>LNAC01000071.1:3085345-3200325 GCA_002007465.1 Ailurus styani | reverse complement strand
AAAAAAAAAAAAAAAAAAAAATAAAAAAAAAAAAAAAAAAAAAAAAAAAAAAAAAAAAAGATACCCTAACAAGTAGAATTACGTTAGGAAATTTGGGGGGGAAATTGACATAGAAACGTGATTTTTAAGGAGAAAGAATAAACTCCAGCTTAGGGGAAGTATATTTATTTTTAAATGGAGGATGGGGGGTATCAGATCACTGTGCTTTTTATAAGCATTTGAATATAATCTGTATTATATTTTATCCTTATTAGTTTCTCACAAAAGGAAAAGACATTCTTCATTTCTTGCTATTCTCTTAAGCACAGAATTTAATTGGTCAGTATTTTATGTATGCTTTACCTTCTGCTAATTTGATCCTTAGCTGAAAAACATGAGTATCTTTCATGTGCCAGACTCAGTGCCATGTATACCAGAAGACACACCAGACCCTGCCTTCATGGAGTTCATGGTTCAGCCTCTCTTCAGGTTTAGAAGCTGAATCATGTGTGACACCTTGGTGGCTCAGTCAGTTAAGCGACTGCCTCTGACCTGGGTCTTGATCCTGGGGTCCTGGGATCGAGCCCTCTGTCAAGCTCCCTGCTCAGCAGGGAGTCTGCTTCTTCCTTTCCCTCTGCCCCTCCCCCAGCTTGTGCTCTCTCTCTCTCTTTTTCTCTCTCTGATAAATAAAATCTTTAAGAAAAAAAGTTGAATCATGGTAGGCACTGCAGTAATCAAATAAAATTGTGTGGTAATTTAGGTAGAGGTTGCACTGATTCCACTAATGGTGCAACTGCATTACTCCAAGTACGGTTCTGGTGTTCTTGGTTCTTGTGGGTACTGGAGCTTCTCCAAAGAATATCAGGTTAACATTCTTCTTTGCCAAATTAATTAATTAATTTTGAGAGATTGAGAGAGAGAGAGAGAGAGAGAGAGAGAGAGCGCATGTGAGCCAGGGTTGGGAGGCAGAGTTAAAGGGAGCGAGAGAATCTCAAGCCGACTGCTGGCTGAGCGCAGAGTCTGATACAGGGCTCGATCTCAGGACCCTGAGATCATGACTTGAGCAGAAATCAAGAGTCCTTCTAGCATTCAGTGAACTGAGCCACCCAGGCATTCCCTTCTTTGTCAAATTTCAGTGTTCTGAAAAGAATGCTGAAATTGGGGTAGAGGGGACTTTGTTTTCTTGTTTGCTTGGTTTCTGTGAGGAGCACGGGTATTCCGTGGAGTCTGGGTGAAAAATAGTATTACTTTTTCAATGTGTGACCTTGGGCAGTAAACTCTCAGAGGGGTGACTTCACTTTCTTTATTGTTAGATTTCTTAATTTATGATTTGGGAAATTAATTGGATAAGCATTTTAGGAATATCTAGACCTAAGACTAGAACAGATTAGCACAACCTGATGAGATAGTGTTCTAATCACTGTGCAGTTCTTCTGTGTTGATGCTATTTTATTAATGTGATTAAATATTATTTGAGGGGCCCAAAAATTAATATGTGCTAAATTCACACATTTTGCATAATTTCCTATAATTCATTTCTCAAAGGGCATGGAGTTCTGCCTTACATAATAAGTTGTTGAAGTAAATGAGCTCAACTTTATTTTGCTTCTTCCTCTAGGTGAAAAGAAATGGATTATCACAGACAGTCAGCCAAGAGGAAAGAAAGAGACAGGAGGTATGTTTTCTACTGAGCAGATACTTTAAAGCTCCAGAGAGTGAGTGCTTTCACCTACTGTGTGCACTGGTTCAGTGTTTTCCTTTGAAAACGTATCCATTTTATTCTCATGAAAGAAAACTTAAAGCATCTTAATGTCATTTTAGCTTAAACAACAAAGCACCTAGTCGATGTATTGAAACTGGAAGAAGTATGTTGAAAATGAAAGAGATATTAGATCCTGGATTGAAACAGGGTATTAGTGGGAAAACTGGGGCAATCTGCGTAAAGTATGTACATTGCTCTACAGATAAAATGTAATTTACCGTGGTTATGTGAAGTGCCCTGGTTAGGGGAAGCTAGATGAAGAAATAGGAGCACTGTTCCCTCTTTGCAAGGTTTCAGTAAATCTAGAATTATACCAAAATGAAGGTTTACTTAATAAAAAATAAAACAGTAATAGGATTATACAACTTGAAGTTTAAATAAATGCTGTTTATGGAAATTACTCATTGTAATAATGTAGTGAAATTCTAAAAACACTTTTCTTCTGTTATTTGCATATTACTATGGTTATGTATATACGTGCCTATAAATTGCACGAAGGACATGCACTTTATTTTATTGGCCTGAAATAACGCAAAAATACAAGGGGACATTATAGTGTCATTTTTTTTAAGTTTAAAAAACCAGAATCGTATATAACATTGGTGTACCCATCACTGAGAATTAAGAAATGCATTACAGTTATAATTTTTCCCTCATATTTTTTAAAGAAAACAAGACTTTCCGTAAAGTAGAAGCCCTATGTTCTCCTTGGTGCTATTTCCTTCCTCTCCTCCTCAGAGGCAACTGTAATTATGAATTGATGTGTACTTATCCAATCTGTGTGTTTTTTTTTTTTTTTTAAAGGTTCCATTTAGGGCGTCTGGGTGGCTCAGTGGGTTAAAGCCTCTGCCTTCAGCTCAGGTCATGATCCCAGGGTCCTGGGATTGAGGCCCGCATCTGGCTCTCTGCTCAGCAGGGAGCCTGCTTCCTCCTCTCTCTCTGCCTGCCTCTCTGCCAACTTGTGATCTCTCTCTCTCTGTGTCAAATAAATAAATAAAATCTTAAAAAAAAACAAAGGTTCCATTTATTTGAGAGAGAATGCACGAGTTGGGGGGGGGCGGTGAGGGGAGGGGCAGAGGGAGAAGCAGACTCCCCACTGAGTAGGGAGTCCGATGTGGGGCTCCATCTCAGGACCCTGAGATCATGACCTGAGCTGAAAGCAGAGGCTTTAACCCACTGAGCCATCCAGGCGCCCCATAAGTGATGATTCTGAACATACTTTTTGTTTACTTTTGACATTCAGCCCTATTTTGGGGATTTATCTATGTTAATGTATATTAATCTAGATCATTCAGACCACTATATAGTATTCCATCCTATAAATACCACCTTGAAAAAAATCTTGTCCAAATTTTGGACAGTAGGTGGTATATGTTTTTTTCTTGATTATTATAAATAACGTTTGTGGACAAATTCAAGAGCTACTCCAGGGTCGGTCCTAATTTCTGTATTCTTTTAAACCTTTTCTATTTGAACCTATTTATTTCCTTTATATTTTGGAAATATTCAGATTTGTGATGTAAAAAAAACTGACAGCAGCAAATCTAACTTTATGCTTCCTTTCTATTCCTATATAGCTATTTTTAGAAAGTTTAACCCAATATGCTTTTAAGTAGTTGATGGCTCTATTGTAGGACGTTTTAACAGTTATTTAACAGTTTTACATTAAATCTATATACAAAACTACCACTAATCATCTTTTCATGTGATCTCTTCTCTATAGTTCATGTGATCTTTTTGTTTAAATCTTAGTATTTTGCATTTGATTACAAAAGCCTTTGCTTTTGAAAAAATTTTGTTCAGGGTACCACATCTATCAACAACATGACACCCACTGTTTTTGGTCAGGAAATGACAATTTTCTTTGGTTTGCACTACGTTTCCCAGGGATAATTGTATTGACTGAATAGAATTATACAAGATACAGGTCAAGTGAGACTCTTCATGGTCTTACCCTTTACTCATTAGATGATTATACCATTTAAGTCCCTGGAGCATGACTGAGGCTGGAGCAGCACATTTATGTAAGACTTCCTTTAAAGCTTATAGATACTGAAAAGGGAGATGAACATTGAGATTGGCACCATTAACCTGACTTACAAAATATGGCCCATTTACCAGTAGCTGGGGGTCCACTTGCCTGTGCCTGCTTCCTCCCACCCGGCTTCAGCCATAGCACAGGGACTTACCGGAAGAATCTCCTGTGCCTTCTGGGCCCAAGGCTTGAGGGGAGGAGCCCTGGAGGCCAAGGCAATGATGGCAGTGTTACCAGGGAGATCTCTGGGAAGGATGTGAATCTTGGGCCTGGGAGGGTATTTCCCATGCCTACCTGAGGAGGAATCCCTGTGTTCAGCCATTCTTGGAGGATCTGAAGTTGATTCTGTTAAGGAGCTGGATGAATTCCTTCTGCAGGGCTTTGGTGCCTACCACATATGTGGGTTGGCTTTTTATCATTAATGAACACTTATCAGGTAAATAACAGTGTGTCTGACACCAGGCATTTCTGCGGAGGGTCCTTCACTCCTTCTTGAGATACTGACGAGAGCAGAAAGGGTGTCTTGTTGAATGAATAGAATTACTTTCAGTTGTATGAGTTCAATGTAAAAGAATTCCTGTGGGTGATAAGAACTTTTTGAGGGTAGATACAGTCATGTTCTTCTACTACACCCAGACTCTTTGCTGTAATTTGTTGGATTAAAATATGGGGAGAGAAGGGGGCCCCTCAAGAGGAGAGCAAAGAAATGTATTTGTGAGAAATTTTCTCGGAATCCCAAGTGTTGTCTATAAATCCTTCGTGTCTCAGAGCAGCATACTTTGAAAACAGGCCTGGAGGAGATGACCCCAAAGGTTAATGAATGTCACACTGATATTTTATGACATGCCCTAGCTTTCCTTCCAGAGATTCTACTCCTTGACAAAGCATGACCTCAGGATGCAATTTCAAGTCACCTAAACCCTTTCACTTTTTCATTTTTACGTTCTGGGCAGTGACTCTAATTTCTTCAGGTTTATGTGCCTTATATAAAAAAGATGGTAATTTGGTGATGCATTTTTCTTCATGCTTATCTTTTTGTGCTTTTCAAGATATGTTATCATTATAGGAGAATTATGAAAGCTATATTTAGTTCTTCAGTGACAATAATTAATAATACATTTCTTTTTCCTTCTTACCAGGCTATCTTTGAAGTCATATCCTCTGAACATTCCTATTTACTCAGCTTGGAGATCTTGATACGAATGTTTAAAAATTCTAAGGAACTGAGTGATACAATGACCAAAACAGAGAGTCACCATCTTTTCTCCAACATTACAGATGTCTGTGAGGCAAGCAAAAAGTAAGTTCACCTTAGTTGGCCTTTGGTCATGCCAAGACCTTTCTTACTAACAAACATCTATGTTATCTCAAAGGGAAGACATTTAGAAGTATGAGGTCTCTCAATGATTCAGTTGGCTTTTATCTTGATCCCTTGAAATAAATTTTAGGATACTTTTTGGGTTGTTGATGTATAGACAGATGGCAAGTATGTAATGAATTGTCACCGTAGACAGTTACATCTGCAGACAGTTACATACTCCTTCTGTGTCCCTGCCTCTTCTCCTTACACTTGTCCTCTTCTTCTTCCTTTTAAATTATGAGGGTTTTAGAGAGGAGGGGGCTGAGGAGATGGGTTAGCCCAGTGATGGTTATTAAGGAGGGCACATATTTCAGGGAGCACTGGATGTTATATGCAAACAATAAATCATGGAACACTACATCAAAAACTAATTATGTATTGTATGGTGACTAACATAACACAATAAAAAAAGTAATAAAAAATAAAAAATATACGGATACTAGAACAACCTTTAGTTGTGAGGGAAAGTAACTCATGGTAGTACTATTCAAATACAAAAATTATTTTTGTTTACATTTTCATATTTTTTGTTCATCTATGTAAATATTATTTTGAAAATGTAGTCATAGTGACCATAATGGTTTCCTTAGGGTTTCCTTATCTAGCATTCCATAAGGACTGTTTGAGGGGAATTTTCATTATCAGTTTTAATAAGTGTAGGAATCTCAGTTCATATACCAGTAGTAAGCTCTTACATTCTTCTGAGTGAACTACAGAGCTGTTATGGGAGCCCTGTGCCATTAGTGTGATACATTGAGCCATCCTAAGTTGCTATTTTGGTAGATCAAAGTGGTTGAATATTGGCAATTTTGTATCATTGGGTCAAAGATGGCTTTACCATATAATCAATGAAGCTTAAGCTTCAAGGCTTCTCACTTGCAAAGGTACCTCTTAAATATTTGCTTTTGTGCCTAATTTCTTTTTTGGTAAGCCTATATATTGTACAAGCTCTAGGACCCACAAAAATTGGATCTGTCCCAGGGGTGAGTATCTGGAAGTATTTTGCAAATTTGGGCCTTGCTTATTTGTCACATGAGGGCAGAGCAAAGCAGCCAGGAATAATAACGTGTTCATGCCTGCTGGCTCCATCACCTTGGGCAGGTAGACCTTCCTTTTGAACTTACAAGATGGAAAATTCATGCCGAACACGTTAGCATGTGAGTTGGGGCTACTTCAGAGAGCTGGGGTTTGTGGTCAGATCAATGAAGTCTTCACATTTCCACGAGAGTGGTACAACTTTAGAAGCCAGATTCTGCCTCAGGAGGAGATCCTGACAATCTTGATACTGACATAGATACTTAAAAATACACGTTCAGAGGATCCAGTGGGCCTTCGGGAACACTGGTGGCACATATCAGCACTTCGAATTCCTTGTTTAGAAGTGGGGTTATTGCTTGTGTTCAGCCTCCTAGTCCTTTTGGTACCAGTCTTCCCAGTTTCAGTAAGAGAAATGAAAATCTCTTTTCTCCTTCCATGAAGAGGTCAGAGCAAGAACCTTCAATGATGTGTCCCTGTTTGAAAGGTATTCAGATTTCAGAAGGAGTTTCTTTCATTTTAACTTGTACTTTGGTTGATCTAAAGAAAAAAGGCTCTGTATTAGATACATAGTTATCAAGAATTATTACTGTTTTGATAACTATAAGATGTAAGTCATGATTTTAATGAGAATATTTTCTGAAAACCACAGTGACATGTTTTTATGCCTCTAGGAATTGTGCTTTGAATTGTGTGGGCATCAGTCAGCTCCTTGCAGCGTATAAAAGACTCCAGAGAAGGCCCTTCATAAATTCTCTTGTAACATAACCACACTTCTCAGAGGATGCCTTGGGTCCTTATGGCCTTTGGGTTCTGACAGCACGGCTTGTCTATCAGTGTTTTTCAGGGGGGCCTGGCCTCGAGCAGTCGCTGCTTCTTTTGGTAGTTGGTTGACCTTGAGCAGGTTGCTAAACCTCACCCCCTCAATTATTTATTTATTAAATGGGGATTGAAAAAAATCTATGGCTGGTGAACCCCAAACTAACTCATTTTATTTAAATTATAGATTAAAATTTTATGATCTTTAATTGCAATCTTTTACAAAATTTAAATATTTTATGATTGTATTAAAAAGGTTTTAGTTCTATACTGGCTTATAGTAAGACACTATTCTGGACATTTTTGTTTTTTATTTTTAAAACAAAACTGATAATTATTAAAATCCATCTAAAGATAAACATCTTTTGTATTTTTATCTTGTTTTTACTTAAAACACAGTTTTTTGGGGCACCTGGGTGGCTCAGTTGGTTGGGCAACTGCCTTCAGCTCAGGTCATGATCCTGGAGTCCTGAGATCGAGTCCCACATCAGGCTCCCAGCTCCACGGGGAGTCTGCTTCTCCCTCTGACCTTCTCCCCTCTCATGCTCTCTCTCTCTCAAATAAATAAATAAAATCTTTAAGAAAAAAAAAAACACTTTTTTTTTTCAAAAATTTTTTTATTTCAGAGAGAGAGAGAGAAGGGGTGAGAGAAGGAGTAGAGGGAGAAGGAAAATCTTAAGCAGACCATGCTGAGCAGGGAGCCCAACATGGGGCTTGATCTCACAACCCTGAGATCCATGACTGGAGCCAAAATCAAGAGTTGGATGCTTAACTCACTGAGCCACCCAGGTGCCCCAAAAGGCGGTGTTTTAATTTGGATAGCTGTCTTATTTGATACTTGATCTCTGTTATAATATATTTCAACTAAAAATGTTCAGCTTCTACCTGAGAATCCGATGTCTGTATCATAGAAACATAAAAGTTTGATTGATTTTAGTTTGAAACACTGATTTTTTTTAAAGATTTTATTTATTTATTTGACACAGAGAGAGAGATTACAAGTAGACAGAAAGGCAGACAGAGAGAGAGGAGGAAGCATGCTCCCCGTCGAGCAGGGAGCCCGATGTGGGACTCAATCCCAGGACCCTGAGACCATGACCTGAGCCGAAGGCAGAGGCTTTAACCCACTGAGCCACCCAGGCTCCCTGAAACACTCATTTTAGACATAGTATTTTAAAAATTCAGAATGGTCAGATTTGCAAAGCTCATCTCATGATGTAATGGCTCCTTGGTGAACTTCTAGCATTTGGTCTCCAGGAGACTCCAAGTGATAACTACTTAATGTGCTACCCAAAAAAGAATTTCTAGTCGTAAGAAAATGCCAAATACAATGTTGAATAAAGCAAACGATGGGCATTTAAATTAGTGATTACTGACAAAGCACAGCATCGTTCAGTGTGGCGTAATGAAGACTACCTTCACTATTGTACTTTCTCCTAATGAAAACTGGTAGCCAGAGGTGATGGGATAGTTAGAATAGGGTGAGGTCAGAACACACTCAATATTCAGCTTTGTGCATTCAGCGGTTTGACATCTGGTCCCCTTTATAGTGACTCCAGTTCTTCACTGCTTGCTGATAAATAACAGTGAGAAGCCCTTCTGTGTAGGAAGGCATTTTATGAAAGCCGGCAGGGACACTCTGATGCTGGGTGTGAGTGCTTACCAGGGTGTGTCCCTACTAAGCTCTTTTTTTTTTTTTTTAAAGATTTTATTTATTTATTTGACACAGAGAGAGAGATTACAAGTAGGCAGAGAGGCAGGCAGAGAGACAGGGAGAGGAGGAAGCAGGCTCCCTGCTGAGCAGAGAGCCGGATGCGGGCCTCGATCCCAGGACGCTGAGATCATGACCTGAGCCGAAAGCAGAGGCTTTAACCCACTGAGCCACCCAGGCGCCCTAAGCTCTTTTATTTTATTTTTAAAGATTTGACTTATTTATTTGACAGAGAGAGGGAGAGATCACAAGTAGACAGAGAGAGAGGAGGAAGCAGGCTCCCTGCTGAGCAGAGAACCTGATGCGGGCCTCGATCCCAGGACCCTGAGATCATGACCTGAGCCGAAGGCAGGGGCTTTAACCCACTGAGCCACCCAGGCGCCCCGAAGCTCTTTTCTTTATAAACAATTGCTCACTTCAGTCAACACTTGTGGAGCCTCTGATGCTGCAAGGTGCCTGGGGTCGAGAGCATTTCTGATGGCATCCACCCAGTGACTGTTGGTCCTCAGGGATCGGTGGTGGCTGGTGGAACATCCACAGTGTGTGTGCAGAGGAATCCTCCAGCCCATATGGGTCACTGAAATGCACAGGTATGGGTTGCTCTGGAGGTTGTGGGCTTAAGGAACTTGGTGAAAATTAAAGGCAAGGGTTAGAACAGATGGTGCGGGCCTTTGTGCTCTGCTGAGGCATATTCACCATTTTCTGAAGGCTGTGTGGAAACCTTGAGCAATCTGGTAGGGGATGGTACAGGAGATGACAGCATGGTGTTTGCATTAGAGGGGAGGTGAAGATGCTGAAAGATTTGACACCACGACAGTAATGTAGCCAGACATGAAGGGAAACTGAGGGAGGGTCTAAGAGCGAGGACTTGAGGGGTATTTGGGACATGGAGTCTTGAGGACTTGGTGAGAGGAGTTTTGTTTGCCTCCCAGGTGTCTGCTAAAGAACTTTGCAACATGCTTTTGTTTTTCCCATTGCAAAGTAAAACAGTGGTATTTCTTTAGGAAGAAATTTTAAAGCTAAAACTTTGCTGTCTTCAATTTCTGCAGAGTAAAATAAAAATATCCATCAATGTACTTTTATGTCCTAAGGAACTGAATTTGTTCCCAACCTGTAATGAGCAGTTGATGCCAAACTTTTCAGTTTCTGCCTTGCGTGGAAGACTAAATTATAAAAATAATATGTTTAAAATAATACCCAGCACTTGTTCCCCCAGAAGAATCTTTTTCCTGATTTTAATCAGATTATATTGAAATTGAAATATCGTGTGACACTAAATACTGTTCTAAATGCATATGCTTTAATGTTCTATGAGACTACTTTGTATTTCAAAAACTGACATTTGACTCAAATAATGGTACCGTATCTGCATGTAAAGTGTGTTTCCTACTTGATAATTAAAGTTCTAAGGTTTAATGAGTTAGCAGGAAACCTTCAAAAGTTTTATAGTACTAACATTAGCATTTCATCCTTCCTGACTAATTTTTAAAGCTAAATTTTAAAAGAAAAACGTATTAAATTTAACTAGGTCAGAGAATATGGAACTCTTTATGTTGTAGAACCTCAAGTGTTGGTTGTTGACGTTTTTTGTTAGCAAATGCTCTTCTCTTACTCAATAGACAGTATCAGTTTACCACAGAATCTTTGATAAATAAAGCAACTGCCCTATTTCTCTTCGTGTAACAGAAAAACTTCCCTTTATTTATTTATTTTTAAAGATTTTATTTATTTGTATGACAGAGAGAGACACAGCAAGAGAGGGAACACAAGCAGGGGGAGAGGGAGAGGGAGAAGCAGGCTCCCTGCTAAGTAGGGAGCTCGATGTGGGGCTGTATCCCAGGATCCTGGGATCACAACCTGGGCCAAAGGCAGACGTTTAACTGAGCCACCCAGGCACCCCGAAAAACTTCCTTTTAAAAACCAACCTTCTTCAGCTGATAGTTGAAAGATAGTGACATTCAGGAGCCACTTTTTATGACATGCTTTGACTTTTTCTTTGTCCTGAGATAAATGAAGAAGTTGATTTGAAATTCGTGAATATTTTAGTCCACGTTGTTCAGCATTTATCAATAACTGGTGTCTGAAGTAATAGTAAAATAAATAAGCAGTTATTATTTACGTATCCTTTCAAGTAGGGGAAGAAAGACTACAGGTGTCTGAATCATAGTCCCGGTCCTTTCAGGTAAGACTGTGGAAAAGCAATGACTCTGAAGTCTTTATAAAAAGTCTTTGTAACTGATGCCACCCGTTAAAGATGACTGCTGAGACACATGCCCTTCAGGTCATTCCCTTTGAAATCATATGACAAATGAGGATAGTCAATGCACAACCCCCGCCCCCCCCCAAAGATTAAAAAACAACAAGAAAAGAGATAAGAACGGCCATATTTTGGACCCTGAAAACGGATGGACTCTTAGTAACTATTTCACGAGATCTGGGAAGGTTAACTCTAAGCAGGTACTGAGGAAAGCCAAGAATAAACCAGATTTAAATCTCAGAACTTCTGGAAGGTGCAGGAATTGATGAAGTTGTAGTAAAGGTGTGACTAAAAACAGGATTATTGTGAAAGCCAGAGTGGGAAGTAGAGCCCAGACCTGCCCTTCAGCTCTACGCAGCTGGATGGTACCCAGTGGCAGGGCAGACTAAATGGACTCTGGACCAAGAGATCAGGCCAAAGTGAGGGGGGGACTAGCACAGGAAACCAGGTATGGTGAGAGCTGACACCTTGAAACCCCACTCTCCTTTTAGGACACTGGTCGCCAGGTGCATGTGTAGCCTTAGCTCTGTTTTTGTCAGATGGCAATTGGCATTAGTTTGAGTTAGGTAATGTTTTATAATTTTTATCAACAATATTTGTGTTTATTATTATTTATTTTTATTTTTATTGTGTTTAAATACATTAAAACTACAATTACCATTATTAAGTTTTGTAGGAAGCAACAAGTTGAAGATTACAGCACAAATACGTAAAGCCTCAAACTTTGTTGTGTCTTTTTTTTTAAAGATTATTTATTTATTTGACACAGAGAGATCACAAGTAGGCAGAAAGGCAGGCAGAGAGAGAGGAGGAAGCAGGCTCCCCGCTGAGCAGAGAGCCCGATGCAGGCCTCGATCCCAGGACCCTGAGATCATGACCTGAGCCGAAAGCAGAGGCTTTAACCCACTGAGCCACCCAGGCGCCCCAAGCCTCAAACTTTGAAAAATATATCTTTTTAGCACCGTGGTAGGCAAATACTTATTGTCTCTCAATCTTAGTTCTCTCTCTCTCTAATGGGAACCATAGCTTATCTAGCCTCATACGGTTGGTATGAGAATTAAAAGAGATAATACATAGCATCACACTAGGGAAGCTCTCAAGGGGTAGTGGTTTTGTTGATAATATTACTGTGATTTTAATCATCTCTGCCTGGCATTCTGAAATGTGTCTCGATTTTTTATGTAATGACTTTTGAATGATGTCGCCTCTCTATTTGCCTCTGCTGGCGTTGTTCTAGGACTAGGTTAAAAGACAGGTCTTGTCTTACAGTCTCTAGCTCAGTGGTTTGCGCGGGTTTGTTTTTAAAGGTGGTTGTGGCATGTCTTACAACATTCTAAAAATCATCTTCATTTTGACATTGAATGAAGTCCAGATAAACGGATTCTTCCCTCATCATAATCATAAAGCCTGACTTAGGTCAGGACTAAAATCTGAGCTGTTTGCTTCCTCGCAGCCTGGTGTTTGCCTTGCAAGCAGTAGATTCCTTGGACTAGTACTTTCAAACAGGCCCTGACATGCTCCAGCTGCCAATAAGGCCGTTCTCCTGGTTAGTTTTTGCAGACGTTTGGGGCTACTACGTGGTTTTTTTGCCTTTTTGCTTTGCTTTTGCAAGCTCCAAGAGTGTGGATTCCAAGTTGTCACACGGAAATTTAAACTTGGACAATGCTCCTCGTTGGGACAGATTAGTCATTAGCTGTTATCAATCTTAAACAAGGGTAGAACTTTGGAAAAAGAAACAATGGCTGGGGTTTAGTTGCAGTATTTCATCTGCATTGCATTTACAGCTGGAGATTTTGAACCATTACATGGATTTTTGACTCTGCCAGTTGTGAGTTAAACAAGCAGGACCACACAGTTTTTCTGGCCGATGGAAAAGATTTTAATGTAAACTTTGTGATCTAGCCAAGTTAAATCTAGCACTTGATTTAAGCATGAGGAGGATGGTTGATGAATTAAATTTCAAAAGCAGGCTCCTTTAAGCTTGCTGATTGCTCATTTACTGTGGGATGTTGCCCCTAAATGCTGTGTGCTAATTAATCACACCTGGGCACCAATTTTATGTTTTTCCAGGGCTTTTCTTATTTCAGCTGATTTAATGCTTTATAGGGTCCTGGGGAGTACTGTCATTTCTCTGCTGCAGGTAAGGGGATTGAGACCCAAATCATGTGACTTGGTTTAAGGTCATTCACATTTTAATTTTTATTTATTTTTTTAATTTTATTTTTTCAGTGATCCAAGACATCCATGTTTTTAAATGGAATTGAGTCTAGTGACTTTTTTTTCAGAATGCTTTCCCCAAGACCACTTTTTCAAAACTACACATATATTTTATTTATTTATTTATTTTTAAAAAGATTTTACTTATTTATTTGACACAGAGAGATCACAAGTAGGCAGAGAGGCAGGCAGAGAGAGAAGGGGAAGCAGGCTCCCTGCTGAGCAGAGAGCCCGATGCAGGGCTCTATCCCAGGACCCTGAGATCATGACCTGAAGGCAGAGGCTTAATCCACTGAGCCACCCAGGTGCCTTGAGACATATATTTTAAATACAGTTGAGGTTTCAATCTAAAGAACTAAATCTCAGTTTAGGCCTCTGCTAGGGATTGCCTATCTGGGAAATAATTAGGATTTGCTCTTTTTGGTGTATATCACCCTTGGAGCTAGTCATAGAATGTGATTAGACTCTTACCTTGTATTTGAATGTCTTTGACCTCTGAGAATGTAGAGACCTTAAAAACAAAGGTTTTCTGGTTTTCTGACACTGCTCAGTGCATGGCCCATCATAGTCATCATCTTGTCCTTTCCCTGTGGTCTTTGTTCCAGCAAAGATATTGTCCAGTATCTTGACCATAGTCTCTGAATGTGGCTCCAGGGTTGAAGTGTTGACAGTGTGAGCTAATAGATTATGAAAGTGTCCTATAATTTATATCTTATCAGAAGCCCTAACGTGTAACTATACAATAAAATTAAAAAGATCCGGGCGCCTGGGTGGCTCAGTGGGTTAATGCCTCTGCTTTTGGCTCAGGTCATGATCTCAGGGTCCTGGGATCGAGGCCCGCATCGGGCTCCCTGCTCAGCGGGGAGCCTGCTTCCCCCTCTCTCTCTCTGCCTGCCTCTCTGCCTCCTTGTGATCTCTCTCCCTCTGTGAAATAAGTAAATAAAATCTTAAAAAAAAAAAAATTAAAAAGATCCAAATTTATGTTAAAGTCCTCAAATTACTTTCACAATGAATTGGGGAAGAAAATGAAATGCATGTTTGGAAAGTGCTGTCTAAATTCAGATTTTTTTAAAAAAAGAACTAAATAAATTCAGATTATTTGCTGCTGCTTTGTGAAAAGTCTAATGTTTTCAAAGTAAACTTTCATAGAAAATGAGTTTGCAAGCCCTTCTTAGGATTTAAATGAAAGAATTCTTTGTCCCTTAGGTGGTAATGTAAATACTGAGCAACCTTGCAGGAAAATATTTTAATTTTTTAAAATGTCAACTTTGTGTAAAAGCTGTGAAAATATGATTTTATTAAAAAAATCTGAAATCACTTTCTATATACTAAGTAGACAGGTGAATACTCTCTTAAATATTAATTCAGTATATTATTACCATATTCTTAGCCTAGTTTTAATTTGGATTAAATCATACAACCCTTGCGATTTTAGATTTTACAAGTGTATTTATAGAAAAATATCTTGAGGAGAATGTGTATCATGAATGGTATTTGTTAAAGGACCTAACTGACACTTTATCTATACAGTGTTTTCTTTGGATTTCAAAAAGGTTTCAGGAAATGATTTGAGTTTAGAAAAAAATTTGGTGGAAAGGTTCCATAGAAATGTCAAGATTGGCTAAGATTGACCTTGTCACTTGTGGGGGTTGCAAACAAAGGTCCCTTTGTAGCAGGAAAACTGTCTCTGTATCGGGAGTTCATTGGAATTTCTTTTCCAGCACAGAAGAGTGATATGAGCGAGCCGAACAGGGCACAATGGCAATGTTTGTGTTTATCTGCTGGAGTGTCCTGTTTTGGAGCTCCTGGTTCTGATTCCCTTGCATCTTGTGTATATTTGATGCACAGCACTTCATTATACATATTTCTGTGTATATTTGAGTATGCACGTAGATATCTTTGAAAAAATCAGCTAAGAATAAGATGTTTTTTAGGACATCTTCGATAGCCACTCTCGTTAAGTTGAAATTTTACTTGAGGTCTATTCTGTTGAAAAGAGAGCAGAAATGATTAAGCCATGAAATTATTCTCTAGGATTTCAGTAAGCAATATTAAGTGAAGGATCCTTAGGAAAACTGTTTCTTTAAAAATCTCTAGTACAGATTTAGCAGCCATATCTCTAATTTTTGGAGCATCTGGTAGGGTCATTTGAGAATTCATGTTTTGCAGGTTTTAAACCATATTAAATATCAATGAAGAGTTTGGTTTGCTTTGTTTGTGTTTGTGCCATCATGGGGATCACTGTATTAAAATGCCTTTAGTTGGACCCTTGCCCATCCCTTTATTTTTCTTTTTCAATCTTCCTGGCCAATATCCAGTTTACTAACACAAAACTATTTTGGTTATCAGAACATAGTTTGATTAATTTAGAATATCAGAATATCAGTTAACCAGTTTATTAATTCAGAGATCAGGATGTCATTTTATTAACATTTCTGGGGGGTATACACTAGGGTGTTTCTGCTTTTTTGCTTATTAAGTATCCTTTCCAACTGAGAAGGTATAATTATTTAAACTCAGAACATTCTTCCCCTGCATATTTTGAATAAAACATATTCCTCTGGACTCTTTGAAGACCCTTATGTTTGGAAGCTCAGATGTTCAAACTGGAGAAATTTTGGCCTGCCTTTTCTGTTTTATTGCAAACTTTCTTGGCATGAACTCATTCCTAATTTTGAAGACCCAGTTCTTATTGATCACACTTCTCTCTCTTGAGACTGGAGTAAGGAATGCTAATCTCATCTGTAGGCAGATCACTTCATCCTTCCACATGTCAGCTGCTAAGTGAGTTTTCCATTAGCACGGAGCTCGTGTTTATCAGACTAACTGAGGAATCTAAAACGGGGGCCCTGAGGTCCTTGTTCACTTGGGAGCCTGTTATCACCAACTCACACTTGGAGAATTACTTATTCCTACCAGTGCTTTTGCTAGACAGTATATTCTCCTCATGTTATGAATTCAGGAAAGTTGGTCTCACGAGGGTGGGCTTTGCAAACATTCCTTTAGGCTCAGAAGTCTGACTTCCATTAGGGCCTGGATGTGGTAAAAGCCTTTTGGGGATGGTATGAAAAAATGTAGCTGTACACATTGCCAGTATTTTGTTTTTTAATGTGGGAAAGATTGGCTAGAAGAAGTAAAGATGTGAATAACCTGCTAATAAGATAATATGTGAAAACGGTTTTCTGAGAGTCAACATCCAAGCTATGAAAAACAGATGGGGCAGAGGGCCCTCTAAGCATAACTGCTTTTCCTTTCCTCTGCAAACCGTTGAACACCATATTTGAGGAAAACGGGGCATAACATTTTGATTATCTTAGTGGATGTATTTCTTCTAACAAGCCTGGGATTCAATTGGAGGCAGAGTGTGACGAGGTAAAAGTTTAAGTTGTCTAGAACTGCTTAGATCCATTTGAAATGACTGCTTTTTCCTTGTGAGCTGTGTATGCCCTCGAGAAGGGCTGGCTAGGTGTGGCTCCATCTGGAAGAAGCTACTCTGTTATAATCCAAGAAAGAGTGGGTGAGAGGTCCTGCCCACCGCCACCCCAAATAATATGTATATATGGTACATACGGTACATATATACATATATGGTAAAATTCAAATTCTGCCAACGGGTTTGTTGTGTAGCTTCCAGAAATGTTCTTTGCATGTGCAAATATGATTTCTTAATAGGATGATAGCTTACTATACATGCCCTTATGCACCAGTACCCATTTACTTTTCTTTTAGTTTGTCAAACAGCCAGAGTCTTAAATGAAGAATAGGACTAGGTATTTTTTCTTTCTTCCCGTACTCCCCAAATAAGCCAGGGCTTCCTCTGTTTTTTTTTTCCCCCTACTTTAAATGAATGGTTCCACAGGAATTATGGAATTTATTTTCTTGAGGAAATAGTCATTTCTGTGAATTTGAGATTTTTAAGCATTACATCATCCTCTTTAATAAAACATTTTATCAAAATATTGATAGGATGAGGCTTTTTGGTTTTCCCCTCAGCATAATTTATAGAGCACCTACTGTGTGCCAGGTGTTGTGCTAGGCATTGGAAATATAACAATGGATAGGACAGGCATAATTCCTGTCCTGGTGATCTGATGGGGTAAACACACATGGAACAGATACCTGAGAAATAGAAACCTGAGGACCCCTCAAAGCAGGACTCAGGATGGCCCATGAACCAGGGAAGTGACTTTTCTAATCCTTAGATACTCTTCCTTCTTCCTGCTCCCTTATTAAATTAATCTCAAAGGAGTAATGGTCTTTAATAGATGTTTTAATTCACATATAATTCAATTTTGTCTTTATATGTAGAAATACCATACTAGTCTTATGTTGTTAATTATTTTATATTTGCAAGTAACTTCATTAAATTGGCAACTGGTATATATAGAATGGGTCTTAGGAAACCAATATTTTGTAATGTTATAAATTGATAATTTAACTACAGTACGAAAATTTTTATTTAAAGAAAAACACCCTGGGTTGTATCTGTCACAGTTCAAAATACTAAATATGCTTCTAGTTTGAATACATAATTCTTCAATTTCCTTACTTCTCAATGATTTATAAATCTGGGGGATTTGGATACTGTCAGTTTATCTAGCTTAAGAAAAAGTCATCTGATTAATGCTTTACTAGAAACTCCTTTTATATCATATTCTTAGATAATGTATAGTTTTGTTAAAAATGTCTGTAATTCTTGATTATAGATTTTTTAAACTTCCAGATGATTTATTTGAAATAGGAAATAGATGTTGTAAAACCTACCAATCATGTTTGATAATTAGCTTGACTAAGACCTGGCCCACTTGCCATTAATCTGTGTCTCATAGCAAATGCTGTGGTACCACTGAGGTTGAGTAACACTTTTACTTTATTTTGGGGTTAATAAACGATTTCCATGGACTTTTGGGCTTGAGGGTGAGCTTAGAGGCCATCCATCGAAGTATGTAACTTATAGTTTCCCAGGCCTCACAGCTGATAAGAATCAGAGCTAAGTCTAGTACCCAGACTTCTAACCCTTGCTTGACTCATTGTTTTATAGGAGAGGATATTTCATTGTTTTTAGTAAGTTATACATGTACATGGCTTAAAAGTGCAAACAATGTCAGTGGTATAGACTTAGGTACTGAGATGTCTTCCACACCCTCCTATCCCCATTGATCCTTTTACCACCCCCCACCCCCCCGCCACAGCCACTTTTGCCGTAAAAGATGTCTTGTTTCTCCGGCTAGCAGTTCTTCATGCAAGTATAGGAAAATATGAATGGTTTCTTGCTGTCCCTCTTTTCCTAAGAGGTAGCATATTGACAATATATACTATCCTGCATCCTTTTNATTGATCCTTTTCCCCCCCCCCCCCCCCCCGCCACAGCCACTTTTGCCGTAAAAGATGTCTTGTTTCTCCGGCTAGCAGTTCTTCATGCAAGTATAGGAAAATATGAATGGTTTCTTGCTGTCCCTCTTTTCCTAAGAGGTAGCATATTGACAATATATACTATCCTGCATCCTTTTTTTCCTCACTGGGGATTAAATACAGGCTCCCTGAGAATAGTCAGTGTACCTACCAAACCCACTGCATTTGCTACAGTTAGATCAGATCTGGGTTCCAATATTTAGCCTGACTCCATAGCATATAGAAATACAGGGGCTTAGTTCTGTAAAGACCATGTAATGAAAAATTATTAGAAATGGAAAATAAAACTCAAGATGAAAAGTTACTAAAATTACTATTATTTGACCCAAGGAAGAGAAGGTTTGGTGAGTCCATGTACATGGTGACTACATATAAAGTACATGAGTACTTTACAGATAAGAAAAGAAGGCTTAGAGGGAGCTAAGTTACTCCAGTCACCCAACCAGTGGGTGTCTGAGTGGGAATTTGCACTCAGATTTGCCCGTCAGTATCGAAATCTCAGTACTCTTTGCTGCTGTGGGAGCTCGATAACTTTGTGAGTGACATGTTCAGTTGATGTTCATTATTTGTGGATTCCATATCGGCAAATTGGCCTGCTAATCACTAAAATGTATTTGTAACCCAGAATCAATAGCTGCTGTGCTTTTGCCGTCATTCAGACATGCAGTCTATTTAGTGTCACATTTTTCGCATTTTTGTGGGCCTTTTGGTTGGTGATCTTGCTGTTTAAAATGGCCCCCGCGAGAGATATATGCAGAATTGCTATCTGGAGGTTGTAGGTTCAAGAAGGCTGTCCTGTGCCTTGTGGAGAAAATGCACATGGTAGATAAGCTTTGTCAGGCATGAGTTGTGGTGCTTTGGCCACAGTTCAATGCTAGGGAATTAATAATATTAAGCGAAATGTCTTTAAACAGAGACATATGTAAAACAAGGTTACGTATTGATCAGTTGATGAAAATGCGGTGACCGGAGGCTTAGAGGAAGCTAAGCCTATATTTCCACAAGGAGCAATGGTTCGGTATTCACTAATGCAGTGTTCACAGTAACTTTACAGAACATAACTACCATGAATAATGAGATCGGCAATACATGTAAAACCTAAGTGGCCAGCTCCTTGCTAGCTCTAGTTGGATTTATCTTTGCTCATTCTACCCTCAGGTATATCAGGAGTAATTTCAATTGGATGTAAAAGAAAGGAAATTACACAGTAATTCAGGACTATGAAGAACTGTGATTAAGATTTAATTGGTTGTTCTAAAACACTCTAAAGATTGAGACTCTAGATGTCGCTAAAGTTGTCATACAGTGTGGCATGGTGACTAACCCTGAGTATCATCAGTCGGCCCAGGTTCCAAACCCTGTTCTACCTCTTGTCCTGTGTGACCTTGTGCAAGCTTTTTTTTTTTTTTTCTTGTGCAAGTTTTTTAACATCGTTGTGCCTCAGGATCCACGTACATAAAATGGAGATGATAACAGTACCTGCTTCCTTGGGTTGTCGTGGAAATTAAATTATCAGTACATGAAAAACAGAATTGTCGCTGGTATTCAGTAAGTGCTCTTTAAATTATTAGGATAATTGAGCCTTCTCATCTGCCCAGGATAATTTCAGTTGTTCAGGAGTAATTATTAATTGCCCCATTTCACTCTCAAAAGGTATCTCAATTTGGAGGATAAGTTATGCGTTGATGCCAGCCAGCTGTGAGGGTGATTCTTCATTATCAGATAATACCCAATCAGCGGCTACTTCTATAAATACAAGCCGGGATGATTATTTTCTTTTTTCCTCTTCAAGAACTAGGGTGAAAACTCTCTTCTCCTAGCTTTGGAGGGCTGCTAGGGGGAGAAGAATTGAAGAGGAACATGTTGAGTATCAGGTGTAGCAGGAAGGTGTGTGACTCTTACTCATTTTGCTTCCTGCTCTAGAGAAGAGCTCTATGAGAAGAGCTTCCTTCTCTATGAGAAGAGTTCTGGTTAGAAAGTGAGATCTTTCCCACTGGGCAGCTCTTTCTCCAGTAGCCAGGAAGGACTTGGGGGAAACACTACCAGTCAGGGGATCTAAGAGATCAGGGTTGGGTAAGAAGTGCCCATAAAACTCATCTTAACTTTTAACCATGTGAGAAGAGTCAGGGTGCCTATGGACTTCACTGATGGAAGGAAGTATAAACTAGTGGCTGATGTCACTGCTCCTGAAGGATGCCAAGGACCCTCCTTCCTCTGGAGATCTTTAGAAAAAGCATTGTATACCCTTCTAGCTAGGATGCTGTAAATACACCCCGATACACAGGAACAGAGATGGAGTGATAAGCTTTCAGATGTCTCTCTTCACTTGGCTCATTCACTGCTCTTGTTTTAATATACTTATTTTTTAGAACAATTTTAGATTACAGCAAAATTGAGTGGAAAGTACAGAAATTTCCCAGATAATCTCTGACTTCCCACAAGCCCAGCCTCCCTCATCATCAACACCTTCCTCTAGAGTGGTACAGTTGTGACTGTCCCGCCCTTGCTTGACCCATCATTTCACCAAAAATTGTAGTTTACATTAGAGTTCCTTCTTGGTGTTACACAATCTATGGGTTATCCACCATTATAATATCATACAGGTTAGTTCCACTGCCCCAGAAATCCCCTGTATTCTATCTATTCATCCCTCCCTCTCTCCCTAAGCCCGTGGCAACCACTGATCTTTTTACTCTCTCCATAATTTTGCCTTTCACCATAGTATTGAGGTTTTAAGGGTTATTTGTCCCACATGCCCTGTGCCTTTTGAAATGGCTCTAAGATCTGGAGAGGCAGTGCTGAACAGGCAGTTAGGTATGTAAGTCTGTATTTGGCACGTTGGTACTTGGAAACATACTTGGGAGTGTAGGCATTTAGATGGAGTTTCAGGCAACGGTGGCTGGGTGAGGTTACTGGGGAGAGGATGGAGATAGAGAGGTGAGTGCTGAGCATCAAGCCCTGGGACCTTCCAACACTAAGAGACTGGGAAGATGGGGGAGGGGCCGGCAGAGGAGACTGAGAAAGAGCAGCCAGTGGGTGTAGAAGGAGATCCACAGCCAGTGGGTGTGGAAGGAGATCCACAGGAATGGTGTGCCCTAGAAGCCAAATGGCACTGAGCTTGGGTTTTTTTTTTCTTTCTATATTAATAAAGGAAGCAAATCGACATACCTTAAGAATGACTTCAATCTGGTGGAATTCTTTTGAGGATCCATATTTTGTACTGTGTGAGTTGCCAAGTTCTGCACCAGAAGCATTTGCTGTAAGTTTACTTCACTGTGTGAACAGTGCATGAAGGATGCACCTTCAGAACCCATTAGTCTCAGCATGGCTTTTTTGCCTTTGGAGGATTATCAGAGTAGTTGGCATTCCTGCCAAATGGAGAAAGGAGGGATTGAGTCCTTCATTCAAAATGGCAAGATGCCCTTTAAGTTTCTCTGGGACCGTTGGACATAGGTGTTTCTTCCTGGTTTCATTTGTTTTCTGAATGCAAAGACAGGTGTTTAAAGACAGGTTGGCCTAAGATCTGGGAATAGAGAACAGAGGTCTTCCATGTGGGAGCATTTCCATCCCCAAACTGCCTTTTTTACAAAATGAACCATCCAGCGTTTGTTGTTTGGTCATTTTTTAGTGATTTGATTTACAAAACAATATTAGCTTTATAAAAACATCTGTTGCAGAAATAAGGTACCTGTTTTTATAACTTCAGGTGTTGTGTAAGGGATAGGCTCTGCTTTACTACTCTTGACTTTGAACTAAAGTGCTCATAAGGATCATAATTTAGCCCTTGTTTATACCAATTTTCACACACACAGTACCCAAAATCAACATTTGAGAAATTGTTAAGGCTTTACAACACCGTTTACTTACCTTCAGAATGTCATGTGTTCAGCCAGGTGGTATTAATAACTAAATATGCCAGCACAAGAGGATTTATTAGTGAAGTTTCCACGGATTCCTTTTCCCTTCTTCCCCAGCCCCTCTAAAAATTTAGTATGGTCCTGCCTTGGATTTTTGCCAGCATGCTATAAATAATTGGATTTAGCTTCTCATCTACTTTCTTCTGGTTCAGATTATGAATATAAGTTGACAAGACTTTTCTACTGATTTTTGCTCCCCAAGATTGCATTAAGGTTATGAAGAGATGGCTGAGGCTGAGTATAATTTTTCTTCCTTTCTTCCTTCTGTACTTGAAGTGTAAAAGTTCCCAGTTGATTATAGTTCTTACAGAGATATCCATTCTGCAATTTGCAAACTCCAAAGCCTTGATAATGTGGGACAAACATTTTACAACCACATATTTGTTAAAATTTGATGCTAATTGCAGGAATTAATTCTTCCTCGCAGTTTAAATAACATTTTATGGGTTAATAAAAGCTTGTTTCCTTTCTTTTCATCTTAATAGGAGAAACTTTTCAGGTATAGGGAACAATCCATACATGTATAAAACTTTTTTTTTAAGATTTTATTTATTTGGGGTAGGGGAGACAATGAGTGGGGGAGGGGCAGAGGGAGAAGGAGGGGGCCCAAAAGGGAGCCCCACGTGGGCTCTATCCCAGGATGCCTCTAGATCCCAAGATGCCGGGATCATGACCTGGGCTGAAGGCAGAGGCTTAACTGACGGAGCCACCCAGGCACCCCCTATGAAACTTTCTGATGAACAGTATATTGCTTTTTCTTGAATGAAAACCAGAGGTTGCAGAGGTTTTTACTTTTTTCCACGTATGTGGACCTTGCAGTTTCCTGACAAATGGAAACAGGGATTTAATAAGTCCCTAAAAACTCAGCTTCTTATCACCCATAAATTTAAGGAGCTAGAAATAGTGATTTCAGAAACCTTTTTGAGGGCGCCTGGGTGGCTCAGTGGGTTAAAGCCTCTGCTTTCGGCTCAGGTCATGATCTCAGCGTCCTGAGATCGAGGCCCGCATCGGGCTCTCTGCTCAGCAGGGAGCCTGCTTCCTCCTCTCCCTGTCTCTCTGCCTGCCTCTCTGCCTACTTGTAATCTCTCTCTCTGTGTCAAATAAATAAATAAAATCTTTAAAAAAAAAAAAGAAAGAAAGAAACCTTTTTGACCTGGATGGAAATTAGGATCTTCTCAAGTATCCTTCGGATGCTTTGTAATTTGGCAATGATAACACTAACCACCATTTATTCAGCCCCATGTGCCAGGTGCTGTGCTAAGTCCTTTCTCTCTTTTGTGTTATATGATCCTTACCACACTCTGCACTGCTGATAGTATTATATCCTTTTTAGCAGATGACAGAGAGGGTAAGTAAATTGCTAGAATGTTAAGTACTCAGACACTAAGTGATAAGCCAGAATTCAGACCAAAATCTGATTCCAGAGCCCTCTCCACAGAGGGAAAATTCAAATCCCTGCCTTGGCAGCCAGATCACATGTCTGAGTACAGCAGGATGGGTATGAGATGGTACTCAGTGATGGTGGAGTCACTGTAAACAGCCACTGTGGCTGCTGTGGGAATTTGAGCTCAGTGTTGTGATCTGGTATTTCAAGAAGAGTGTGAAATCTGGATGTGTGGGTATAGTCTCTTGATTTTTAAATGTTGGGAGCTAGTTCTGAGTTTTGAAATACACACGTGTAGGGCAGTTTCAACCCATTGGCCACCCATTTGAGAGCTCTAATGCACATTTTCTTGGTCTAAATTAGCCTGTTAAAGTCAACTGGCCTTGTGCCTGTGCACAAAGTCGCACTCTTGGAGTTCCCCAGAGACCTCCTCTATAAATTTAGCAGCGTCGGAGGACAGAGGAAAGGGAAATATGTTTCAGTGTATTAGGGTACATGCTGTCACCAGGACTTGGGGAGATTAACCATAAAGAATTTCAAGTATGTTTCTTATAGTATGTAATTTGAGGCATTAAGAAAATACACTTGTAGGGCGCCTGGGTGGCTCAGTGGGTTAAAGCCTCTGCTTTCGGCCCAGGTCATGATCTCAGGGTCCTGGGATCGAGGCCCGCGTCGGGCTCTCTGCTCCGCAGGGAGCCTGCTTCCCCCTCTCTCTCTCTGCCTGCCTCTCTGCCTCCTTGTGATCTCTCTCCCGCTGTGAAATAAATAAATAAAATCTTTAAAAAAAANAAAAAAAAAAAAAAAAAAAAAAAAAGAAAATACACTTGTATAATTTTCAATAGCCCATGCTTACTGTTATTTTTCGGTCTGTTAAAATTCGATGGGCACTTGGTTAAATAATACAACTTTGTCAAATTTTTGATAATAGAATGACAGGGATTGGGTAGACTTGCCTTTTTTATGGTATTAACATAGAAGTGAACACAGGTGTCCATTGCCCTTCTTTTTAAAAGAACAGGGAAATGTGTGTACACACACACACACACACACACACACACACACACACACACACAGTTGAGTCTTGTTTGTCTGATTTAAAAAGTTAAACTTGAGTTGATTTCCAGGTGTCAGTCTGGTAAGGTAAGGCAACTACAGAAACCTAAGAAATGCTTAAAATTAGAAAACACATAGATAAGAGACATAGACGTTGTATAAGCCCAGAGAAGGAGGGTGATGGGGCCTGTCGTTATGTTGAGTTCCTGGAAGTCCGAGATGTAGTACCCATGGCATGCAAGTCACGACCTACCGGTGAAGTGTCTCCTACCTAGAATGCTTTCAGCCTCTACTTTTTCAAGAATTGAATTTTACTACCGGTATCACAGAGTAGAGGGTAAAGTTGTTCAGGTTCTCAAAGTCTAAGAAACCGTGATGGCATCCCTTTCACCTTGTTTTAAAGGCCTCTAGAAAAGGTAATGGTTAGATTTTTGACCTCTGTCCTTGCACCTGCAGCTACATTTAAATCAAACTATTGGAGTCTGACTTGGCCCAGCATGTAGAGCTTGGGGTAGGAAAGCTGTGGATCCTATGGCTATGTTGCCTGTTGGAGAGGGAGGACAAGCATTCATTCCTGTGTCTGTTAACTTTCCCAGGCAATAAAATACTTCCCTCTTCTTTTCCTGTTGTTTATCTTCAAGCTGACCTTAAACAACAAGAACAAAAACACGTAAGGAATTAATATACAGAGAACTGAACATTTGTAAAAGAGAAGCAAGTCTTCATGAAATTATATTTTTTGAAAGTCTTGAGTTCTTTTAAAATTCCTAAGACAACCTACTAAATTCGGCACTGGTTATTTAATACATTGCCGATTGATAAAACCTCCAAATGATTTTTTTGTTTCAGAGACCACTTCTCATGGAAAATGCTCTATAGCCAAATTACATTTTTTTCATTTGCTAAAAATAATTTTTTTCTACCATATGTTTTGTTTAGTTTTGTTTTAGAAAGAAGCTGGTAGGTAATTATTTTGCATAGCTATAATGAGTTCTAAGGAAAGCCCCCAGAAGAAGTACAATTGCTTAATGGAAAGAATAAGACCACTTGGAAGCTGTGAAGCATTCTGTAAGGTCTAGTTAAGCTCTCAGGTGTGATAGCAGATGATAATTCTGTAGTTGAAATTCACGTTGGCCTTGTTAGCACAGGTGCTACGGTATCTTCAGTTTCTGATGCATTACAGAAAGTAGAGAAGCTGCAGACAACTTGAGTGGTGGGTTGCATGCTGCAGCAGGACCTGGGTCCTGCTATCCTGCTGTCCAGTAGCACAACCCCTCCCTTCCACGGGGGTGGCCTCTTGCATTCCTTTGGAGTGGAGACCATCACCCTACAAAGGGATCACAGTGCAGCTTTCCCTTGAGTAGACTACAGAAAGGCAGTTTCTTTCTTTCTTTTTTTTAAAGATTATTTATTTATTTATTGAGAGAGAGAGAGAGAGAGAGAGAGAGAGGGAGAGATAGGGAGGGAACACAGGCAGGCAGGGAGGCAGGCAGAGAGAGAGAGAGGAGGAAGCAGGCTCCCTGCTGAGCAGAGAGCCCGATTCAGGGCTCGATTCCAGGACCCTGAGATCATGACCTGAGCCGAAAGCAGAGGCCTTAACCCACTGAGCCACTCAGGCGGCCCAGAAAGGCAGTTTCTTTAGTCTTTCTCAAATTCCTACAATTAGCTGAGAGCCTGCTCTGCTTCTGTGGCAGGAATGGAGAGTATGGTTGGGTGCTCCTCTTTGATGGACAAGTGACCAAATGCAAGTGTGTATTGGCCTAAGTCCAGATTAAGCTTTATGCAGGAGTTTCCACTACAGCGATTAAGATGCCAATAAAAAAGAAAGAAGGCTAGAGGATGATAGGCTTCCTGCAAACTATAAGGGGTTCGCTCTCTACAGTCCAGCCATCGAGTATGTTGGCAAGAGACCTAATTGTGGTGATCTTATGTGAACATTCTTAGCAACTAATGGAAGAAGATTTTTCAGTGACCTTTTTCTTCCACAGTATGCAGGTGGGTGCAGGCAATTCGGCTGGCTTTGTAGAGTGGCTCAGAGAGCTGGTTGGGAAGGAACCAAGAAGAGGAATGCATCCATGGGCCATTCTTAGAGGGAGCTGTGTGGTTAGAAGCCAACAGAAATTTGGTTTGGACAGCTGGGTCCCGTCAATGGTTTAGAGGAAGGGGATGATGGGACCAGAGTTTTTAGAAGGAATTTTGGTAGGTTCTTAAAAGTGGATTGAAGCAGGGGGACAAAAAGGGGGCGGGGAGGTAGGGAGGTATCACGAAGAGGAAAATACCATTGCAGAAGTGTGTTTTGGGGCCAACGTTGTGGTAGGGAAATAAGAGAAGGTTGGATGCATGCATAAAAGAGAATGCAAACATTGGTGAAATGAGACTGCTCACGGTTTATAAATTACCGCCTGGCAGTAGCACGTGTAGACTTAAGAAGTACACATACTATAGAAATTTCTCTGAAGGAATAGATACTGTGCCTCAATTTAGCATTAATAAAGAGAGTAAGCATCTTGGTTGTGGTCAAATGCTAGGTAAAATTTTTGGAACATTTGGACTCTCTGGACTAAACTGCCACCACTGGACCTCTCTGAAAGTCTTATGGGAGAGTGTAAAAGCAAACCTTTCTTAGTTTCTATAAATGAAACCATTATCCCCTCTCACTGGGAGTCTGATATGGTGAGGGAACTGAAGGCTAACAGTTGTTACTTGGGTCAAAGGCCTGTGCAGTGGGGCAGGGCTGCTTTGGTGTGGACATACTATGGATATACTGTGTCCAACTGCCTGGTGTGGCTGGGGAGATTTTGGCTAGATTCCCTCTCAATGACCCTACAGAGATGCTTAACATTCCCACATCTCTCAGCCCTTTGGATCTGTGGAGTGGTTTCAGATTGTGTTCCATGGGGCCTGGAATTCCTTGAAGGCACATTAGGGTTGGCCAGTTTGAGTGTCAGGGAAACCAAACAACTGGATTCTGGTCCTCCAGTCCTGCCTCAACCAGGACGGTTTGCTTATATTGTTTAAATCCCAGAACTTTTCAGAAGAGTCACTTGAAAAGAGACCAAATGCATACAGAATCTCTCTCTGGGAAAGTAGGAAAAGACCGTGCTTTATACATGAATGAAATTAATGGACATCAGCCTTTACCCCTTCTGTTCATTTCCCAGCTGTTGCCCTTTTGATTAAAGAGCTTTACTGAGAGAATAATTCATATACCATATTAATAATCTGTTTAAGTTGTATAATTTGGAGGTTTTTAGTACATTCACAGGCTGAACAAAGATCACCGCAGTCAATTTTATAACGTTTTCATCACCTCAGAAAAGTTGTATCCATTTGCTCTCACCACCCATTTTCCCCCAGACTTCCCACCTCTAGACAAGCATCGATCCACTTTCTGTTTCTATGGATCTGACTCTTCTGGATACTATATATTAAGGGAATCAAATAATATATGGTCTTTTGCGACTGCCTTCTCTCACCTAACGTCATGGGTTCATCCTAGGTCATCCATGTTGTAGCACTTTCTGTTGCAGAGTAATAGTCCATCTTATGGAGAGACCACATTTTATTGATCCATTCATTAGTTGGTGGACATAGGCTGTTTCTCCTATTTGCCATTATAAATTACACAGCCATGGACATCTGTGTGCAGGCTTTTTGTGTGAACATGTTTTCATTTCTCTTGAGTATATACCTAGGTGGGGGATTGCTGGATATTATGGTAACTCTGTGACATTTTGAGGAACTGCCAGACTCCTCTTCTCCTACATGGATTATGGGTATATAAACTGTGACTGGCCTCCTTGCCTTCTTCTTTACACCACAGTTCAGTCTTCAGTCCTACACAGTATTCCTTCTCTAGCTGCCTCCTGGTTACTTCCCTAAAATTAAGAAATCTCTGTCGTCCTTTGTCACTTAAGGAAGGCATTAAAACTGCTTACCATGGGACTCCAGGTTCTTCACAGTCTAGGCCTGGGCTACATGTATAATTTCATCTTCCACTAATTTCCCAATTTCTGAGGATCTTTCTGTGTCAGCTGTTTTCATTATATAAAGCTGGTGATTCCTAAACTCCTTTTCGTCATGGACTCCTTTGAAAGTCTACCATTCACAAACCGTGGGGTCCACCACCACATTCCCTGGGCACGAACTGCGAGTTCCCATCTTTGCTCATACCATTCATTCCTTCACTTCCCCATCTCCCTCCTCCTTTGTGGCAGTTACCTAATCCAAAGTCTCTTACCTTTTGAAGTGTCTTTTGTAGGACTTAAAAGAGAAAGTGTTTTGTTCTGTTTTTCATCAGTGGTGCTAACACTTGCTTATACTCCAGTAGGCCCTGAAGGAGTAGAGTAGGGAGAGCTCACGTCCCTAGGAGCTAGGGGACTTTTGTTGGAAATACCCTGGGCTGTGGGTTCTGTGTGTCTAAATTAGAGCCTGGCACATAGTAGGTGTTCAGTGAATAGTTACTGAATGAGTAGGAGAGGGACCTGGGTCTTGGACCTTCCACTTTCTGGAATTGATGAAACTCTGAAGTCAGGCCTGTGAGTAATGGAGGGGCCTCCAAGCAGATACTGGATATTAGATGTTGGGGGAGCAACAGGGATTAGACCCTCTCTTCCATCTCTAAAGCCAACTGGATTGTGTTTTCTTTTCTCTCTGACTTCTGTTTCCATCTTTACCTCTTCTCTCTTATCCTAATCTTCCTGTCTTCTGCTTAGAGGGACCCTTATCATTGCACTGGGCCTGGATAAGCCAGGATGATATCCCCATTTCAAGAGCCTTAATCACATCTGCAAAGTTATTGTACCATGTAAAGGAACAGATTCACAGGGCATGGACATCTTCAGGGACCATTATTCAGCCTGCCACAGGGCACCCTACACAGAAACACAGTGCCTTTTGTGTTTTTGCCAAGTGTGTTTGTGCCTTGCCTAGCCTAAAGCCTCTTAATTGTGACATGACTTCTTCTTTTTTTTTTTTTTTTTAAGATTTTATTTATTTATTTCACAGCGGGAGAGAGATCACAAGGAGGCAGAGAGGCAGGCAGAGAGAGAGAGGGGGGGAAGCAGGCTCCCTGCCAAGCAGAGAGCCCGATGCGGGCCTCGATCCCAGGACCCTGAGATCATGACCTGGGCCGAAAGCAGAGGCTTTAACCCACTGAGCCACCCAGGCGCCCCATGTGACATGACTTCTTACAGTGTAAAGTAACATTTCTCGGCAGAAAATGGTTAGTTTACCCTGGTTTGTTGTTTCCCCTTTGTAACTCACTGAAGTGGTACCAAAGTGTAGGACCTCAAAAGGACTGACTAGATCCTTCTCTAATTTTGTCATTGATAAGTACCTATTAAAATTTTTTAAAAGTTATTGAGGACATGTATACCTATGATTTTGAGCCTTTTTGGTGGATGGCAGGATTAGATTATACCCGTCCACCTAGACCTAATTGATGGAAATATAGGAGCTGGGCTTGCTGTCCTTGAACAGAGTGGACTGGAAAAGCAAGACCGCTTATTGGCATTATTTAAAAGATCTGTGATTTCTGGGCATTCCTGTTGGAGGGAAAGGTGTTTGTTGCACTTTAAATGATAATTTACGTTAATGACCGTGTACCATGTGCCAGACCATAACATGTTTTAATTCATTCAGTCATCATGAGAACCACATGAGGTCATACCATTATTATTCCCATTTTACAAATGAGGAAATGGGACTTGCTGATGTTGGGCAAGTTGCCTAAGGTTACACTGCTAATAAAAGAGAGGACGGACATTTGAACCTAGGCCATTTGGCACCTGAGCCTGCACACGTTTTCCAGAGGTGCATTGTGATGGTACATGCTTAGCCTTGTTACAATACGTGTGAAATTGACTTTATCTGGAAATGTATTCACTTACAGCTATTACTGTCTAATAGAGTTTACTTGTGAGATAAGAGATCACGGTTCCCCAATATCAAGAAAGTGAAAAAGCAGAAACCCTGGTCTTTGGTATTGAGAAGGTGATTTGGAGCCTCATGATCTCATGGTCCTCCTCTTTTTGTTCCTTCAGGCTCCCCTCCCATAGGCCCCTCTATTTTCCCTTCTTTCTGGAGTTTTTCCCTCTTTGCTGTGTTGCTGGTGGTCTCTCTGGGGCTGATTGCTGCGTGTGGCAGGACCATAGGTTGACCCGGTCTTCTTCTCCATTCAGTTGTTGTTTTGTTTTACTAAATGAAGAAACAGAAATTTATCATGATCCAAAATCCACTTAAAGCCAGGATGACAATTTGTTTATCCCATAGATCCTGTTCCTCGGATACTTTGCTAACCAGTGCTAATAACCATCTAAAAGGAAAGCATTTTAAAAGTCCTTGATGAAAGTCAGAGAGGGCTGTTGGAAGGGGGTGGGGAGAGGACTGGAGCCAGCTGCTTCATAAACTGGAACAGGTTTGAAAAATGTAAGAGAGGATATGAAATTCTATTTCCCTTGCGTAGACAAGCATCATTTTTCTTAGAGTGTTATGCCTTAGGAAACCGACCTTTATAGTTTTTCTAAATTGTGTCCTAATTGTTTATCTTTTTGATGAAATTGGGAGCCATAGGAAGCATTTCTTTCTTGAAGAAGACAACTTTTGGGGGCATGATTAATAAAGAAAGAGATGGAGAGATTTGGGGCTTCCTTTAAATGTTATTCTTCTTTGTGGATTGAATTCTGATTGAAATACTGTGGGCACCACCTAAAAGGATCTGGAAATAGTGCCTGAAGAGAAATGTGTTCTTTCGTGTGCTGGTTTTATTCCAGAATGACCAACCCACAATAGGAAAGGGGGCTTCAGCTTGAAGACTGTTTTGTTTTGCTTGACTTTGTTCCAGTATTCCATAAATTCATTCTTGGTGCTGTGTCCCAGCAGCCACCAAGTATCCACGTTTTCCTGGTTTGTTTACAATGGATAATTTATACTCCCAACTGCATCTACAATTGGCCCAAGGCAACTTACAGTAAATGACATGTTTGAGTGGGAAATGAGTGTGGCCATTTAAGTGGGAAATAGAAGACGGGGTAGTGACGAGGAGAGCCCATGTGCTCAGCTACCTCTCCTGTTGGCATTACTAGGAGTGAGAGTTAAACACAGTGATGTTCTTCTAGGTAGCCATGGTAAAGCGGTCACAGAATTGGTTATGTAACTGTCATCTAATAAAAGGAAACAGTTCCTCAGAAGTCATACATCTTGCCTAGATTTTGAGTTTTATTTTTTTTTAATTTTATTTTTATTCTTTGCCCAAGGGGTACAGGTCTGTGAATCATCAGGCTTACATCTTTCACAGCATTCACCAAAGCACAAACCCTCCCCAATGTCCATAACCCATCCACCCTATCCCTACCCTCCCACTCCCCAGTAACCCTCAGTTTGTTTTGTGAGATTAGGAGTCTCTTATGGTTTGTCTCCTTCCCCATCCCATCTTGTTTCATTATTTTTCCCTCCGTACCCCCCATGACCCCCCACCCTGCCCCTCAAGTTCCTCATATCAGAGAGATCATATGATAATTGTATTTCTCTGATTGACTTATTTCGCTCAGCATAATACCCTCCAGTTCCATCTATGTCGTTGCAAACGGCAAGATTTCGTTTCTTTTGATAGCTGCATAGTATTCCATTGTATATATATATACCACATCTTCTTTATCCATTCATCTGTTGATGGACATCTAGGTTCTTTCCACAGTTTGGCTATTGTGGACATTGCTGCTATAAACATTCGGGTGCACGTGCCCCTGAGAATCACTACCTTTGTGTCTTTAGGATAAATACTCAGTAGTGCGATTGCTGGGTCGTAGGGTAGCTCCATTTTCAACTTTTTAGATTTTGAGTTTTAAAAGGATTTTTTTCCAGGCCATGGATTAGCAGAATTATTCTTAAGGTTACAAGCCCAGTATCTCAGATGCTGTGTAAAGAGCACAAACATGCATGCGCGATATTTGCCGACCAGCAGAGCTAGTCAGAGCCACCATGCCCCAGCCCACCCATGCCACGAGGACCCTGGTAGTTTAATGTAGTTATTAAATCACACCTGGTAGATACTTGCTTTGTATTATCATTCACTGTTGCTGTCCTTGGAAGATGCCACTTTAACAAAGGGGCAAGGGGGAAGAGCAGGCATCTAGTATTGATTTGTTCAGCACATTTATTGAGTGCTTATTCTTTGGTAGGTCCTGGAGATCCAGTGGTGAACCAGGCATACTTGGGTCTCCATCCCCATGGTCATATATAAAATTGGGGAGTGATTTTTTATTGTGTGGAAATTAATAGTTGTGCTCAAGTAAAACAAAACTGTAAAGCAGTCCATAATAACCCAGGGCATCACATTCCCATTCACACAGCAGCATTCATCTCTTGTAAGGACGTTTTGATAGGAGCACTGGCTCATGCTTTCTGTCCTTCATGAGCATGTGACTCTCATTCTGGGAGAATTACAATATGGATGAATGCTGCACGTGAGTAGCACTGAAACAAGAGAATCTAGCATGCAGTCAGTTACCATGGGAACAAACCCCTTTCCCTCCAATATATTTTTGTGAAGCAGATTCAGATGATAAATACTTTACATTCTCATTTTTAAGTGAAAATTGTCTAGTGGCATTAAAATTGCAAGAACTTTTTTTTTAAAAGATTTTATTTATTTATTTATTTATTTGACAGAGAAAGATTACAAATAGGCAGAGAGTCAGGCAGAGAGAGAGGAGGAAGCAGGCTCCCTGCCAAGCAGAGAGCCCAACGTGCGACTCGATCCCAGGACCCTGAGACCATGACCTGAGCCGAAGGCAGAGGCTTTAACCCACTGAGCCACCCAGGCACCCCTAAAATTGCAAGAACTTTTAAAATACTGTTTTCCTTTCTTGGTATGGTCCCATTTCTGTTCCTTCAAGCATGTACATTATCAGTGAGAGGAAGAACTAATTAAACAGGAGCCTTACTTGATATGGAGGGGCGTTGGGGAGCACTTAATCCCCTAGTCTCTCTTTGCCTTTCTGTTTCCTGGTCCCCAGCTCCACCCTCCTTTTTTTGGGATTTGTTACGTGCCTTGAACTGAAGGTACCTGGAGGAGCAGGATTTAAACCCAAGCAAGCTCTGTGTTGTGTGGTATCAAGGGTAAAAAAACCCCTTAGTTTCTCTCTTTCGCCCAGTGTCTTCTGTCCTATGCGTTGGCTGATCTTAGAGCTTTTCATAGGATAAGAATCTCTTAACCAAAACCGTCCTAGAGATCTTAAGGATCAAGCAGGAGGTATCAGGATGGGAGTTAGGGCTAGCAGAACATTTTTGTTTAGAATTTTTTTCATCTCACATTCCCAACCACTCTTAATTTCAACCCTTATTCCTTATCCATTCAGAGATAAAATTTCAGAAAGAAAAGCTAAAATAGAATAGGACAAGATGTGTAGTCTGGTGAGGAGGAAACTGCATGAGATCTTTAGCAGATCAGGATGTAGGGTAGTCTGAGAAACAGCAGCCTCTGTTTTTGTCAAATTAACACATTTTCCATCATTGCCAGTCTGGTGAAGGATTTATAGGTGAACTTCATCTTATTTATCGATTTTGACTGATCGTGAATGTCTGCCTGGAGTGCAGACTCTGCCTCTGGGAAGAGCGCCACAGTTGGTTAGTGATGCCTGCCATGGGTTTGTGGTGGTTCTCTTGTCCTGCACTGCTATCTTTAATCCAGTGTAGTCTTAAAAGAAATCGATGCTGATCTTTAGTGTTAACGTGACCACCAGTGCAAAGCCCCAAACAAACAAGCCCCAGTTCTCACTTATCCACAGTAGAATATAAATTCATTTTTGGTAGAGTACAGAATGTTCTGTTGGTGCTCTGTTAAGAAAGTGTTTCCAGCAGCAAATAGTTTGCTGCCACTTATCTGGATGATTTCTTTGTTTAGTGGAGATATTTTATTATATAACAGCAACTTAGACATGTGAAACCTGCCTGGTATGTTACATGTCTCCGGGATAAGTGAATATGACCCTCTCTGGTGGGATACTGCAGCTGTTTCGATTGACAGCTCATTCAAGTGAGGAAGAAGTCCAAGAATGATTTGAGTTTGCTTTCAGCAGATGGATATTAATGAAGAAAAATACCTTGAAAGGATGCCATTCCAGAAAGGGCACAGGACAGCGCTGATTATAACCAGAGCCCTACTTTCTGGGCTTCTCCAGCTAGAGCGCAGAGTGCTTCTTAGCCCTCCTAGAATCCTCCCTAAATTGGGTGGGGGGAGGGGCCGGTCCAGCAGGTTTTTCAGAGTGTGGCTGGCACTGAAGAGACTTGGGCTGGACCCGGTCTCATTTTGGTGACCCTACTTGACAGGATTTTAAAAGCCGTTTGTATCTTCATCGGTTGGTGACCCCCACTGTGCCTGGCATCGTTCTGGGAACCCAGTCTGTGGTAAAAATAAAAAAATAATAATACATTTTCACTTGATTTATCAGTGAGTAAAGCAAAGTAGAGACTGACCAATTTGTGGGTGTTACAGGTTTGGTAAAATACCAGTGAAACAAAATTACTTGAACATGTTTCATCTTTAATTTTCTATTTTGAATACAAATTTGATTTATCCACATCAAATATTTGATTCATATGTTTCAGGTACTATGGCCAGGTTTTTTGGTCATACTATGGTTAGGGTCAGTACTTGAACAAAGGAGACATGGTCCCTGTCCTCTAGACCTTGCTAAGAGAGACGACAAACGTAAACATAATTAGTTACAACCATAGTAGGGATACCAAAGGAGAAGTAGGGCTTTATAAAGACGTGGAATGGGGCACCTGGGTGGCTCAGTGGGTTAAAGCCTCTGCCTTTGGCTCAGGTCATGGTCTCAGGGTCCTGGGATCAAGGCCCACATCCGGCTTCCTGCTGAGCAGGGAGCCTGCTTCCTCCTCTCTCTCTCTGCCTGCCTCTCAGCCTACTTGTGATCTCTCTCTGTCATATAAATAAAAATAAAATCTTAAAAAAAAAAAAAGACGTGGAATGACCCAGCCTGGAGGGCCAGGGAAAGCTTCCTGAAGGAGATGAAATTTAATCCGAGACTTGAAAGATTGAGGCAGGGCTTGGCAGGCAAAGTGGAGGGCAGCAGGGCACAAGGGGGGCAAAAAATGAATGACTCTGAGTTTTGTGGGGCATCTATAAACCAGCATTTGCTTCTGGTGCATTGGGCGGGACCAGAACACATCACTAGCTGTGGCCTTCCTGATGGTCTCCCCTGGAGGCCGCTCCCGGGGTGGCCCACAGCCCTTCTGCTGCCCTGTGGATCTGGTCCCAGCATAAATCCACGGGGAGGGTCTTGACCATGTTGATGTGTGTGATTTATATGCTGAGATGATTCGACAGCTAGTCTTCTTGGAAAATACTGTGGTGCTTTCTCAGCACCAGCTGTTAGTCTTTATGCTGGATGTCTAGACTGAAGGATGGCTGGTGCTCACAGGCAAGTTCAGTGGGCATCTCTGCTTAGGGGCAGTCAGGGCGGTTTGAGCACGGGCGCTAAACTCAGAAAAGCCATGACTCTGGTTCAGATGGAGGTTCAGTTGTTTTGAGTTTTGACTTAGGCTCTCAGCCTTGGCTTTGTCATCTCTAAAATGGGTCTAATAGCTATCTCATGTAGTAGGCTTGAAGATTAAACTAAATGAGGCAGTATATACGAAGCATGTAGCCCTGGGCTTGGTGATCATACGTGGTTATCGTTTGCTCCTTGACTTCTACCGAAGCCTGTCACCTTGAGCTAGATGCATGGGAAGAGATTTCGCTGGTTGACTGATTAAATCACATTTGTTTTCTGTACTAAGTACATTTTAATTCCTCTATAGATTGGTAGATTTACCCTACAGTCCTCAAGAGCTATCAGGAATACTCCTCTCTGACATGCCAGTCACATTACCAATGGACTTATTCTTAATGAAGGCTGTTAGTATGGTATGGGTACATTTATAGTTCACATTTATGTCTTTTCTACCCATTACAGAAGGGAGAAGGGGAAACTAACAAAAGGGCATATGCCAAGTATATCAGAAACAGCTACCTAATTGTTGACTTTGTTTTTACCCCACAAAGCAGTCCTGCATTTAAGACCATCACTTGCTAAAGCAGCCACAAAAATCCCTGAGAATATGTAGTTCTTGCAGTTCTGGGAAGTCTTAGAGGAAAAAGGATACAGGCCATGATTAAGCTTTTCTACCATAGACTTGTCTTTAAGTCGTCTTGAAATCCCAACTCCTGAGAGGCCACCATGGTGTCCTTGGGGGTCTGATCATCCTCTGCACAACTGGGGAGCTCACCTGGGCAGGTCGAAGTCTTTTGAAGCATGGGCATGATGGTTCTGGTGCCCATGATTCAACAGTCAAAAAGGGCTAACTTGGGTTTCTGGTTAGGAGGCACTGTTTCCAAGAGCCTCGTCTGGTCCATCAGAGGTTTCTTGAAATCTAGACTTTAGTAATGAGAATAGAATTTTGTGGAGGAAATAAAAAAAGTGAAAGATTGTGTAACATGATTGTTTTAAAAACATGATCATCTTGGTAATGCTACAGAAATGAAATAATGAAAGTATTGTCCCAGGAAAAAACAAAAACACACAAAAAAACAAAAAAACCCTGAACATTCACAGGGCTGAAATATATTTCCATTAAAATATGGTCCTTCAAATAAGCCAAATTACTTCACAAACTTATGTAAATTTCATTGAGGGAACCAGAATGCTTTTACTTTGGCTTCAGGTTTGATTCGGATCTCTAGCATCTTTGGTTATTGAAGTAATATCTCATTCTTCAGTAATAACTTTTTGGTCTTTTTGTAGCTCAGCTCACTTAGTAAAATATGCAAATTTGCCAAAATAACCAATAGATAATTTCACATAGGAAGCTTTAAATTATGTTTTAATTATGCTAATGTCAAAATAAAAGATGGGTGGCTTGGTTTATATTATACTGAAGTAAGTAGCATAAACACATATTTCATTAGTGCTTTGTTTTAAATCTTGTACTTTGGCAAGGCTTTTACTGTGATAAATGAATTTTCCTTTTCATTGGGAAAAGCCAAGTTACTGTTGTTTTTGGTTATGTAGTTGCATTCCTTCAGACTATAATAGTTAAAGACAAGAAACAGTAAGAGATATTTGCCTCTGAGACATTCATTTCTTAGATTTACATGATAATGGCCTTATGAATGGTTTCTTATTTTTTCAGTTTTCTTTGAACATTTTCCTGAAAGACACGTGGAATTAAAATAATGAACAAATATTTTGCATTTATGGCTCTGAATTCTCACAAACATGTATTTTTAGGTGTCCTTTCAATGTGTCCAAGGCAAAATTAAACTGTTCCTTCTTGCTTCCCCTCACTCCTCCTAAATCCCTGTCTTTGTCATCAATGGCCCACCTTCCTGCCCAGTTGGAAATCTTTGAATAGAAACCCCACCATCTTCCTTGACTTCACAACTGATGAATTTTTTTCTTCCTGTGAACTTTTCCTCCAAATTGTTATCCTACTGTGTGTCCTCTCTTTTTGATTTCCCACTGCCAGGCTTGATGCCCACATCAGCTGTTTTGTTGGCCTGCTTTCGGTCTGTCCTCTCCCCACTTGGACTCCATCTCTTCTCTGCCCCAGTCTTCTCTGATTGGATGATTGATTGTCTTCATCACCTCCAGTAGTTCTCATTATCCACAGATCAAGTGAAAGCTCCTCAACACACAGTCAAGCCTTTGCAATCTGGCCCTGACCTGCTTTTCAACCCTCATTCTCTGCTGTTGGTCCTCCTGTGGACAACACCTCAGCCCCACTGAATGCCAGTTTCCTGATTCTTGCCCATAGCTACGTTGTTTCCCCTGCCCCTCTGCTCCCACTAATGCCATCCTCACACCTTTCCTCACTGTCAGTCACTGGCCCTAGGACTTTTCACTCACTGTATGCCTCTGTTACAGGTCTTGTGTTGTAATTAATGGGAGCCGTGCTTCCCATGGGCTACTCATCTATGAATGTTGGGAAGGAAAGGATCATTTCCTATTCAACTTTCACTTAATGAAATAATCTCTCCTTGGCATACAGCTCAGCTTCTTCTGTACTGATTCTTGGTATTATACTATCACTTCTTGATATATACTATTTTTGGCAGAGTCAGTGAGGTTAAAGTTCCACCTCTAGGTATATAGCCCCAAAGACTTAAAAACAAGGACTCAGACCGATGCTTGTGTGCAAATGTTCATAGCAGTATCATTTATTCACAATGGCCAAAGGACAGGAATAGCCTAATTGTCCAAAACTGATGAATAGATAAGTATAATATGATATATATACACAATAGAATATTATTCAGCCATAAAGAGTATAAAGTTATGTTATATGTGTCAGCATAGATTAACCTAGAAAACATCACACTAAGTGTAATAAGCCAGACAAAAAGCACAAATATCTTGTGATTCCACCTATATGAGATACCTTGAATAGGCAAATTCATAGAGACAGAAAGTAGATTAGAAATGATCAGAAGGGGGCGCCTGGGTGGCTCAGTTGGTTAAGTGTCTGACTCTTGATTTTGGCTCAGACCATGATTTTAGGGTTGTGAGATTCAGCCCCATGTTGGGCTCTGTACTGAGTGTGGAAGCTGCTNCCCCCCCCCTCCGCCCCCCCCCCCCCCGCCCAAAGAAGTGATTAGTGGCTGGGGAGAGGGGAAATGGAGCATTATTAGGTAAAGGGTATAGCATTTCTGTTGGAGGTGATGAAAATATTTTGGAAATGGTGGTGAAAATTGTACAACATTGCAAATGTAATTAATGCCGTTGAATTGTACACTTAAAAATGGTTAAAATGGCAAATTTTATGTTACATATATTTTACCCCAATTAAAAACATACATAGTTCATATAATTAAAAAATAAGGTACTGACATCACCACCCTTAGGCACATATGTTCCAACATGTGGTTGTAGGCAAACATGTTGTCTTTCTATATCCTCTGTGTTTATCAGCCTTACCTTTCCAATATAACCTGGATTTCTTGAAGTCAGGGACCAGTCTTTATAGAAAATATCTTTTAAGAAATGGCTTTTAAATATCCTTTAACAAACATAGAGATTTGGAATAGGTTGTTTTTGCAGTAGCTGAAATTTTTAGGAGAGCGGTTGATATTTTACGTGAATGTTAATATACTCAGTCTTGACGAAGTAATATGAAGCTGTTTTGGAACATAATTTGGTATTTCTGACCTACTATTTAAGAATTGTGCATATTAACCCTGATACCTTTGGAAGGAAAGCCAAATAGCCCAGCCAAGTTTGCTTTAAGTTTTTTCTTTTGCTGTTTTAAACAAAGGGCTTGGATAACGAGGCCAATTACTATGGATGGGAATCCTACTTACTATTTTCCCTAAATCCTCCTTCAAGGAAATAAACATTTTTCTATGCTTTTTCCAAGCATAAATAACTTTACTCTTCTAGGAGTTAAGGTACATTTCTTCATCTTTTAAGCTCCTAAGGAAATGCTAAAAAATAAAATTGTAATGATGACAAACTAATACAATTTATACTACAATGCGTTTAGTGTACATGTTAATATGTGAAATCAAGACCCCTTCAAATATGGATTGTTTTATTGCTGAGTGCCAGGATATTCTTTGAAAATAACTGAGATGTAAATGTGAGAAAATGTTAGCTTATATTTTCTGTTACTCATTTTGTGTAAATTTCTGTTGTCTCATTCACTGTCAACCTTGAGTTCTGTATTTGGAGTCCACCCAGCAAACTAGTTAGGAGTGATGATGTGATGAATGCTAAAGAGGTTACTGAAAACTAAATTTCTCATGGGGCACCTGGGTGGCTCCATCAGTTAAGCGTTCAGCTCAGTGTTCCGCTCAGCGTTCCTGCTTTCAGCTTAGGTCATGGTCTCAGAGGCCTGGGATTGAGCCCTGCATTGGGCTCCATGCTCAGTGAAGAGTCTGCTTCTCCCTCTGCCCCCCTCCCCCCCGCACCGTGCTCTCTCTCTCTCAGATAAAAATAAGTAAATAAAATCTTAAAAAAAAGGGCGCCTGGGTGGCTCAGTGTGTTAAAGCCTCTGCTTACGGCTCAGGTCATGATCTCAGGGTCCTGGGATCGAGGCCCGCATCGGGCTCCCTGCTGGGCGGGGAGCCTGCTCCCCCCCCCTTCTCTCTCTGCCTGCCTCTCTGCCTCCTGTGATCTCTCTCCCTCTGTGAAATAAATAAAATCTTAAAAAAAAAAAAAGGAAAACTGAATTTCTCCTGTATGACTATTCCAGAGGTCAACATTAGAAATTACTGTTAATTTCACCTTCATTACACTTTTTTTGGGAGATGCTTTAGCCACACAGTGAAAGTTCTTTCTAACATATTTTCCTATCCCTCCAAACATGGACAGTAAATGTGCTCTAGGGAGGTTCATCTCAATTTTTACTGTGTATTTGAATTATCTGAAGATCTTGATAAAAATGCAGGTTTGGATTGGGGGGATGGATATGGATGGTGAGATTCTGCATTTCTAGTAAGCTCTTAGATGCCTGGTGTATCTACATTTTGAGCAGCAATGCTTGGGGTAGAAACTTACTTGAAATATTTGATTTTGATGGGGTGTTAAAATTGGCTGCCCTCCAGGGTTGCCTGATAAAGTACAGGGTGCTCAAGATGTCCCATTCACTCTTTTTGCACATATCTATACTACAAAATAACTCATTTATCTGAAATTTAATTTTCACTGGACTGGACACCAGTCCAGTGAAAATTAGATAGATAGATCAATACAAACATACCCTAAATCTGGCAACCCTAAAATGCAATCTTAATAATTTCTGAGTACATTTAAATGTCATGCATATTATTAGATTTAAAATAATATGATTATTTTTAGAGAAAGGACACAGAATTAGGTTTATTTCAGACTTTTTTTTTCTTTTCTCTTTTTGAGAGAGAGAGCAGGTAAGCAGGTGATGGGAAATGGGAGAGGGAAAGAATCTTAAACAGGCTCCACACTCAGCGTGGAGCCCGACACAGCTTGATCCCATGACCCTGAGGTCATGATTTGAGCTGAAATCAAGAGTTGGATCCTTAACTGACTGAGCCACCCAGGTGCCCCTCAGACTTATTTTTTTAGTACTTACTTAGATGTTTTGTTCATAGGCTTTTCAATACAATAAAATATGGAAACATGACTGTACCCCCTCCAATATCTAGGGAATTCTTAGAAAAAGAGTGAAATCTATACATTATAAAACATACCAGAAAACACAGAAGTACTCTATGTTAGTGTTTTCAGTTGAATGCTTGAAGTAATAAGATGTTAATATGATAGATTTGAATTTAGACAATCTTTATAGTTTTTGTATCTCTTTGAGTTGGTATTGTGTACTCTTGATATTTCCAAATCCTGTATATGATAACATTACATGAGAATAATCTTTGATTTTCTTCAAGTGTATGTAAGAAAATATAAATGCTTTTCTTCGTTTTTCCAGATTCTTTACAGAGTTGGAAGCAAGACATCAGAGTAATATCTTTATAGATGACATAAGTGACATTGTGGAAAAGCACACAGCCTCCACATTTGACCCATACGTGAAATACTGCACAAACGAAGTCTACCAACAACGCACACTGCAGAAATTGTTGTAAGAGATGTTATTGAATGTTACAGTGAATAGCCTAACCTCATTTTATTAGGTCACATTGATTGAAATTAATTGATCTCTCACATCATATTTAGAAATGGCTCCTGATGAGCTGATTCCCAGGACTGCTTTCAGGGTGAGGGTGTTTGAATAGAAAAATCTAGTCTGTGGACAACTTTCTCTCTAAAGCAATTATGAAATGACAGGCTTCTGTTACTGTTTTCCTCGTTGTTTTAAATTGCTGCAAGACACAAGAAAGATCATCATTCTAAAACTCCCGTTTTCTAAGCCATTAACTGGCCATTGAGTAGTTTGCCTGAGGCCAAGAGAGTATTTGAGTTGAACTAGTGCGTAGGATCCAGATTCTCTGCTCTTCTATTCTTCCTCCGTTCAGGTCACAACTCCATTAAGTTTTTTAATAGGAATTTCTGATTTTCCCCTTCTGGGTAGTTAGAAGTGGGGAGAAAAGGGAAGGTCTGAAGGAAAGCAATAGTAAAAAATGTTCTTAAAGGCTTTAATTTGTGCAACAAAAAAGAATGATGCTTTAAATATCCTTCCTCACCTTTTCCCCTTTGTCCTATTTAGGTTACTGAGAGTTTTGATGTGATGTATATGATATGGCTTTAGCCTTAAAAGCCAGCGATTGTTCATAGTGTCTTGTTTTATTTTGGGGGACCCTGCTTATCTCACATAGCTCTCTGTTTTCCAGCACAGTATGAATTGCTATAAACTCAGTTTGGGGGCTAATGGCTATTATCACTCATCCCCCCTCCTTGGGTTGTGACATTTATGACCACAGCGTGGAGCTCTGGTCAGCTGCTGTGCAATGTGTGAACTCCTGTTGGAGGGATTGGGGTTGGTGCAGAGAAAAACAGTCCACTGAAGCTCCCAAGTTGCTGGAAAGGGCTGATTGTGCCCCTTCTCCCTCCACAACCTCATGAAACTCTTGTATGGGTAGGGGGTAAAACCAACAGCTGGCAACCCAACCCCAAATGAGGTTTTTAAGTGCAAAGCCGGGGGTGTTGGCACTGTTGACATTTGGTCTGGATAAGTCTCTGCTGTGGGTGCTGTCCTGTGCTTTGTAGCAGGTTTAATTGCATCTCTGACCTCTGTGCTCGAGATGCCCCTCACTTCAGTTGTGAAAACCAGAAAGGTTTCTAGACATTGCCAGATGTTCTTGGTGGCATAATCTCACCCCTTGCTTTTCTTAATCCCCCACGTGTCCCGGGGACCGCGGGTAACTATAGAAGATGCAAGTTAACATGTTTGAAAACAAAGCCTTAAATTAGAGCTACATTTCATTTTGTTTTCATTTTATTTTTCAGGATTTAGAAAAGGTGACTAGGTACTCCTGTAACTCAGTACCATTGCCTCTTCATTTACTTCCCGCTTCTGTAAATTTCTAGCTCGTACATTTCTTATTGTTCATATTGTTATCTTAAATGCCTATCTTATATTCAGTCGTTACTATAAAAGGTAAACAAGCCATCTGTGTCTACGTCATTGTTTGTTGATTTATATATATATATATATATATTTTTTTTTAAAGATTTTATTTATTTATTTATTTCACAGAGGGAGAGAGATCACAAGGAGGCAGAGAGGCAGGCAGAGGGGGGGGGGAAGCAGGCTCCCCGCTGAGCAGGGAGCCCGATGCGGGCCTCAATCCCAGGACCCCGAGATCATGACCTGAGCCGAAAGCAGAGGCTTTAACCCACTGAGCCACCCAGGCGCCCTGTTGATTTATATATTAAAAAAATCATAATATATGAATCTATCAGAACATTTTATACAGGCATACTTAGTTTTATCGCGCTTCACTTTATTGCACTTTTAACAGAAGGCTGGTGGCAATCCTGTGTCAAGCTAGTCTCTCGGCACCATTTTCCCAACAACGTTACTCACTTGGTGTCTCTGTCACATTTTTTTTTTTAAAGATTTTATTTATTCATTTGACACAGAGAGAGAGATTACAAGTAGGCAGAGAGGCAGGCAGAGAGAGGAGGAAGCAGGCTCCCCGCTGAGCAGAGAGCCCGACGTGGGCCTCGATCCCAGGACCCTGAGATCATGACCTGAGCCGAAGGCAGCGGCTTTAACCCACTGAGCCACCCAGGCGCCCTGTCTCTGTCACATTTTAGTAATTCTCACAATATTTCAGACATTTTCATTATTATCATTTTTGTTACAGTGATCTGTGGTCAATGATTATGACTCACTGAGAGCTCAGATGATGGTTAGCATTTTTTAGCCACAAAGTATATTTTAATTAAGGTATGTGCATCTTTTTTTTAGGACATAATGCTCTCGCACGCTTAATAGACCACAAGGTGATGTAAACATGACTTATACACACTGGGAAACCAAAAATTCCTTTGACTTGCTTTATTGCAATATTTGCTTTATTGTAGTGGTCTGGGACCAAACCCGTCATATCTTTGAGGTATGCCTGGGATATTTTTTACTTCTTAACCTGAGGAGGAAGTATTTTGAATTTCTTCTTTCTTTGTTTCTTCTTAGAGCCACCAACCCATCTTTTAAGGAAGTACTGTCACGAATTGAGTCCCACGAAGACTGCAGGAACTTACCGATGATCTCCTTCCTCATCCTCCCTATGCAGAGGGTGACTCGCCTGCCCCTGCTCATGGACGTAAGACATGATCTAATGGTTCTTCCTCTGGGGGTAGCTGTGCTGCTATCAATCTGGTTAAGATAATTACTCTGATTTCATTTAGATCAATGTACTGTAGCTCTTCTTCAAACTCCTCCAACTAAGTGAAAGTGTTGGAAAGTCTCACTGTGTCTGATATCTTTGGAAATTACCTTCAACTTAGGCTTGTATGGGCACTCTGAAGATTTCAGATTACATCACTTACTTAACTTTTTGAAATGGGAAAAATATTGGCTTATTGAAGACAAGGGGCTTGGATTCCACTTCCAGCTGAGCCACTAGGCATGTGACCTTGGGCAAGTCACTTAACGTCTTCAGCCTCAGTTTCCTCAGATTGATCACCAAGATCCCTTCTCTGGAGGGTTCCCAGAGGCCCTGGTGCTTCTGCTGCACCTGGGGGTGAGATACTCTTCAGCATTAGAAGGCATGCACTTGCCTTTATTTTCTATTGCACAAAGGAGGGTGAGGAAAGGCCAGTGTCCTTCGTATTTTAGGGAACATTCATGGAGAAAACAAGGATTTGATTTTGAATAGTGGACAGACATGCTCGGGGGCGGGGAGTAGAGACCGTCTGGTCTGAAATGCAGCTGGGAGGACAGCAATGTGAGAAGAACCAGGTGGCCCAGCACAGCTCCCATCCGGCTGGTGGGGCAAATAGTGTCTTTTTGATCAAGTTAAAATATTTCGCCGTAGTTCTACTTCAAAATTGGATTGTAATGTAAATGTCAGTTTACACGTACTTGATTTTTGCATGTCAAAACACAGGATAAAAATACAGCAAAAAATTATGATTGAGTAAGGTTACAAAATAAATTCCATTTTCCATATTCCATTATAAATTCACAGAGATTTTCTAAAAGCACTGACATTGTGCAGTGAGTAAAAGCATGTGATCCCAGTCACTTTGTTGGCTCTGCTGGCTGGTTGGGGGTAGGAGGTTGGTTGGGTCAGAATTCCCAACACCCTGCTGTTCTCCAGCTTCACCTCAATTTACTACCTATCTATGCTTCCCTTGTGGTTTTTGGACTCTCTTCTTGTTAATATTGGAAAACTTGCAGAATTTTGAAAATTTTAGCTCTCTGATTTTTTCTTTTTCTTTCTTTCTTTCTTTCTTTCTTTCTTTCTTTCTTTCTTTCTTTCTTTCTTTCTTTCTCTCTCTCTCTCTCTCTCTCTCTCTCTCTCTTCCTCCCTCCCTCCCTCCCTCTCTTCTTTCTTTCCTTTCCTTCCTTCCTTACATTCTTTCTTTTTTTTTCTTTCCAAGATCAGCATTTCTCATGTCTAAGGACAGAATGCAGCCAGGTTATCAAAACCAAATTTTGGCTTAAAAAAGTTTATTTGTAGGTTCCCTCCACACTTGTTCCCTGACTTTCCCACTCTGCATCTTTGTTCATGTTGTCGTTGGCTGTCACTTTTCAGCTTTATGACTAAAACAAGCATGTCTTTCAAGCACTAGCTCTACTGCTCCTTCTTTCATGAAGCCTTACTCAGTGCTGTTCCAAGCAGATTTGTCTTCCTCCCCATCTGAAGACCCACAGCACCTTGAGAGAAGGGACTCTGATAGGTAAACTTGGTGTCCTAGCAACCATATGGCTTTTGGAGTAAGACAGATGTGGGCACAAATTCTGGCTCTCCCACTTAGTGTATGATCCCTGGCAAAGTGCCTAATTTCATGTGAAACATAAGTATATTATGTGCTTGAGGATTGGCATGAAAACAAATGAAGTAGTAAATGTTAACCCTGACAATAATAGACACTCAGTGTTTCTTATCTAAATTCAGGTATATAGTGTACAGGCTTGTCCTGAGTCATGTAAACAGGATGAATTTTTCAAAGATATATTCAAGGAGCAGCTACTGTACTTTCTTCCATAAGATTTTATCAGCAATAAAAAGTCATTAAAAAAGTTTATAAGATTTCTGTCACTTTCATAAAAATAGGAACTTTGATCTTGAGAAATATTTCAAATTTTGCTATTTTTTAAGTACAACATTTCTAAATGTTTCTAAATACAACATTTCTTGAAATGTTATGAATTTTCAGGGTTCTTTTTCTTCTGAAAATGTATTTTAGCCATATTTCTTTAGATTCTGTATATGCTGTAATCTCTCATCTTTCTGTATTTTCTCTTTAATTTTGAGAAAATTGCTTGAATAGATTGGGACTCCCAGAATCTAACATACTGTGTGTTGTACCATGTTGGAGGTTAATGCCATGAATGGGATTCTGAGTAAAGCTAGAGTCATTCTCCCTAGAATATTCAGTATGTGTAAAATCTTACATAAAATTGAAGTGTGTGAAGACAGCTCAGGACTCAGGATGCCAGCTTTTAGGGATGTAAATCAGTATTTTTCATGCGGCTTCTGTACACATTAGTGTGTCGTGAAACTGATTTTTGAACCATAAGCAGTGTGTATGAAAAAAGTGAAACCAGGGCACCTGGGTGGCTCAGTCAGTTAAGTGTCTGCCCTCAGCTCAGCGGGGAACCTGCTTCTCCCTCTCCTCCCTGCTCCTCCTCTCTCACTATCTCTGTTGCTGTCTGTGTCTCTTTCTCTCAAATAAATAAATAAAATACTTTAAAAAGTGAAATAGAATAGAATGTGTGGTATGTGATATATACACAGTTCATAATGTGACCAAATATTGTTTTTGAAAAATCTTTTTTCATTTTTATGTACACATGTACTGGTTGCTAATGTAAATGGATTTCTTACAGTGGGTCATAGTAAAAATTGTGAGAACCATTGACAAAAGTCCACAGATGGGACACTCTCTGCTTCTCACATAGCATTATGTAACAATCCTGACACCTGACTTTCGGATTTGTAGGCCTGGTACTCACCCTACATTCAGTGTACCAGTTCCCAACTTACCTTCCATCTCTGTTTGATGCCTCTTGCCATAATCAGCTTCCCAAAATGTGAGAATCTGGCCACCTGGGCAGAATCTAAATGTACTTAAAGCATCATCTCTTCAATTTTACTTCATTTGGGGAGTTAAATGTGTTAATTGAGATGAACATTTTTAACAATTAAAATAATTCCACTGGCTTTGAATGGCTATGGTTTCAATAATTATTTGTATTCCCCGTTACCTTGAATTAACCCTTTTTGAAGTCAATTTTAGCATCACAAAAACTGCGGTATAACTGTATCAAGAGAAAATCCAGCAGCCTATTTTTCTTGATCTTTTTATTCAATGGTATTATCTACAAACATAGTTACCTTGAGTAATGATGATGATGGTAATAATTAGTTTTACCATTCATTGAGGGCCTACTGTATGATAGGCATTCAAAAAGAACTGTACATATATTATCATTTAATCCTGGCAACAGCCTTGTGACATAGTTGGCTTTGTCCCCATTTTACAGATAAGGAAACTGAGTCTTAAAGGGACAGGGTTGGTGACTTACCCATAGTCAAATAGCTAGTAAGGGACAGAACTTGGATTTGAAACCAGGTTTCAAATGGACTCTGAAGTACATTCTCTTATTTAATCATCATTCCCTAGATTTACTTGGATTCTGTGCATTTTAAGACTGTTTCCTAGTTTTGTCATTGGATTTTAATGTGATCTTCATACTCTCCCATAATGTCGTGTTGAACATTGTTAAGTTTGCTATGTGTAAGAGGATGTGGCTGGACCTTGGTTTTATTTTACTTAATAAAATAAATTGATTTTTTTCTTTTCTTCTACTTCACTGCAGACTATCTGTCAGAAAACACCGAAGGACTCTCCAAAGTATGAGGTCTGCAAAAGAGCCCTAAAGGAAGTGAGCAAGGTAACTGTTGAATAGCTAGCTCGTCCCATACTAAACCGTTCAGCATCTCAGAAGAGCACACATCTGGGTTTGATGCTGAACATTGGGAGTTCTCAAAACCATTCACACAGAATTCTTTAGGGAGCTGAGAGACAAAATAATGTTTGCTGTACTCAAATGAAATGAGTATTTTTATTCTTTTAAGCGGTCTTGCTGTAAGGGCCAATAGAGATCTCATTTTCTTTTGGTGTCTGGATAGTCGCTTATTCATTCTTTCATTCATTAAACAGCTGTTTACTGAGTATCAACTACTTTGCCAGGCTTGATGCCAACCCCTGGAAATACAGTAATGTGGACGTAAGGCAGTTGTGGTTAATGTCCTCATGCAGTGTGCTGTGTAAAGGGTAAGGCAGATGTTAAGTAAGAATTACAATAAAGGATGAGGAGTGACACGGTAGGGAAGAACATAGGGATGTTTTGGCTGAAACCTAAAGCAAGCTGAGCCCTGAACCAGGGCTTGGTGGGGAAGAGAGTGTCTTGGGTATGTGTAGAAACCCAAAGGCAAGAAAAACATTTGGAGGGTTTGAATAACTGAAATATTCTTCCTGTGGCTATAGAGCCCAGTCTAGGAAGGAATACTGGGGAGCCAATATTAGGGAAGTATGGACCTTCTCTTACGATGATGCAGAAGCTATAAATTCATGTGCTGTAATGGTGACAGTAGGGATGGGACCAGTTGTGAGGCTTTTGTAGTTGATTAGGCTAGAGGTGATAGTGGCCTTTAAGGATGTATGGTAAGGTGTAGAGAAGCAATATATAATTTTTGGGGAGGTGGGCACAGAGATTGATTGGGTGGGTGTATTTAAGATCAGAAGTCAAGGGGTATGGTCTGGCTTGGGCAACTAGGTGAATGTTCTTATATTTACCTTTACAATAGAGACACAGGGAGAAGCTGATGGGTTCCAATTTGGATATGTGATATAGATGTTCTCAAGAATATTCAAGTTGGCTGAATAAACAGGTCAGGAGCTCACTGGAGACACTGGAATTGAAGATCTGGATTTGGGAATCATGGGTATGCGGTGATTTCTGAAGCTGAGGGAGTGGATGAGATTACCCAGAAAGAGTGTGTAAAGTAAGAAGTGTGGTGAGTCTGGGACACAACTGTGAAGACCACCACCACCATTCATCTTGTTTAGGGAAGAGGTACCCAGAGAGAAGACTTGAAAAACAAAACATACCAAAGAAGGAGGAAAACCATAATGGCCTGGTGAATGGCAGATGATTTGGTGGAAGGATGGTCAGCCCAGTTGAGTGCTCCTGAAAGATAAAGTGAATAATGAGTGAAGCATTCATGGCTTTATCATCAGGTGGATTGTGTCCTGGCGATGGTGGGCGTGGAAGCTGGATTGCAGTGTCTTGAGGAATGAGTGGGAGGTGTGGTGATGCAGCTGGCCAGCAAGTGTAGCTGCTGTTTCAACACTGGGGCTGTCCGTGGAGAGAGAGAGAGTGCTATAGCTAAAAGGGAAGTGTGGGAACACCTTTTTGTTTGTTTAAAGATAAGAGAAAACATGGGTACATTTCAATGCCATAGGAATGTTGAGCTGAGAGAAAGCAGTAGAAGTTGTAGGAGTCAGTGAAGATACTGTATCAGCTAGGCAGAGGGGGGACAGAGACAATGGGAGCGCCAGAAACTTCCCAAACCACTTGCAGCTATCACACCACCTTTGAGTCTTGCACCACTTTCTGTGAGGTAGTTCCATCCCTTCCTCTTCCTCTTTCTCTCTTTCTTTCTTCTTTAGCCTGAAAGTAATAGGTATACATTATAGAAAATTTGGAAAATTTAGGTAAGAGACAAAATAAAATGTATCAGTAATTTCATCAGAAGTAATGACTGTTGGGGCGCCTGGGTGGCTCATTCGGTTAAGCGTCTGCCTTCGGCTCAGGTCATGATCCCACGGTCCTGGGATGGAGCCTGACTTTGGGCTCCCTGCTCAGCCAGGAGTCTGCTTCTCCTTCTCCCTCTCCAGCACCCCCCACCCATGCTCTCTCTTGCTATCTGTCTCTCAAATAAATAAATAAAATCTTAAAAAAAAGAATAATGACTATTGTCATTCTACTACATATCCTTCCAATGTGATGTCTAATCCAATACCAATACATGGTATAAATGTACCCAGAAAAATGGATTCATATGGTACCCATTTCACTTACTATTCTACTAGTACTACCTGGAACATTGTCTCACATAAATGATTGTGCTCATCTCATTATTTATTTATTTATTTATTTTTTAAGATTTTATTTATTCATTTGACACAGAGAGAGGGATTACAAGTAGGCAGAGAGGCAGGCAGAGAGACAGGGAGAGGAGGAAGCAGGCTCCCTGCCAAGCAGAGAGCCCGATGTGGGCCTTGATCCCAGGACCCTGGGATCATGACCTGAGCCAAAGGCAGCGGCTTTAACCCACTGAGCCACCCAGGTGCCCTCATCTCATTATTTCTAAAGATCAATTTCTAGAAGTGGATTTATTGGGATAAAATGTAGGTATTTTTTAAAGGCCCCCAAGTGCTTTCAAAAAGGTTGTTCCCAGGTCCATGGCCATTAGAAGATTATGTAAATGTATGTCTTACTGCACACTTCCCAGCATCAAATATTCTTTCAATCTTTTTTTTTTAATTTTATTTATTTATTTGACAGAGAGAGAGAGAGATTATAAGTAGGCAGAGAGGCAGGCAGAGAGAGGAGGAAGCAGGCTCCCTGCGGAGCAGAGAGCCCAATGTGGGGCTTGATTCCAGGCCCCTGAGATCATGACCTGAGCCGAAGGCAGAGGCTTTAACCCACTGAGCCACCCAGGTGCCCCTATTCTTTCCATCTTTGTGAATGCGATAGATTGAAATTATTTTAATTTATATTTCTTCATTAGAAGGTTTGAGCTTTTTTAAAAAATAAATTTGACCTAAAAAAATTTAGTGAGTTGAATTTAATAAAGCTTTGACAGCTGCTGAAGGAAGGCATTATTTTAATATACTGAGCCTGATTTTAATAAAAACACCAGAACACACATATGCAAACGAGTTCTTGGCCCTTTGAAATAGTCATTAAAATGGGCTTCACTGATGAGACCATTGCTTAAGACATTTGGGGAACTTTTTTGTTTTTAATATGCTCTCTGCAACCTTGTCTTCTGTTGTGGCAGCTGACTCCACAGACTTTTGCTGATAGAATCGATATTTGGAAGTTTAAGAATTAAGTTGATAACCCAAACTTAATAATGCTGTATTTTCTTCTCATTTTAAAACAGGATAATTATAAAGGAACTATTCCCACCCCCCACCTTTTTTTTTTAATTTCTTTTTAAAGATTTTATTTGACAGAGAGATAGAGAGCACAAGTAGGCAGAGCGGCAGGCAGAGGGAGAAGGAAAAGCAGGCTCTCTGCTGAGCATGGAGCAGGACTTGATCCCAGGACCCTGGGGTCATGACCTGAGCCAAAGGCAGCCGCTTAGCTGACTGAGCCACCCAGGTGCCCCCCCCCTTTTTAAGTGGCTAATAAACTGTCTCTGAAGGTAGTTTATACAAAAACATTTGCTGAGTATTCCTTGTGTTTTTAGGTGCTGGGCTGTGGGCACTAGGCTGACAAATATGGAAATTTCACAATCTCTGCTCTCCATTTTCTTTGGAGAGGAAATGCCCCAGATCAGTCCTGAAAGACAGGTAGGGGGTTTAAGAACCTAGATAAGAGGGAGTTGGTCAGACAGAGTGGGCCGAAGGATGTTCTGGCAGAGGGAAACATACATGCAAAAGGGCAAAGGCAAGATGGAACGTGGTGCTTTGGCCAGAAATTTTGTAGGGCTGAGGCCCAGAATAAGTGCAGTTGCCAGATTACGGTGTTGCTAAGACCTAATTCTGAAAGTTCAGGGGAGCCTACTAAGGATTTTATAGCTGAGATGTTTCATGCTCAGATTTGAACTTACAAAGATTGATAGCATTATCTCCAAGATATGTAAGGGTAGGGTAAGAGCAATAGATGGCAGAGAATTGGTAGGTCAGTAAACCAGGGGAGAGGAGGTTTGGGCCCGAGTTCCGCACACAAGGCAAAGGGAGGGACGTGGACCATGGGACAGCAACATTAAGGAAATGTTACAGAGGACAAAGGAGATGGTGGCATCTGAGAGCAGTGAGGGCCAGGGTTTCGGATTGGGAAGGTACATGATGCTGGAACTAGTCACTGAGCTAGAGGACACAGGGCCGCAGGGAGTGGGTGATGAAGGGAGTGCGTGTGTTTGGTCATTCTCATTTTAGAGTTCCAGCTGCCTGTGGGCCATATAGATAGTTGGCGGTAGAACCTAGGGAACAGACCAAGTCTGGGAACATAGACTTGGGAGCCGTGAACATATTCCTCAAGAGAATTTGTGAAAATGTCTGGAGCAAGGGCTTCCCGGTTAGATTTCACTCCGAGATGTCTTAATCCTTTCAGCATATTGCAGTTTCAGATTGCCCCAACCCTACCCGGGATGTTTTCGGCCCTTAGTTGTGATCAGTGTAGCCATCTGTCTCTGTATCAGTGAACTCTAGGTTCAGACTGAAAGATAAGCTGTAACTGAAGATAGGGGTACCCTCCAAATCTAGAAATCTATTAAGCAATCGGAAATCATTTAAGCACCAATCAATAGGGGGTTGAATAAATACGTTGGGGAAAGCCTATGATCATAACATAAATTCATCCTATCACTCCCTGCTGAAAGCCTGCTAGTAATGCTTTCTCTTTGCACTCAGAATGCAATCTAGATGCTTTAAGAACTTGTGTGCTTTGACCCTGGCCTCTGTCCCTTCATCTTGTGCCATCTTCCCTGTGTCAGGATCTTTTCCTTTCTCGGGCACAGAAGCACTTTACCATCGTCGGTCTTTTGCTCATGGTGTTCTCTCTGCCCAGACCAATGCTAGGACGAGGTCTGAAAGGGTCTCGAACCCAGGAGCTTCTGTCTCCAGCCCTCTACCCTCCCCAAAAGATGGTTGGGAAGGGTCTGGCAGAGCTGAAAGTTCCAACCCTCTCTTTAATCACTTGGTTGACTCCCCTGACAACCAGCCCTATCCTTAGGGGCTTTCTACAAGCTACCTCACTTAGATAAATTCAGATGTGGCTGAAAGGGGCTTGTTAGGAATAAGAAGACCCTTATTTCAGCGTTATCGCCATGGAGCTTTCAGGAACTGGGAACAGAACTACATTTTGTAAGTAAAGATGCCCCCGTGACTCTTGTAGGAAATTATTGGGGCCGAAGGGACTGTGTGCTGGGAACTAGGAACCAAGACCAAATAAATCTTTTTTTGTAATAAATCACAGGCCCCCATTAAAAGTCTTGGAATACATTCAGTTCCTAGGTAGTTCAGTTGTTCTAGTTAAACTGAATTTCCCTTAGCTTGGCCATCCTTGAAAAATCATTGACCCTTCAGTTCCACCCAAAGGCTTCCCTCATTTGTCATCCTGTGTATTGGTCACATGCCTTGCAGGTAGCACTCTGTTTAAAATTTGCCTTTGCAATTGGTAGTTTGGCCCAACCATGGGGATTTGGAAGTGGGGAGAGAGGAGCAGCTTGCCCTGAGGCTGGCTGGCTGAGGTTTCCCTGGGGAGGTAGAGGAGGAAGGGCAAAGGAAAGGAGCAGAAGGTCAGACACCGGACTGTGGGGGAGCCCTCAGAGGATCTGTGTCCCGGAGACTTTTCAGGACTTTTTCCCCTCTGTCTTCACATCTTAATGACACCATCTTTAACTGGGTACAATGTCTTCACTGTTTTAAGACTGTGCATTCTTTAACTGTCGGAAGTGAGTCTCTAGAGCTCCCCAAGTGCAACTTATTTTCTGTGAGAGATCTGCATTTGAAATTGAGGTTTCTCTCCTTGACCTCTTAACCCTCCTTCTTCTTCTGTGTTCTCAGTTGGTTCGACTGTGCAATGAAGGAGCTCGGAAGATGGAAAGGACTGAAATGATGTACACAATTAACTCCCAGTTGGAATTTAAAATTAAGGTATTCTTGTGTTTCTTCATAAACAGATTTATTACCATTCTTGCTTAAATCTTATGTAAATAGAGACAGATAGTTGAGGGCAGCAAAGTACATAGGAATTTGCTTTTCAAAGAAGGGCCATAAATTGATTGGAAAGGGACTGGACTGGCTGAGAGAATGGCAGAAGCTGCAGCTCTTGCTTATGGTCACCAGATAAAGTTGCATTTCTCCAGGCCACAAGGTTAGGTTTTTCTAACTAGCACATTCCCTCACCCCGCCTCCCCAAATTTAGGGAAAAGGGTAGTTAAAAAGAAAAATAAAAAAAGAATTTTATAATGGAAAGGTGATTTCATTACTATTCTCAAAGTGTCTTGCAAAACAAACAAAATCCCATGAATTGTAGCACATGTTCTTCTAAACTAGGTAAAGACATTCCTCTTCCAGTTTGGAAAAAAAGAAGATTGTTAGTGGAGCGTTCTTTTCAAATTTGTTTTTCTTCCATAATTCTTTTTTGGATATGTGCTCCCTCTCACTGCTTTCTGATACTGCTTAGGAGTGGTTGACAGGAGGCATAACGAAGAAAATGACCCTTAATGGCAGATCTGGGTCATAGTTGTTTGTTGGCTCACAACTGAGTTCTTCATGGATGTTGGGTGCTCACGATTGTGATTCTATTGTATTTTGTAATTTATAAATTTAATTAAGCAACTTAAAATGACTAGTCATATTTTTTCATAGTAAAAGTGCTCCTAAATTGTGTGGTGGATATCCATGGAATGGATCAATCAGCATTTCATGGTCTCGTGCAGAGAGGAGATTCTCTGCCTTGCCATTACAGTTGGAGGACCACTGGTACAGTAGAGCTGTATGTTTTTATTTTATAAATGAGGAAAACAAAGCCCAGAGAATACTTAAGTGTTAACGAAGTCACTGGGCTAGTGGTGGTGCAATCAGGCCGAGGGCCCCTATGTCCTGACTTGCAGATCAGTGTAAACTCAGCAGAACATCCTGACTACAACAGTTGAGATGCAGGAATGTGATACATAATTTGTAGAACAGAAGATGATGTGTACTTGTGAAAAACAAATACACACATGCACTTTGTCATAATGGCCTTCTACAGAAATTTGTAGCAATTTCCAAACCCATCTTTCTTACATCCCTCAAAAAGAAACTTGTCATTCTTGGTAATTTGTTTTCTAAGTATTTTAGAAAATATATCTGGACATCAAAAGTTTTATCTCCTCCTTTTTGAAGTTTATAAATTCCTAACCATTTTTATTTTTAAAGATGATAAATCCCTTCCCTGATCATTTTTCTTTTTTTTCTTCACTGAAAATTAGTTGGCTTGAGATATCTTTAAGCTCTATTTCTCTAGAACCCCAAATTAATTTGTAATTGAAAAATGTTTACCCCAAGAGTCCTTAAAAATAAATGATTAATGTCAATTGAGTTCATGAATTTTGGGTTCTTTGTTTTCTTTTGGTTCAATTATTAAAATATTTGCAAGCCTAAAGGAAGATATTCTATATTTAGATTTACAATAAGGCCCTTAATTCAGACTACTTAGGAATACTAATAAAATCTGAGGATATTATTTCCATAACACTTTGGGCAACAGTGGACATTTTTATTCAGTTCATTTTAAAGACGAGAAGATAGGTATTTGAAGAAGTCAAATGATTTGTCCAAGCACGTGTGTTGCTTCAACAAATTTTGTGAGCACTTTCTCTGTGGAAGGCAGCCAGAAAACCAAAACCTGATCCCTGCCGTCAGGGAACTTAGCGTCTACTAGGAGACCCTGGAAGTATAGAGGAGCTGGCAACGTCTGCAGCTGTCACTGTAGATGGAAGACAATAGAGAACCTCTCTCCTTTCTTTAAAAATTTGTTTTAGAATTTAGTGATTTAATCACTTACATACAGCATCCAGCGTTCATCATAAAAGTGCCTTCCTTAGTGCCCATCACCCATATAATCCATCTCCCCACCCATCTCCCCTCCAGTAACCCTCAATTTGTTCTCTATAGTTAAGAGTCAGTTTTATGGTTTGACTCCTCCCCCATCTCTCTCTCTCTCTATATATATATTTTTTAGAGCACTCTCAATGGGAAGGGGTGATCAGCCCTACCTGTGAGGCATACAGGGGTGGGGAGCTTGTAGCAGTCAGGCAAGGCTTCATACCAGAGGTATGTTTGAGCTGAATCTTGAAAGGTGAGTTAGGAAGGGTCTTCTAGAAGTGAAGAGTAGGAACAAATGCAGAGGGCATGGCTTCAGCTGCTGTAGCCCAGCAATTGTATGCATCCAATGTGGGTAGGCATGAGGTGCAGGAGGGGCAAGGCAAAGCCAAGCAGTAAACAGCAGCTCACGTAGGGGGGCCTTATGTGCCAAGAGGAACAGCTGAGCAAGGTCATTTGGGAGCCCCTGAAAAGTTCTAAGCAGGGAAGCGACACTTTAGCAACATGGGAAAGACCTTTTGAACTTATTCCAAATCCAGAAGTCATTAAAAAAAAATTGGTAAGTTCATTTATTTGAAAAATTTAAAAAATTTCTCTATAGAAGAGAAAAAATAAGACCTAAAAAAGTGGAAAGAGAAATAGCAAACTGGAAAAATATTTGCAACTCACATATAGATAAGAAGTTAATATTTTCAGCATATAAGCTCAAAGAGATAAGAAAAAGTTAAGGAAAAACCCTTTAGCAAATTGTAAATTAGAAAACAACTCCACCACCTACTAGCTGTATGAGCTTGGGCATTACTTTATGTCTCAGTTTTCTGAACCTTAAAATGGGACTGATGATAGTACTTTCCTTCAGGGAGTTATTGTGAGGATTAAATTAATTATGTAAAAGAACTTGGAACAGATCTGACTGATAGTAAGCAAGTAGTAAATATTCAGATTGTCAGAATAGTTTCATAGTATAGACTCTGGGAAACAAAGAGAGGGTTTTAGAAGGGAGGGAGGTGGGGGGGATGGGTGAACCTGGTGATGGGTATTAAAGAGGGCACTCATTGCATGGAGCACTGGGTGTTATACACAAACAATGAATCATGGAACACCACATCAAAAACTAATGATGTAGTGTATGGTGACTAACATAACACAATAAGAAAAAATAATAGTTTCATAGACCTGGTAGGCATGTTGCAGAGGGATGAAGAGTGAATAGGATGTGAGATTAGACTTTTCCATCCAAGAACCTTGGCAGAAGGAAGGAAGTGAGGGCTCTGGAGAAAAAGTTGGTCACCAATTAAGATCAGACACCAGTTTCTGCCTCAAATCCAAGTGTTTTTTCCTCTAGACCCCAGCTTTCTCTAAAAGTCGCCTCCACAGAGTTGAGGAGGATTATTTTTTTGTCTTATAATGGAAAGTTTGGCCTTATGAATAAGCACATAAGGAAATTGAAGTTTGCTGGGCTAGACCATGAGCCATAAATTAAGTGTAACGGAGTGCCGTGGTGTATTGGTGGGTGGATGGGTTTCCTGGTCGGTCATTATTTGGTGACCTTGCTAATAAGTAGAAGTCCAAGATATAGCAGACAAAATGCAGAAGGCTGAGGTATTAAAAAGTCTGTGCATTGTAGAAGACAGTTTGGTGGCTTCTCAGAAAGATAAAATAGGATTACCATATGACCCAGCAATTCCCCTATTGGATAGATACTCAAGAGAATTGAAGATGGTCATTCAAATGAAAAGTTGTATATGAATGTTCATGGCAGCATTATTCCTAATAGCCAAAAAAATGGAAACAGCCCCAACGTCCATCAAGAAAATAGGTGAATTGATAAATAAAATGTGCTACATTCATACAGTGAAATCGTGTTTAGCCATAAAAAAGTATTGAAGTTCTGATACATGCCACCACTTGAAGTTCCTGTATTCTACAATTCTGTTGATAAGAACTGTCCAGAATAGGCAAATTTATGGAGTTAGAAGGTAGGTTACTGGATGCCAGGGCCTGGGTGGGGAAGGGAAGGGCAGAATGGAGAGTGACTGCTTACTGCATATGGGCTTTCTTTTCTTTTCTCTTTCTTTCTTCCTTCCTTCCTTCCTTCCTTCCTTCCTTCCTTCCTTCCTTCCTTCCTTCCTTCCTTTCTTTCTTTCTTTTTTCTTTCTTTCAATTCAAATAGCCAACATATAATACATCATTAGCTTCAGATGTAGAGTTCAGTAAATCCTCAGTTGCATATAACAGCCAGTGCTCATCACATCAAGTGCCCTCCTTAATTCCCATCACCCAGTTACCCCATCCCCCCACCCACCTCCCACCAGCAACCCTCAGTTTGTTTCCTAGAATTAAAATCTCTCTTGGTTTTCTCCCTCTCTGATTACTTCCCATTCAAGTAATGAGAATGTTCTGGAATTAGGTGGTGATGATCATTGCACTGCACTGTGAATGTGCTAAAAGTTACCGAATTACAAGTACACTTTAAAATGCTTAAATGATTGATTTTATCTGGACTAAAAAAAATTATTCTTCAGTAGCTCTTCTTTATCTCACTGGCCTATAAAATTAGTTAAATTTTATAAAATTAGTTAAATTTTATGCTGAAACTAGTTTTCTAGGATGCTGCTTAACACCAAAAAGAATGAAAAATCTTTTCCCCATAGGATTTATTTCAGGACTTTTAAGGATATATTTTTGTTCATGTATTTCTTTTCTAGTGTTGGTTCTAGTCAGTTTCTTAACTAGGAGAATTCATTTATTCCCCCATGGATTGTTTGGATTCTTTTCTTTGGTCATTTTAATAGTTTCTTCTTCTTCAAAAAAAGAACTATTGAAATGAGTTTAATCTCCTAATAATAAATTTGGAAACCAAAAACATTTATAACACCAGATTTCGCCTTCAAAAAAAGCATCGACATCTTGAATACTGCTGCTGCTTTTAGATCTTTTATTAGAAATTTATTTTTGCCTTGTGGAATATGAGGAATTCGTAAAAATCAGTCTATTTTATTTTATTTTATTTATTTTTTTTTTTAAAGATTTTATTTATTTATTTCACAGAGGGAGAGAGATCACAAGGAGGCAGAGAGGCAGGCAGACAGAGAGAGGGGGAAGCAGGCTCCCCTCTGAGCAGGGAGCCCGATGCGGGCCTCGATCCCAGGACCCTGAGATCATGACCTGAGCCGAAAGCAGAGGCTTTAACCCACTGAGCCACCCAGGCGCCCAAAAAATCAGTCTATTTTAAAAACAATACGGTTTTAAAGACATTCTTCCCCCATCTCCTAAACCAAGAACTGTTCTAGGGTGGCGTATACACTGGACCTTAGCCACAAGACTGCCCTCGGTTTATCCTGTAGGCTTACACACACTAGCAAGATAGCACTATGTTCTCCATAATTGCAGCCCTTCTGCGGGACCAAACCCAACACGTGATCCCTTGTGGTGACCTTTGGGGTGGGATGGTAGGGTCCTCCCGAGTTATCTAAGCATCTCTCTGTCTGTCATCAGCCTTTTAAGTCTCAGCCATCCCAGTTGGATAATCGTTTGATTTGAGATTTTGGGGCTGGAAACTCTATGAACTCCCTTAATAGCCAGCTTTGAAAGTTTGAGGTCAGCCATAATCTTTCATCTTCCTTTTTAAACTTTCAGGAAAATAGTCCATAACTGATGAGCAACCTCCTTATAAAAGTCCCTTTATAAAATTTAAAAATATATATATATGAAATCCTTTCTTAGCTTTCTTATTTCCTCTCTAGTACCCTTAATTTTCTCTAGCTAGTTTTAAATCACTGTTCCCTGAGAAGGATGGCCTTTGGTACTATGACAGCTGTGTTTTGTGTGTCCAAGACCTTTTGCTTATTCTGTGGGTACAGTTTTTAAAATCAGATTTTTGGCAATAAGCATTTCTGATAACTTAAGAAAAAAAGAACTCAAGGATAAGGATTATTCTGTGGTTTTGAGAGTTTTTCAGTCGGAAACTGGGCACTGAATAAAGAAAAAGCAGTATGTAATTCCTTGGATACAGCCTTTTCTATGAGATTAAGATGGATTATTTTGGAAGAGCATTGTTTGTAAAGTGAGAAAGTGGCCTGATGCTATCAGGGATGAATTTCCACGAGGAAAACTACTATAAACTTAATAACAGGTGTTCTCCAGAATATGACTAAGTAAATATCAGTAGACAAAACATAGTTTGTAGGGTTTTTCCTGTTGAATAAAATCCTTTTAGTTGATAAAGTGAATGCAGACTTTTTTGTTAACTACAGTTAATTGGGTTCTGTTTTGTGATATTTAAAGTAACAGCAGTTTGATACTGATAGATTTCCTTTTGAGGCTTTTCTGTTTTAAGTGACTCCTTGTCCATCTTTTGAGAGTTATGGAAGGGTAATAATTTTGGGCTGACCCAATAATATTTTCTCATTGAGTTTTAGTTGTCATATAAGCAAGTTAATAGTTTTTTATATTGGGAAATAATTGTTCTTTTTTCATTTCCTCTTGGAGAATGTACTGTACTTCTCTAATTATATTTCACTGTTACATACTTACAAAATAATGATGTATACCATATGTGTCGTTTGTTTAGATGGGAGTTTTAATTGTCCCTTCAATAATCTTAAAAGGACTTTCATTTGGCTTCGTACACTGAGTCTTTCTCCTTCTGTAGCCTTTTCCTCTAGTCTCCTCTTCCCGGTGGTTGGTAAAAAGAGGTGAGTTGACAGCCTATGTAGAAGATACCGTGCTTTTCTCAAGAAGGACGTCTAAACAGCAAGTCTACTTCTTTCTCTTTAACGACGTGCTCATAATCACCAAGAAGAAGAGGTAAGCCATTTTGTGATGTTGCTGGCCGTACGTCCAGTTCTAAAGCTCTGTAATTCAAATGTCCATTAGGGTTGATTATTCTTTAAAAACTTGTGATGAAAGACATACAGTTTCCACGTGTGGAATCATAGCAGCATCCATGTTTCACTTTCTTTAAATTATATACCCAGGTGAGACAGATCATTCTAGCCAACCTCTGTTGAGTTTTCTGCCAACGTGAATGCACAAGCTGCCATTCTGAGCATTTTACACATTTAAATCATTGGATTCTCATGACATCCCCGGGGAGGTAGCACCCATATTATTCCCCATCAGCATTTTCACACTTCTCCTGCCATAGAGTTTTTGAAGAAAATAGATCACAGTTGTTCCAGTTGAGAACAAGCTGGAGCGCAACTCAAGTGTTTGTAAGTTAATTTAAAACCCATTGGTCTTAATGGTTGCTGGTCTAGAAAGTCTCCCTGTGACTGACAGAATGAGAGCGGTACACCAGTACTTACTTCTGAAGGGGATAAAGTCAATTAGCTGGCAGAGTGTTTCATACCCAGACATGTGTGCACGCATGAGTACGCACGCATGCGTGCGTGCACACACACACACACACACACGCTCCCTTCAGCTCTTTTTTAAGGTTTTATTTATTCATTTGAGACAGAGAGAAAGCACAAGTGGAGGGGAGCAGCAGGCAGAGGGAGAAGCAGACTCCTCACTGAGCAGGGAGCCTGTAGCAGGACTTGATCCCAGGACCCTGAGATCATGACCTGGGCCGAAGGCAAACGCTTAACCATCTGAGCCACTCAGGTGCCCAAGCTCTTTTTTTTTTTTTTTTTTAAAGATTTTATTTATTTATTTGACAGAGAGATCACAAGTAGGCAGAGAGGCAGGCAGAGAGAGAGGAGGAAGCAGGCTCTCTGCTGAGCAGAGAGCCCGATGTGGGCCTCAATACCAGGACCCTGAGATCATGACCTGAGCCGAAGGCAGAGGCTTTAACCCCCTGAGCCACCCAGGCGCCCAACCCCAGCTCTTTCTTTAGGGAACATTCTTCATCAAGTGTACTCAGTGGCTTGTAGAATTGCAAAGTATTTTTTTACTGGTCCTTCATAAATATTCCATCTTTTCTAGAATATGAACTTAGAGAAACAACATAAATCTGTGGTATTTTTCCACATAGGAAGGCAATGATGGTGGGCTGAATTGCTGGCATAAAATAGGTGTAAGTGTAGTTAATGGTGTACAGTTTAGATAGATAAGGTGAAGAGATTCATGGTAACAGGCCTCTATGAATATATAAAATACATGTGCAAATTTATAATGAGATAGTTTAAATTCTACTTCTGAGTTACTGATATTTTAGCTTGAAAATTCAAGCTAAATTGAAACGGAGTATGAACTTTTCTTTTTGCTTCTTTTAATCCAACTGTATTGTGAATTATTTCAGCTGCTTGGCTGTCCAGCTGAAATGAAAATTATGTACGGTCTATCCTGAAAAGCCATAATATGACTATGATAAATACTTAAAGATACTAATTGCTGGTTTTCGTAGTTAGGAAAATGTTGCCATAACTTCAAAAAGAAATTATTTCTCTTACCTGGGATAGTTTCAGTAGTTCCAATAGCTAAGTAAATTTGATAAATAAAAAATTGGAGAGGGATTATAATTTTGTATTTTTATGTTTATTTGGTTGCTTATGGGATAGCATATTTCTTTGGCTTTCTTTGAGATGTTTTGTTTTTAGGAGAAAGTAATTATATATGACTCTTCAAATGCCATTGCTCTGGACTTTTAACATCTTCCAGCTGTTGAAATATTTGTTCTGTCTCAATGGACCAAAAGTTGTAACTTAACTTTTCATTTTCGTGATAAAATATGCATTGACAGGATGAAGCCGATTTTAAATATAAATGTAGCTTTGATTGTGATGTCTTCAGTGAGTTCGTGAAAACATTAAGGGTATTTAAACCAGTATAGTACGACTTTTATTCTTGAACTTATGTAGAACTACCCAATAAATACAGACTTTTTGAACTTGGGAATTAAGGTATATGCTATTCTACTCAGCCCTGTACTTTGCCCTCCACAGCAGATTTTGTCATTATACGTAGGGTTGCTTTTATAGCTCTCCCACATTTATTTGCTAAGGTATGTTTGAACTTGTATTATTAATAAGTGAAAGAAAAAATATACAGCTCTAATGAAGAGGGCAACCTTCATACCTATCTTGCCTCTACCAAAACTGGGATTTCTTTTTTGCCCTTCCCCATGAGCTCATCATATTTCTAGGACAATAGCACTGAAGGTGCAAGTTGTTTATGACCTGAATACACGGTGAGGGTGACAAGCAGACCACAGAGACTTGATAAACAGGCCTGGTTAAAAATGTACAGTATGCGCAGCCATATTTACCCTGTAGCTTCAAGGAGGCAACTGCAAATGCTTTGCATGCCAGAGGCAGCAGTGAAGGAGATATAACAGCTTTGAAGATGGCAATAATTTAGGCTTGGCTGCAAGGTCCAGATAAAGGATAATTACTTGTGCCAACTCTGGAGGGCCGAGCCAGCCACCCACTACCTAGTTGTAATTCCAGGGTTCAGCCAAGGGGCTTAGCTGCTGGGGCTGCGGTGGGTTTCAGCTTCAGGGAGGCTCCGGGCTACTGGGGAAGACCGCCTTGGGGGGGTGGTTCCTCCTCCTCCTCCTCCTCCTATTCCTTCTCCTCCTCCTCCTCCGACCCAGCCTGGCAGCTGTCTTACACTGAGCACGGTCCATGGACGGCTGCCTGTGGGGCCGCCCCGGCTCTGTGGCACGTGTGTTAGCGCTAGGCTTGCAAAGCTGCTAGTGACTGTGGGGCTGTCCTCTAGGGCAGGGGTTTTCACCCCTTTTTTTTTTTTTTTTAGAATATTAGAGGAAATTTCAAGTCTCCATTAGCTCTGGGCTGGTTACGGGTCACTGTATTAATAATAGTCTCTTCAGCCAGATTTCTGAAGGACACATGGCCTGTTAGATTCTTCTGGATGAGAAGGTGAATTCTTTGGTAGTTGAAGCTTTGACTGCAGGTTATGTGGGTACTTCTAGAGCAGAGTTCTTGCCTTGACACTCTTTTGATTTTATTTATTTATTTGAGACAGAGAGCCAGAGCATGCGCTGGGGGCAGGGGAGGGGGAAGCAGAGGGAGAGGGAGAAGCAGGCTCCCCACTGAGCAGGGAGCCCGATGCGGGACTTAATCCCAGGACCCTGGGATCATGACCTGAGCCGAAGACAGATGCTTAGCCGACTCAGCCACCCAGGTGCCCCTCGGCTGAGCACTCTTGAGACCTGATAGTTCTTTGGTGTGGGGGCTGCCCTGTGCTCTGTAGAATGTTTTAGTAGCATCACTGGTCTCTACCCATTACTTGCCAATAGCATCTCCTTCTCAGTTGGGACGACCGAAAATGTCTCTAGACGTTGTTGTATGTCCCTTGGGGGCGGGGACAAATTACCCCCATTTGAGAACCATTGAACCACAGTGATGTCAGACTGTCAACAAGTACTGCCTTCACAGTAGGCGGGTGTGCAAATGTATCCGACCTGAAACAGCACCAACAGTAATATTGTAACAGGGGAACAGACTGCCACATTATACTCCTAGAGTAATGAGTAATAACTTATTTATAATTATCCATTACAGCGCACAGACCATACCCCATGTTCATCCTCAGGGACCAAGTACTGTTGTGTCCAGTTTTGAAATGTGAAAACTGAATCCAAGACCTAAATGGGTTCAGACTCTCAAAAGGCTTATTTTGTAGGTAGTTCACTGCCTTATTCTCCTTTGGTGCCTTCAATCTGGCTTAAGCCCCCCCCACCCCCCGCAATTTCTTTTGAAGCAAAATCAGTTCCCCCTCTGTTACTTTTTTTCAGCTGCTATAGCGAAGTCTCACAGACTGGGTGGCTCAAGACAATAGGAATGGACTGTGTCCCAGCTCTGGAGGCAGTGGTCCAAAATAAAAATATTTGCAGGGCCATGCTCCCTCTGAAGTCTCTGGAGAGAATCCTGCCTCACTTCTTCCAGCTCCCGGTGGCCCCTGGGATTCCTTGGCATGGAGTAGCATAACTCCAATCTCTGCTTGTCTTCATATGGCCTTTTCTCTGTGTCTCAGTGTGTCTCAAAATCTCTCTCCTTATAAGGACCCCAGTCACTGGATTTAGGGCCTACTCTACTCCAGGATGATCTCACCATAACTTGATTATATCTGCAAAGGCCATATTTCTAAATAAGGTCACATGTACAGGTACCAGGGGTTAGGACTTTAGCAGACTTTTAGAGGACACAGTTTAACTCCCTACACTCCCCCAATCCATCACCAGTCTTAAATTATGATTATGATCAGATAGTGAATAAATGTGCTTAAGAATGTCTTAAGCCAGTTGTAGAACACACTTTTTTTTTTAAAGATTTTATTAATATTTATTTGACACAGAGAGAGAGATCACAAGTAGGCAGAGAGGCAGGCAGAGAGAGGAAGCAGGCTCCCCGCCAAGCAGGGAGCCTGATGTGGGGCTCGATCCCAGGACCCTGAGACCATGACCTGAGCCGAAGGTAGAAGCTTAACCCACTGAGCCACCCAGGCATCCCCACTTTTTTTTTTTAACATCGATGCCATTTTTCATAATTTTTAATGTCATCTTGGTCATGTGACTCGAACACCTCTGTTTGGAGGGCTCCTAGGTTACATTCATCTACATCTTCTCCTTCAGACCTGTTCCTTCTCCAGAGTCTCTCCCCTCCTTTGTCAAAGCCACTCCATGCCTCCAGTTGCTCCACAATAAACCCGGAAGACTACTTTGGCTCCGTGTCCTCTTTGCACTCACCTGTCTGGCCAATCACTGGTCTCTTAAACAGCCTGTGAGATGGCTTCTCTTCTCTCCCATCACCAGTGCCCTTGTGGAGACACACCTGTGAGACACACCTAACTGGAGTCACGCCGCCCACCCTCCATCCACTTGCCCTTCCATGGAGGAATGTAAAAGTATGCTTTTTAAAGGACACATCTACTCAGTCCATCTCTTGCAAATGGCCCTTCTGTGGCCCTCTCTTGTTCTTAGCCTTACTGAACTACCTTTCCAGCCACTAGCACCTGGCACAACTTTCTTTCTCTGGCTGAATTCTCTCCCTCCCCACTGATCCACTCCACCTAAGCCTTTTCTAGGCAAAGTCCTTTTTATTCTTGAGGTATTAGATGAATTGTCACACCCACTGGGATTTCTTATCCAGTCCTCAGTAGTGGATTCATTTCTGTTGCTTTATGGTCCCATAAAACCCTGTACTTTTCCTGCCGTAACATTTGTGTTACTATGTGTTCATGTCTGCTTTGTTGACCTTTGTATCCTTAACGTGTAGCCTAGCGACCTGGCCCATAACAATCATTTATATATGTTTGTTAAATTTGAATCAATTGTGGAAATATAAATAGTTGGAATGAATGCATTACTCCAAGAGCAGACCCCCTCGTTCTATTCCCAAGCTAAAAATTACTTTGAATTCTCCTTAATTTTTGAAGGATGTGATTTTTGTATTCTGCTCCCTTATATATTAATTTTTGATTAATTTTGGCAAAAACAAATCTGGACCTTTATCATGTGGCTTATCATATATCTGGAGTTTTACCTATAAACTTATCCGTAAATGCCATATAACCCCAATTTCAAAAACATTTGGGACTGTCTTTGCAAAACTGTGCTCTACAGAGGAAGTGTTTTTAGACCTGCTTTTATTTTGTCCTGTCATATCAACTAATGTTTTGAGCTGCAAGTAAAAGTGTAATCATACTAAAGGGTTTAAGCAATAAAACTGGTGAATCATCTCACACACAAGCACACACATATACAAAACAAGAAGTTAGGTGAGCTTGGGAAACCCTCCATCTCCATTTCACTTTGGGAGATTCACTGTTGGATCACTTAGGAAAGCTTTTTTATGTGTAACAGTTCCCAAATAACAGTGGCTCAAATCCTCCAGATAGTTCCTTCTCTCTGCAACATGTGACAGAGGGGGGTAGTCTGGACCCCATGATCATGAGTAACCCAGCCCTTGTCTGTTCTCCAGCTGCACTGTGCTCTGTCCCCTTTTTGCCCCCAGGCAGATAGCTTCATGGTCGCAGATGGCTTCTGCAGGTCCAAGCATCATGATTTCGTTCAAAGACAGAGGAGGGAGGCAAGGCTGAGAAACAGAGGCTGACCAAGGGGGGGCCTTTCCTCAGGTGGCTTTTTTTTTTTTTTTATCGGCAGAGGAAAACCTTTCCCAGACAATCCCCTGAAGACTTCTTATGTCTCATAGTTCAGTCATGGGTCCCAAGACTGGTCATTATAGGGGAGGCTGGGAATGCTGGCATAGGACAAAGGGGAACAGGACAGCCATGAATGTTTCTGTTCAGCCGGGATGCATCCCCTGGGGCTGGACACAGTGGGACATGGTAGACGAGAAGTAGGGGAGGCTGACAGCTGATTAGATCACAGACAGTTCCAGCCACAACCAGGAAATCGTCTTCCACAGAACACTAATTAACAAGGAGTTTGGCAAACCAAAAGAACGCTGTAAAAGAATTCAGGCTTGCCTTTAGGGTAACCTTGGGGAAGGGAGTAGGGCCTTCGTTTCAAAGAAGCCGGAAGTGATTGGAGATTTAGAACTCACTTCTCTTTGGCTGGTGCTGTCATCAGGCTGTGGTTCACGTGAGCGTCTTGTCGGTGGTGCCTCTTTGTTCCCATCGGCCGAGACGTGTCCTTCAGCACGTTCGGAGCAGCCGGATACACGGGCCTGGTCTGGGGGTTGGGCATCACACCGAAAGAATGCAGAAATCCAGTCTAGTCTTGTTGTCTGTAACAGTAAGTGTATCGTGTTCTGATTTGTTTTTTCATTCTTCTCCTGATTTCTCCACCCACAAACAATGGGACCATGGTGTTTTCAGGTATTCCCTGCAGTTAGAGGAGTAGTAGTAATGGTAACAGTGATGATAAGAACCTGTATTATGGAGCATGAGCAGTGTGCCAGGAACTGCTCCAAGTGCATATGCAACATACCACTGGGTTGTCAGAGCAACCTAGGACTAGTTCTGTTTCCATTTTATGGCCGAGGACCCTGAGGCAGAGAGAGAGTCTCTCAGCAAAGCCAGGATTCTAATCTGAGTTTCTGACTCCACAGTCCCCTCTCTAAATAATTTCTTTATGCTCATTTTTCTTAAAGATTTAATTTATTTGTCAGAAAGAGAGAGAGAGAGAGAGAGAGAGAGAGAGAGAGAGAGAGAGAGAGCGAGCACAAGCAGGGGGAGCAGCAGAGGGAAAGGGAGAAGCAGGCTCCCCGCCGAGCAGGGAGCCTGATGCAGGACTCCATCCCAGGACCCCGAGATCATGACCTGAGCCCAAGGCAGATGCTTAACTGACTGAGCTACCCAGGCGCCCCTATGCTGGTTCTTTTTTAACTTCATTTTTCTAGGCTATTCTCACCTTTCCCCTATCCTGTAATGTCACTGGGAAAAATAGCCTAGAAACTTGCACCTTTTTTGTTTGTTTTGATAAACACCCTTACTTATTGTAGGAGAAAATTAGAACCAGTACCAAATTGCACTTGTGAGCTTTCCTCTGCCTTTAGATAATCTAGTGTCAGAGTATAGGGAAGAGTTTCCTTTTCTTTTCTTCTTCTTTTTTTTTTTTTTTTAAGATTTTATTTATTTATTTGACAGAGAGACAGCGAGAGAGGGAACACAAGCAGAGGGAGTATGAGAGGGAGAAGCAGGCTTCCCACCAAGCAGGGAGTCCAATGCAGGGCTCTATCCTAGGACCCTGGGATCATGACCTGAGCTGAAGGCAGACGCTTAACAACGGAGCCACCCAGGCGCTCCAAGAGTTTCCTTTTCATAACATTTCCTTCCTGAAGACACTTAAGGCTGTAGATTCCTACTTCCTGATTCCTCATTCTATAAATGTTATATATATTGACATAACTTGGACTCTAAGACACATGACAAATCCTCACGTTTTTAAAAAAGGATTTTCTATAAAAATTACTACCAGATCATTATCATAAGTTCTAACATAAGGGACTTCAGTTAGAACCTGAGTTTCCCCAAGGAGTGTGAATGCCCAGTGGCTTAAAGGTGTGCAAGCTCCCTGGAAAGGGTCATGGCCAGGCTTGACCCCATTTTGAGTTTTTCCATTTTGAAGGCTTTCCTACTATAGAAAGCTGAAGTCACCTGACATTCTCTCTTCCTCCGCAGGGTAAACTTCTTCCTTGGCAAATTAAGAGAATCTTGGAAAGGCTATAAGATTCTCTTACTCAAAGCACTTGTATTCCTGGAACATAAACCTTGGTTATTTCTTTTTTTTTTTTTTTTTTTTTAAAGATTTTATTTATTTATTTGACACAGAGAGAGAGATTACAAGTAGGCAGAGAGGCAGGCAGAGAGAGAGGAGAGAGGAGGAAGCAGGATCCCTGCGGAGCAGAGAGCCCGATGTGGGCCTCGATCCCAGGACCCTGGGATCATGACCTGAGCCGAAGGCAGCGGCTTTAACCCACTGAGCCACCCAGGCGCCCAACCTTGGTTATTTCTGACCACTGGTCGTATCGGGTTCTAAATTCAAGATGGTGAGATAGGGTAGGAGAGGCATGAGAGCCCTGCTTCTTTTCTTTCCATCCTCTCTTTTCTCTGGCTGCCCCACATACCCTTGATTCCTCTAACAACTGTGTAGTTTGGGTATGGGTTCCTCTAGTCCATAGGAAGAGATGACATTACTATTCAATGCTGAAAGCTGTGGTGATCGAGAAGCACAAAATTGATGTCTTGGGTCAGGTAGACCTGGGCTCAAATCCTGGCTATGTGATCTTGGGCAAGTTAAGTTACTGTTAATCTTTAGAGCCTCAGTGTTCTCATCTGTAAAATGGGTTTAACTGTTCATTTTCCTCGTGGAATTTCTGTGAGAATTAAATAAGATAATGCACTTAAAGCTCTTAAGACAATAAATAGTCCCTGCTCAGTGACTGATACATGCTGAGTATCAGTATTATTCCTAGTATTATCTCTCTCTATATATAAAGATCTTGGCACAAATCAAGGTACTGCACTTCTGTTTCTAGATTATTCTGTAGTTTAAAAAAATGGTTTAAAACCTTTAGCCAGTGTTACATGTCTGAAGGTTGTGGTGCACTCTGGTCAGACCTGATTTATGGCCCCTGATATGTGACCTTAGGAATAAATGTGTTTAACTCAATGCCTCTCCCTCTCCGTCCATATCAGACGGCAAGTGAGTGATAACTACTGATCTACTTTTATTCTTTTATAAGTTGATGTGAATCACGTGTATACACTTCTGTAGTAGCGATTCTCTTGCAATATCCCTTACAACTGATTAGGAGACAGGATAACTTTGTGGCTGAAGAAAGTGAATTCAGTGTATTTTTTCCTTTTGTTCATGGAAGTCAGTGGAAGGAAACTGGAATGTGAGGATTACTTAGTCATTTGTAGTAATCCTGTTACCAACTTAAGAAGCTGCGTACCTGTTCTTCAGAGCTTGTTTGGTTCTGGTTAGGCCAGGGAGAAAGCTTCATTAATGTGCTAACAGCCTCTCAGCCCTGTCCATCTCCCCTTTTCGAGGACCATGGGTTCAGGGCATCCTATGGGCAGGCGGGGTCCTGGGGTGTTGGAATCTGGAGATCCGTGCTGAGGGGAAGGAGGCCTCTCTAGTCCTGTGATGGGTCACTAGCCATATTTTTTGGTGACAGTGATTCACATCAGATCCTTATCTTACTGACAAATGTGGTCCTTATAACTATTTTACTGTTGACAATGAAATAGGAAGCCTGCAGCATGTTTGTTAGTCTTCAGAATTATTTTGAGGAACTGAACAAGTAAGTCTGTTTGAAATCAGTTTCTGGATAAATATCGTGCCTTGTTTTGTTGGAGTGCTTGCCAAACTATGGATTTCTTGACCCAGGTGTTTGGTTCAAATCATGCTTAGGCTACTTGCCCATTTGCAAAGTCCCTGTAATTATAAAGCCTTTAACAAAATGTCAGACAATCAAAATTCATGCTCTGTCAGGAAAATTAAAAATAATAGCTAACATTTACTGGTTGTGAGCCAGGCATGATTGTAAGAGCTTTACGTGCAACAAGATAATAAATACATTATCTCACTTAATCCTCACAACAATCCAAGGAGATTGGTATATTATTCTCATTTTACTGATGATAAAATACAGAGAGGGTCAGTAACTTGCTCAAGATCATAGTGAGTAAGTGATAGAATTGAGATTCTTATCAGACATTCTAAACCAAGTCTCTACTCCTACCTATCTATTATACTGTATTTTGTTACTTTAAAATTATACAGCACTTCAATAAAAACTTGTTTTATTCTTCTAATACCAAGCTTTAAAATTGAAATCAACATCCATCTTAACTCAAAATAAATTTCAGTATAGACCAATAGTCTTCGTCCCAGAAATGTTAACTAGGGTATCTTTATTCTTATTAAGCACAAGATCAAATATGGGGATTTAGAAATCGTGTTTTCAGAAGGGGAAGAGAAATTAAAATCTTCCCAGGAAGCATTCTTATACATGTCTTGAAGGAAAGTAGGAAGAATCTCCTTTGATCTTATAAAACCTTCTCAGGTCATGTGCATGAGCACACTGGGAGAATGGCAGAGCCATTATAAATCCTTGAGGGAAAAGCAAGGGGCTAGGAGAGGATCTCGGAGAGTGACCTTAAAGAAGGATGAGTTAGAAATGTCACAGAGACGTTTATTTTTATTTTTATTTTTTAAAGATTTTATTTATTTATTTGACACAGAGAGAGAGAGATTACAAGTAGGCAGACAGGCAGGCAGAGAGAGAAGAGGAAGCAGGCTCCCTGCTGAGCAGGGAGCCTGATGCAGGCCTCGATCCCAGGACCCTGAGATCATGACCTGAGCCGAAGGCAGAGGCTTTAACCCACTGAGCCACCCAGGCGCCCACACAGAGACGTTTAAAGAGGAAGATAGAGTTTCAGGATGTCACAGGCGCTCAACATCATCAGATTTTGTAGATGTTAAGGAGAATAGTGCTCAAATTCAGGTCATTCGATTTGGTGGGGTGCTGGGCCATGATGGCCTTGGGGAGCAATTTCACCAGCATTTAGGGACAGGGTCTGAGAAAACAAAAAAGGCAGGCAGTGGCTAAGTCAGAAGACATTTGCCTTGGCACCAGCCAAGTGAATGTTTTTCAGAGCAGGGAACCTGAGAGCATGTTTTAAACAAAGTCTCTGGAAAGGGTGCTACTGCACAGGTAAAAAATACACATCACTGTTTTGATATGTGCAGAAAATCATGTTGTTTTGGATAATTCTCGATAGCTGTTTTGGATAATTCTTGATAGCATCCTTTCTTCTAAATTTAACTCTTTTAGAAAGGAAGAATTGGAGGTGCTGGTTGGGTTTCCACCTGTCAGATTTTGGCTATAAAAAAGAAAATTCCAGAACAACACCATGGTCAAATGTGAGATGACTCACAGTTAGGGCTGGGGGGCAGTGGGTTGTGGGAAAACTGGTCTTCACAATCCAACCCTTTCCCCCCTCCTCCCCCACCACATCTTTCCTTTCCAATGTCTGGCTCTGTCTTGGTCAACTAGCCTAATTCCTGTTCCTGGTCATCCTTATTATGTACTTAAAGTAAAATGTTTGCTAATAAGGATTAAGGTGGGAACTCTCCCGAAGGTGTTTGCATGCTTAAATTCCCCCCCCCGCCCCACCACCAGGCACAAGGCAAGCCCTGATGGGTCAGTGCCCAGGACCGGGTCTGTGCTCTGTCGCCACCTCTTCCTCATGCCTCTTAATGTGCCCCGAGCTTGGGTCCAAGGAAATATCCTGGTTACTGAATGAGATGGGGATCCAAACTTTTTTATTTTTCAGATATTCCAATATTTTTTGGTGACTAACCTGTTAATTCCCCATAGATTTGAAATATCACGTATACTATGTCCTAAATTCCCAAATGCATTTGGGTCAATTTGTGAACACACTGTTCTGTTTCACTAATCCATCTGTCAACTACCACCCCAGGCCCTGTCTTTGAATTACTGTAGTTTCACAATATGCTCTCAATGTGTCCTAAGGCTGGATCACTCTCCTTCTTTTTCATAATCCTTCTGACTGGGCTTACATGTTTATTTTTTGTATGGTTTAGAATCAGCTTGACTCTTCCCCCTCTTCACCACATCCCAGAAAATCCTGTGTGTACTTCATTGGGATTGTGATAAAATTATATTTTGATTTAGGAAGAATTGATACCTCTGTAATATCAAAGTTTCCTATCCATTTGGGCCTTCTTCTGAAGTATCTGGAGGCTGTTTTCATATAGCAGAAACCTGTTAGGTTTTTTTTTTAATATTTTATTTATTTATTCGATGCAGAGAGAGATCAGATCACACGTAGGCAGAGAGGCAGGCAGAGAGAGAGGAGGAAGGAGGCTCCCTGCTGAGCAGAGAGCCCGAGACCCTGAGATCATGACCTGAGCCTAAGGCAGAGGCTTTAACCCACTGAGCCACCCAGGCACCCCTATTAGGTTTAATCCTAAATATTTTATGGGTCTTGGGGATATTATAAATGAGATGACTTCTTCTATTACATTTTCTGAGTGTCATTCATACACAGGAAAGCTTTCATTCTTTTTTGTTTGTTTTCCTTAACCCAACCATTTTGTTGAATTCACTCTCACTTTGCAGTATCTTTTCAGGCTATGATGTCATCTGCAAATAATCAGTTGTCTGTAGGGCAAAAGAAAATTCCATTGTGCAATAGTCACTTCAACTGTACCTTCACACATCCACAGACGGGATGCATTTATTATTCTTTAAGTTTTTCTTTACAAGCTGGGTTTATAAAGTATTTCAGATGTACAGAAAGTTATCAAACCCTGACAGACCTATCATCCAGATGGAAGAGAGACTAACTCTTTGCCATATTGTTGTCAGAGCATTCCTCTTGAAACAAAAAAAACCTGCTGTAATATTGCAGAAGCATTTACAGTTGTCTCCATCCCATCTTCCTCCTCCTCTTACCGGGAGCAAGTCCCCGCGCTGAGGTTGGTGTCTAGCACCTACGCTCCCTAAGCATGTGGATATATGTGCTTGCGGTGTTTTAAAAATGGGTGCGTGTCATCCGCTGTTGTAACATGCTGTCCTGATTGAAAAGCAGTAAATATCGGCCCCTTATGAAAAATTCCACCCTTTAGAGAAATCGATGGGACAAAGTTAAAAGTGATCCATAATAATCTTTTTAATTAAATTTAACTAATTTAATTTAAATGTTCTTCTTAAACTTTAAGAAGTTTAAAAGTGGCTTTTTAAGAAAGCCACTATTCACAGTAAGGCCTATCGTGTTCTAACGCATGCTGTGAGGTAGCGTACAGTGGGACCCAACACTGAAGTGCCTCGCCAAAGAAGGCCTTCCTGAGGGAGGAAGAGTTGAGGTAAGTGTTTACCACCATATCCTGTTCTCTACAGATGGTTCTCTCTCTCTCGGTTAAAAAAAAAAAAAGACCAGAATCTCAGCAGAGGTTACTAGGACTCGAGGTAGGTTTCAACAAGGAGTCGCGCCCTTGTTTACACCGGAGAGCGAGAGACTTCTATAGATTCGATCGCTGCCCCCAAAGGGGGCCGCTGCCCGCACAGAGCAGACGGCCTCCACGCGCAGCTGGCGAGCTTGGAGCTCGAATCAGACAATCGGAGGAAGTCCACGGGTAAACTTCTCCGAGCAAGGAAAGGTGGTTTTTCCATTTGCCTTTTTCTGAGCAATTTAACTTCCTAAAACTACATGGTCCAAATTGTTTCGGAGACTATGTAAGCCGTATGTTTGTTAAATGAGAGAGACAAACACGGGGAAGTCTGATTAGCATCAACTTCCCTCAGGAAAGGGGTTTCTTTCCCAGCCCGGCTGAGGCTNGGGGGGGGGGGAAGCCCAGTGGGGGGGTAGTTTGTAAGTCGTCGCTGCTTCTGCCTGTGGCTTCTCACCTCCTCCTCCCGCGGAGGCACGTATTTTCACCCAGAGTTATCCTTTTGGTAGCAGCAGGAGCAAGTAAGGTGCTCACTGACCTTAGCAGAATGAACTTCATCCAGTATTTAGCAGATTCGGAGAGGAGAAAATACGGTTATTCTGAACGTTTAGGAGGGTGAGTGTGTGAGCCTGGATGCGTGGGAGAGGTCGAACATGCTGGCAAGAGGGAGTTGCTTTTTAGTTTTTGTCCCGTTGGGTTTGAACAGCAGAGGGTGAGAATAAATAATCCATTTATTTCACTACTGTTAAGTGAAGTGAAGGCTTTTTTTAAAAAAATATAAGTTTATTAAAAGAAAAGTGAAGGAGTTGTAAATGTGATTTATTGTGTAATGAACAAGTTTACAGGTGTAGAAGAAATGATATTGGATAATTGCTATTGAATCAGTTAAAAAAAAAACAACCACCACAAAGACGTGTTTCCTGTGTCCTGTTTCGGATGCAGAAGTCCAAACAGTGGGGCAGGTTCCCTGCCCAGACATAATCAATGACACAGATGTGCAGATGCATAGAAGGGGACACCTTGAGGTGAACTCACAGTGTTGTAAAGCGGCCACAGTTTGTCTTCCCAACTGGACATTTGAGGGGACAACAGGCAGTAATGGGGTCACACAGTCACCCCAGCTCTTAATGCTGTTCTCATTGTCATTGATTAAGAGAACAATGAAAAAAAAACCACTCTTAATTTTTCTTCTTTTTTGGCCTTAATTGCCCCCAGAAGACAAAGATTCAGAGCATTAATGAAACACACTAGCAGATATTGTTTGTATTTATATAAACACTGGGGAAAAGAGGAACTCAGGAAATCAAAAGGAAAAGAAAGACTGAACTAGTTTATTTATGGTTGTTTACATAGTCTTTCTGTGGCCTCTTGGTCTTGGATTCTAGTGGGGACTACCGAATAGGTGGAACTGTGTTATGCTGACAATGGTTTGGAACTTGAGTCATCTTGAATGATGGCTTTATGGCATATACATTCCTTCGGCTTTTATTTCTTTGGAAATAGGAAGAATACCTGTGCAATGTCATTGGTTAGAGCACTACCCAAATACTCATGTACACAACGTTAGGATGTTTGGATTTCTCTCTCTGAGGAAACAGAATTATTTTGAACTGGAAATGGACGTCCTTGACTAACAGGTCATCTTGTTTAACCTGTGCGTTGGACCAAAAGATTAAGAGGAACAGAAAGAGCTCGGTAACAAAGAAGCCCTCTTTCATCTTGTTCTTTCTCTTGTTTTTGATGTTGTCAAGATTTTGCTTTGGATTTTTTTGCTTTTGTGTTTTGTGGTTTGGTGTTTATCCTAAGTCCTGAGCTGTTAAGTCGATGTTTAAGATATCTAGACAACATTATAAACTTTTCCTGCTTCGCCAAAAATTGCTTTGTTTCTAGTAAACATGGACTTTTAAAAATATAACCTGGAGAGCCTGGATGGCTCAGTTGGTTAAGCAGCCAACTCCTGATTTCAGCTCAGGTCATGATCTCAGGGTCGTGGGATTGAGTCCACGCTGGACTCTGAGCTCAGTGGGGAGCCGCCTGAGAGTCTCTCTCTGCCCCTGACCACGCTTGTGTGTGCTCTCTCTGTCTCAAATTAAATATCTATATATAATACATTATGTATACATAATACATTATATATATATATAACCTTATTTGTAAAGTGTATTATCCTGCTTTCTCTTTTTATAAAAATCGTACAAATTTTGATAATCCTTATTTTAATGTGAGAACTGTTTTATACATCCTGACTATGGCTGTCTTGGTCTATAGGCAGTTTCAGGAGAGCTTTGGAAATGATCTTGCCATGTGAACTCTCAGTTAATACAGATGATTGCCCTAGCAACAAGTTAGATGTGATCAGAAGGCAGTATTTTGCTTTTATAGATAACTGTGTTTGCTGTTTTTTGAGGGGGGTATCTATCAAACTAAATTTTGGAAAAGCTTTTATAAAGTTGTCCAAGGAGAGTTACAAGGAAGTGGTTGACAGGTAGATGTCCTCCACCGAATGAGAGAAATTCTAAGAAATCTTGAGCAAAACGGCCTATCCTGAAATGCCTAGTATATTGATTAGGCACAAGGAGTTTCCTTTTCTCTTAGTTCTTCTGAGTTCATACATTTGCATTTATTTTTTATAAGGTAAATAGTCAATTTTGTTCCTAGAATATGTTAGAATATATTGCATAATCATCCATTAATTCAACAGTTATTTCTAGAGCTCTCCCATGTTCAGCTGCAAGGGTACACATACGGGCAGAGTAGAGGGAGAGGTGGATCTATCCAGGGTTGGGATTTGCCAAGGAGATGAGCATGTTAGCACAGACTGATTATAACTACATACCAACAAGTCCAAACTGGGTAATTTAATAAGCATGAATGAGAGGACAAGAGGGTTTAAGGACAAGGGAAAGGTGGTAGAATCAGTTGGCTGAAGAATCACTGGGGTTGAGGATTAGAAGAGGAAGGGAGTTGGAGAGACAGGTGGTTGAAGAGGGGAGGGAGAAGGACAGTTCAGGCAGACCTCTGACACTCTTCTTCCATCCTGTGCCTAGTGGTTTGGAGTGAGCCCTTGTTACCCAGAGCATGGGTAGGTTTGGGAGTCCCTCTTTGTTCTGTGGATAGAGGGAAGACTGGGGAAGCGTATCCATCTGAGTATTACTACTATGCATGTGTGTCTCACTTGCGATACAGGTCCAGGATAATGTAAGATGAAAGCTAGAGTGTTTACAATTATTATTTTTTGTTGTGTTATGTTAGTCACCATACAGCACATCATTAGTATTTGATGTAGTGTTCCATGATTCCTTGTTTACGTATAACACCCAGTGCTCCTTCCTTAAAGCCATCACCAGGCTCACCCATCCCTCATCCCCCTCCCCTCTAAACGCCTCAGTTTGTTTCTCAGGGTCCACAGTCTCTCATGGTTCTCTCCCCCTCCAATTTCCCCCCCTTCACTTTTCCTTTCCATATGATAATTGATTTTCTCTGCTTGACTTATTTCACTCAGCGTAACCTCCTCCAGTCCCACCCATGTCGATGCAAAAGTTGGGTATTCATCCTTTCTGATGGCTGAGTAATATTCCATTGTATATATGGACCACATCTTCTTATCCATTCGTCTGTTGAAGGGCATGTTTAATATTGCTTTTAAACCTGAGATAAGATTTAGCATAATACAGAGAAACAGTAATTAACCAGTTTAATTTGGGAAGTGTATATTGATTCATAATCAGTGTGTGTGTATGCGTGTGTGTGTGTGTGTATATGTATAAAATTCAGATTGCACCTTACGTTTTAAAATAAATCTTTCTCTCCCTATCCTTCCTTCCCTCCCAACACCCTCTTCCCAAAGGTGATAAGAAAACTGACCGCATCACAGTCCTATCTGCTGAATTGTTGACATGTTCTTTTCCCTTTTCCTTATAGTGAAGAAAGTTACAACGTCAATGATTATTCCTTAAGAGATCAGCTACTGGTGGAATCTTGTGACAATGAAGAGCTTAATTCTTCTCCAGGGAAGAACAGTTCCACAATGCTTTATTCAAGACAGAGCTCTGCCAACCATCTCTTCACTCTGACCGTCCTTAGTAACCATGCAAGTGAGAAAGTGGAGATGCTGCTCGGGGCTGAGACGCAGTAAGTGTGTGTGGGGACAGGGTTGCAAAATGTCTGCTCCCAGTCTTCCCTGCTTCATTGCCCTGGTCTAAGACTCCCTGAAAACTGTGAATAGAAGCTACTGTGTATTTTTTACTGAGTACCTATTAGGGTGCCTAATACTCAGCAAAAAATACACAGTGGGTCTGGGGGCTTCATACAAGCTCATCTTTTCACTGTGATCCCCTCAATGTCTCGAGTGATGGACATTATTATTTTCACCTTCATGAGTTCTAATGGCTGCATTGTGCTTTAGATGGTGTGCTTTTATATTTAGAGAGTGGTTTAAAAATCCCTTTATTTTAATTCTTGATAAAGATAGGACCTGTGAGCCTTGGGTAGGTGACATCTGGTAGTTTGAGTCTAGACCATAAGTTTTCCTAGACTAGGGAGCTGAGGCCATTTTGCAATCACCTACTGTCAGCCAGACAGCAAATACCTGATGATTTCTATCCAAAGAGATACTCAGTTTGGGGAAAACATTAATGAATCCACTTTTCCATCAGAGTTGATGCAGAGGCTAAATTAAATAAATGGTCCTGCTCTTTGTGGCTGCTGGTGCACCGGTGGCTGAGGGCTTGGCTAGCCTCACAGTGTTCGAAGGCAAGGGGGCTTCATCCCTGAGTCCCACCCCCCTGTGATTTGGTCCATTTAGAGGTCGTTGACCTATTTATTTGTTTAGAAAATGGAAATGTCCTCTTGAAACGATCATCGAGGCAGTTGTTCTGTTGGGCGGAACAGTAGAGGAAGCGGGGGGCGAGGGAGGGTGGGGGGATGTCCCTCACTCTTTGTCCTCATGGATCCTCCATGTCTTTCCCACTCAAGTCGGCCAGGGTTCCCACATGGTGCGATTAAAATGGACCAGCAGCTGGTGACTGACAAACCTAAGACTGTAGCAGAAGCTTAGTCAAAGTAAACCCAGGGGTGGAATCTCTCCTTCATAAGAGTATTTTAGCAGTGGTTCTTGGACTATTAAAGAGAGACATCAGAGAAAGATTAAAATTATCAAGCATCCAACTAAAACGTTTTAAAAGATCATTTAAAATAACTTCTCAAAGGCTAAAGACCAAGAGTGACAGGTTGATGTAAAATCTATTTTAGGTTTGAAAATAGCTGGAGTATTCCAAATGAACTTGAGAGTTCCAGAGGGAATAAGAAAAGGAGCTTCATCCTATGTCTTATTTATAAAACAAAGAAATGCCTTTTCCTAAGGTCCCAGAGCTCTTCCATGGAATTGCTAGAGAGCCCAGCCAGATCCCAGGCGAGCTCCTCTGTATCTGCTGCCCTGGATGGACGTGGTACTAGCTGGTCTGCGCAGGTGACCAGCCGGAGACCTGTCCAAGACCCGGGCTCACGGAGGCATTTCTTCAACTCTGAAAGTGATTAAACTCCTCAGCCAGTGAAGACAGATCTAACCTTCCTCTGTCTGGGGAAGCCTCTCTTAAAAAGAGAATTTTGTGGGCGCCTGGGTGGCTCAGTGGGTTAAAGCCTCTGCTTTCGGCTCAGGTCATGATCTCAGGGTCCTGGGATCGAGACCCGAATTGGGCTCCCTGCTCAGCTGGGAGCCTGCTTCCCCCCCTCTCTCTCTGCCTGCCTCTCTGCCTCTTTGTGATCTCTCTCCCTCTGTGAAATAAATTTTTAAAAATCTTAAAAAAAAAAAAAGAATTTTGTTTGTCTGAGCTTTGGATCTTATATGACTTTTTTTGTTATTTTTTTAAAGTAGGCTACATGCCCAGCATGGAGTCCAATGTAGGGCGTGAACTCAAGACCCTGAGATCAAAACCTGAGCGGAGGTCAGGAGTTGGACACTGAACTGACTGAGCCACCCAGGCGCCCCCTTGTATGACTTTAAGGATGAAAAAGTCTTAAAGGCTTTGGAGATGAGTGATTGTCCAGACATTCTAGAGACATCTCAGAAACAGATTTTCGTTAGTCAGTTTTTGTTCGTGGTGGTGAAAGTGTTCCTGGTTTTGCTTTATGTTTTCCTTTTCTCTCTGTTTATAAGGGTGGTTCCTTTTCAGGTCCTGCCAACATCTCAGCAGAGCTTTTCCTGTCTCTTTCATAATTTGTGTAACCTCCACCACTTGTTTTGAGATTATTCCAAGAGAGTAGGAAGTAAACTGGCATGTCCAATTCTTTGTATACCAAGGCTAAATCCTTTCCTGGGACATTCTGTAGCATTCGTTCACCACCCCCCTTGCCTTTTGATCTTGCCATGCGCTGAATGGGTATTCATTTCCTCAATCAGAACTGTTCTCAGAATATTGAATCATGTCACCCATAAATGGTATGAACCATGGGTCTGACTCAGATTTGTAATTCTTCAATGAATAGCGAAAGAACATTCTGTATGGGCCAGTGGGGCAGAGGTCTCCTTGCACACAGGATTGACTCCCCCACTGCCTTCCCGTCCAATACCAACTCAGTTACGATTGCAAAGTAAGTAAATAGACCCTTTTAAACACCCAAGGCATAAAATAGCATTGGTCATGAAAGAAAATCTATTACAGCCAAGATGTACTTTCCTTAGAAAAAATAACTGACAGCTAACAAATTGTTATATGCCGTGTTTGGAGAAGTATAGGTCAGCCTTGGGCTTACCTGGTTTCCGGCAATCAGAGTTTTGGTCTGTGTAGACTGTTCTGTTTGCTTCTGAGATTTGCAAAATGTGTACGTGAATATGTGTGTTTTAAGTTTCCTCTCTTTTATGTTATATGTAGTTAATATGGTCTGTTAGCAAACTGGTTGGGGAAACAAGGTTTTCACCCCATTTTGGCTTTTTAATAATTGGAGAACATTAGACTAGTCACATAGGTCCTTTGGCCGCTTATTCTTTGGTTTGAAAAAGGAGGTGGTTCATACCTAAATATTTATCTTCTTGGAAAAACTGTTGTCAGTAGGAGGAGTATCGCTGTTTGACACAAGGACAGTTCAGTCATTATAAGATGGTGAAATTATAGAACAGATCAATAGCTTTGCTTACATAAAGCATTCGGGAGAGCTCCCAAAAATGAAATAGGGTGAGCACTTACGGAGCACCTAGGATGTGCCAGATGGAGCAAGCCATGGAACATGAGGAAGATGAATGCCCATAGATGTTTCTAGAGAATGTTGGAGCCAAAGTAAGGTGACATCTGTCTTGGTTTCCCCAGGATCAATATTATGTGTGTTGTTCTGGCAGAATTAAGAACAGTACCCTCTTTGACTCCTGAAAGTGTCTTATCTAGGTAGTAAAATTGGTGGTGATCCTAATTTCTAGTCTGTGCTCCACTTCCCTCATTTTTGCTCCCAGATGTAAAATGAGACAAAGGTGACGCGATTTGCTTTATTAAAGTCACACAGGAAGTGAGTGGTTGCCAAAGCTGGGACCAGGCCCTGACCCTCCTGAATCTAGTGTTCTTTCTGGTAACAAGTTTTAATCATCCTACTGAGCCACCATTCAGTAGACTGTTCACCCCCCCCCTTGCCATTTGGCCCTGTTGTACGTCTGGAAAGGAAACTCCAGGAAGCCAGTTGCTATAAAATGGGAAAAACTACTAAAACGTGGATTGTTTCCTTCAGTGCATAGAATCTAAAAAGGAAAAATATTTGTGGAAACCCCGTTGGACAATATAGGGCCTCCCATTGTTTGAAATATTTAGTAATAAATCCTGACTAGATGGTGCAGAAAGACTCCTCTGAGGTGACATTTGGACCAAACCCTGAGTGATGAGGAGTCAACCCATGGGAAAATGCAGGGCCAGAATGTTCCAGGCGAAGGCAACAGCAGGTGCAGAAGTTCTAAGGAAACGAGTCTGATATTGTCACACGTGGCTTGCACATGGTGAAGATGGCAAGGTCAGAATAAAGCAGGGAGAGAGTGGGTGGGCAAGGGGCCAGTGGAGGCCAGAACGTTTGAGAGCCGAGCGATTCCAGTGCGGAATGTGGGCTGTCAGTCCTCACGTCGTCTCTGCCGGGGCTCGAGGGAAGCAGTTAAGAACTTACAGCATTTTGACATGTCTGCAGCCTCAAGGCATGTGATTAACAGTAACTCACTGTTGTATTTCGAAGAACACTTGGTCCACAATGGATTTGGGGGTGGGGTTTGAGGACTGGTTCTTTACTACAGATATTTTGAGAAGCCATCATCTAGAGCTTTGTAAGCTATAGCAGGGAGTTCCTGGGGAAGACTGGAATGAAGGCAGAAGTTTCAGCAGGGAGAGCAAACAGGGTCCTGTTGGGACACCTGAGTGGTTAGACAGTTAAGCGTCTGCCTTCGGCTCCGGTCATGATCCCAGGGTCCTGGGATCAAGATGCACATCAGGCTCCCTGCTCAGCCGGGAGCCTGCTTCTCCCCTGCCGGCTGTTTTCCCTGCTCGTGCTTGCTCTCCTCATCTCTCTCTCTCTCTCTCTCCCTCTCTCTCTCCCTCCCTCTCTCTCTCTCTCTCCCTTCCCCCCCTCTCTCCCTCTCCCCCACCCTCTGTGTCACATACATAAATAAAATACAAACCAACCAACCAGGGTCCTGTTGTAGTAGTCAAGGGGAGTCCTGGGTGTGGCCTGGGCTGTGGTCTGAGAGAGGAGATAGAAACATGATATTGGGGGATTGGATGAGTTGGGGTGGCCGTGTGGGAAAGAGAATAATCAATGGTGCTTTGGATTTGAGGCTTGAGCAGCTAACACCGTATGCTATGGTCTTCGGTGTGGCTTCTCTCCTGCCCTGTTGAGCTGCTCCATCAAAAGTTGAGCAGCGAATCTCTCTCTGTCAAATAAATAAATAAAATCTTTAAAAAAAAAATAAAAAAAGGGCGCCTGGATGGCTCAGTGGGTTAAAGCCTCTGCCTTCGGCTCAGGTCATGATCTTAGGGTCCTGGGATCGAGGCCCGCATCAGGCTCCCTGCTCGGCAGGGAGCCTGCTTCCTCCTCTCTCTGCCTGCTGTCTCTGCCTACTTGTAATCTCTCTCTGTCAAATAAATAAATAAAATCTTTAAAAAAAAAAAAAGTTGAGCAGCGGCTTCCTGGCTTCCTAGTCGGCGGTCTTCCTTTCTTTACTTTCATCTCATTTCATTCTGTTGACTGTTCAGCTCTCTCACCCTAACCCCCTTTTTGACATTTTCTAAACCTGTTATCTGTGCTCTCTTAGCTTTCCTTCCATTTCTCTCTCTCTCTCTCTCTCTCTCTCTCTCTCTCTCTCTCTCTCTTTTAACACTTTATTTATTTGAGAGAGAGAGAGTGCACAAGCAGGGGGAGCTTTCCTTCTATTTCTAGCCATTCCACTTCGCTTTCCCATCAGAAACGCAGCCTGCCAGGACCAGTCAGCTACCCAGTGCTTTCCCTAAATGCACATTTCTGTAACTGGAACCATTGGCACCATTTTGTGTTTATCCAGTCTGGAGACTTGGTGTCATTTGTGACGTTCCAGGTCTGCACAAATCCATCATCTGCCAATTCTTCCTGTACAGAAAGTCCATTGGATCTCTCCTCGTTTCCATTCCACTACCTCCTTCCAGAGACAATCCATGTATCACTTACCTTTTTTTTTTTTTTAAGGTTAATTTATTTAGAGAGAGAGAGAGAGAGCAAGCAAGAATGAGCAGGTGAGCAGGGGAAGGGGTCGAAGGAGAGGGAGAGAGAGAATCTCCAGCAGACTCCCTGATGAGCGGGGAGCCTGACACAGGCTCAATCTCACAACCCTGAGATCATGACCTGAGCTGAAATCAAGAGTCAGACAACCAACTGAGCCACCCAGGCGCCCCTCTATCACTTAGCTTTTGAGCTACCCTGTAATGTCCTCGTAACCATTCCCCCCTCTCCAGTTAGTTTTGCATGGTTTTATGACTAATCCCTACGCTCAACTGTGTCTTTTTCTCACTTCGTACATAGCAGGCTCCTACTACTTATTTTTGGAATTGGTAGCAAGGTAGACTCGTGGCTTCATGGAGGGAAGTACTGCTTCCCTGTCGCTGTCTGTCTGGATAGTCACTGTCCCTTTTGTGCTGCTGGAGCAAGTTTCGTCTAAATTCCACTTGTTTTTCCACATTTGCTAAGAAGGCCGTGGTTAATATTTCTGTCGGATGTACATATAAGCCACGTATACTGGGTTTTCTCTGTCTGCCCGTGAAAGATCTTAAGTCATGTTGTTCACGAGACAGCAGTCTGTGAAAAGTACAAAAGCGTATCCTTTATAAAAGGACAAAGGACAAATGTTTTACCACTGTCATTCTTATCCCTCTGGGCCTTTCTAGAGGAATGTGGGAGCCGAAGAGCCCCCTTTGTCTGCCTTCACGAAGACCAAGCAGGGACAGCTGCAGCTGGCACTGCTGAGGGGTGGCAGCAAGTGGTGTCCCGGGCTTCCTGGGCTTACGGCGGAATTTGCGTGGCGTTTGGGCCCAGCGTGTGTGGTGGCGAGTCATCCGGACATGTTCGGGGATGATCGCACGTTCTCTTTACCCTTTATATTTAGCTATAGGATATAATCACCTCAAACCTTAATCAAAATGAAGATTATTTGCAAAATTTCTCTCACTGAAAGAACCAGAAGCCTTGCGGTTGTGGTGGGTCCTGTCAACCATCCAGACAACCAGTTCCCTGGCCTTCTGATAAAGGGGCATTGTTTGCAGGGAGTCTTTTTGTGGCCTTCCTGCTTCTGTTAATGATTTAATTAACAACAGGAAGTAAATGGGATGGAAAAAAATTGTAAAGTATGTCTGACATACTCTTATCCTTTATCCTCTAACAAAAATCCACAAGAGAGGATAATTTATATGGGGAAAAATGTGTTTATTGTAGTATTCTCCCCTCGATGCCTCTGGAATCCACATCCAAGCCTGATGTCTTCCGTGGTATAGGGCCCCTCAGAGAACTTGGTCTTTTGTGATACTAATCATCAACCCTGAGGAAACAGGAGGGCAGGCGAGAGTGTGAGTCTTTTATCACTGAACGAAAAGGGAATTGACCCACTTTCGGTTATTCCAGGCCAGACTCTGTCTCGTCAGCTATTTGATATGACAGGCAAGAAATAGTCCTTTTGGGCGCCTGGGTGGCTCAGTGGGTTAATGCCTCTGCTTTCGGCTCAGGTCATGATCTCAGGGTCCTGGGATCGAGGCCCGCATCGGGCTTCCTGCTCAGCGGGGAGCCTGCTTCCCCCTCTCTCTCTCTGCCTGCCTCTCTGCCTCCTTGTGATCTCTCTCCCTCTGTGAAATAAATAAAATAAAATCTATAAAAAAAAATTAAAAAAAAATAGTCCTTTTAATTATGTAACATGTCATAAAATCTAAATTTTAGAAGTCTTGTCGTGTGCCTCGGGAATTATTTTGCTTTGGTTTGATTTTTTAAATTCGGTGAGTTGAGCATGTGTCTGGCTTTGTTAAATTCTGTTGTTCAGCATCACAAGGACCTTTATGACCTTTTGGGTTTTCTTTCATGGAGCCGTTCATCGAAGTCATTTGGTTGAACCGAATGTGTGAGGGAATGAACAAAAACCACCACCATCCTCACAGTCCCACCCTTCACAGAGGCTTGAAAGAATTTTGCCCCAAGACCATGGGTACAGGAGTTTCGAAAGGAACCATAGGTAAATTTGTAGACTGGGAAGGAACACAGAAGGTATGTGGCTGGCTACCACTGGAAGAAAGCTGCAAGGGAAGTTAGAGAGCTGCCACCTGGGGCGCCTGGGTGGCTTAGTCAGTTAGGTATCTGCCTTCAGTGCACGTCATGATCCCAGGGTCCTAGGATCGAGCCCTGTATCAGGATCCCTGCTCCCTCTTCCTCTGTTATTTCATGAGAAATCCAGCCTTGTGTCTTTTACTTTTGTGAATTAAGTTTAAGCCTACTGTGCTTAATTGCATGAGAGGCAGGCCCTGGTGTGACTGCAGTTGACTCCTGAGGAGGGAACTGGGGGTGCCTGATTTTATGCCGTGCATGGCGAGCTTGGGGGCTTAGGAGAAGACTCACTTGTGGATACTTATGTCAAATGTCTCTTCTCCATTTTCTCTCTCTCCCTGGGTGCCAGGTGTTTTAAGCAGAATGTTCTACCACACGCTGGAGGGTGCAGAGAGCTCCTAAGAGACCCTATTTTATTCACTTTGCAACCCTATCCTAACACAGGTCTCATGCGGAGGCAAGAGGTGCTCCGTGGATGGTGGTCCACAAAAGCGGTGGCAGGGCGTCTCGGAGGTGATGTGCCCGGGTCCACACGAATGTGGTGTTTCTCATTCTCTCACTTTATTTGGGCAAAGGGAAAAGTCTATGGACTGAGGGTGGGGCGGATTGTGAATTCACGCCAATTGTTTCCTACCGTCCCTGGAGAAAAGAGCTGTCTTCGAGCGAGCCCCACACTTGATAACTCAATTTAATAATGGGTATGTCTGTGCCCTGGTTTTTCTTGTTCTTAGAATTCCCTCTTCTGTTGAGGGAGTCCCCTCCCTGCTTCAGGGATGCAGTGCTTTCTGCTTCCTAGTGGAAGGAGCTCCTTGGCAGGGCTCTTGGAGGCCCCGGGGGCAGGGGGGGGAAGTTGTGCGGTTTTGACGGCATGTTGGGGGGGCCAGTGGGGGACCGGCTCAATTGAAGCCATTTCAAGAGGCGGCTCCTTTCAGCGAGGGCAACAAGGAGGTTTTGTTCTGTCCTCTTGAGGCTCTGTGAGGGGCCGTGGTGTCTAAGGGAGGCCATTAGCATCCAGGCAGCGTGCCACGGGAGTGAAAGGTTTCCTCTGGACTTCAGGAAACTGGCTGCAGGGTCACGCTGTCCCTGAAATAGGCCACCGGATGCCAGAGGCGGGCTGTGCCCGGGACGTGAGGGGAAGGGCCGCAGACGGGAGTCAGGGCCATGCGGAGGTGCGTGGGGAGGCCAAGAGGCATCTGACGTGGTTGGTGGTGCACAGGGACACACACGGGTCATCTTAGATCCCACTTGGTGAGCAGGTCTTCCATCTGGCAAATAGTACTTCATTTTCAGTTGCCTTGTACTTTGGAAATTCCACATGAGCCCACGTAAAAAAAATAGATCTTTTCCCATGAAGAGGTGATATCAAAGATTGAAGGGTTTGCTTAGGATCATTTTGAAGGAGGTTGTGCTTTATAAAGTACTTTTTCTTTATAAAACTGCCCTGAAGCCCTTTGTGGCCTGTAGGAGAGTTTCTAAAAGCAAGCTATACCAGCAGTGTCTACGTAAATGGTGCATATCACTTACTCCGACACACCGGTGTGACTGGGGCCCAGCCTCAGTTTCTTAAATAAGTCTGTCTTTCAGCACACCGCAGTTTCCACCCTGCCTGACTTCCCTCAGTATCCTGTGAGCACCTGCTAGGGAGCACCGCCTTTTAGGCTGCAGACTTCCTGGCTTATATGCTGACTCCACCACTTGGCCTTGTCTCCAGGAGCAAGTGTTTATTAACCCTCCAGACTTCAGCTTCGTCCTCTGAACAGTACAATGGAAATAATGATGTTACTATTTAATTCCCAAGATTGTTGTAAAGATTAAATTCGATGGGACTTGCAAAATACAAAAAAGTACCATCACTGGCACATAAATGCTCCATAATGATTTAGAACAAGACCCAGTTCCTGCCCTCCTGAAGTTGATGGGTTCATAGGAGAAACAGATGAGTGAGGACATGGGGGGCGGTGCGTGATGAGTGACAGTGATTCCTTAGGTTAACAGCTGTTTAGAGGCCTCTGTTATGTGCTGGGCAGTGTTCTGGAGATAAGGCGGTGGACTGAACGGACAAGATGGCTGCCTTCACGAGGCTTACAGCTGGTCAGCAGTGGGATAGGGCTGTGCAGGGGAGTGCCTGGGAGCAGGACCATCAGACTGGTTGGGGATGGAGGTGTGGGCTCCTGCATCTGAGGAGACCACCTGGAGGAGGTGAGGCTTGCATTTTCAGAATTGAGTGGACCTGCTGAACAAAAGTGGACATACTATAGGATTCCATTCCCATAAAGCATAAGACAGGTACAACTAGTCTGTGGTGGCGGTTCCCTCTGTGGGCACTTATTGATGGGGAAGGGACAGAAGGTGTTGGGTGCACCTATGAAACCACTCACGGATCTGTATACACTGAAGATTAGCGCAGTGTTTTATGTATGTTCTTCGTTGATGATGAGTGAGCGTAATGGTTAGAAATGGTGAAGGTCCTACCTGAAAGCCAGAAGAGCAGGCAGGAAAGGGTGTGGGACGGCAAGTGCCCCAGGCCACAAGCAGTCTGTTCCGCCCAGATGGAAGGATACCTGAGGGGCAGCGAAGGTAGTGTAACAAACAGTGAGAAGCACCTTTAGGTACAGGCTGTTACAGAAGAAAAACATTTTTTTCAAGCACTGGGCATAAAGGTGTCCCTTGCTAAGAAGGCGGAGTGCAGAGTCAAAACTCACCGTAGTTTGAATCACTTGCCTCAGGACCTCTGTGCAGCCTTATCCTTTCAGTGGGCTTCTGGAGGATGATGTGAAATAATGGATGTCAAGTGCTTGTATCTGCCATGTAGTATGGGCTTATTTTACTTTTTAAAGATTTTTATTTATTTATTAGAGAGCGTGCACAAGCGAGGGGAGGGCAGATGGAGAGGAAGAAGCAGAGTCCCCGCTGAGCATTGGGAGCCTGATGTGGACTTGATCCCAGGACCCCGGGATCATTACCTGAGCCACAGGCGGCCCTGTAGTATGGGTTTAATCAGTTCTCCTTAGGAGATTTTAAAGTGTGTGTGTGTGTGTGTGTGTGTGTGTGTGTACACGTGTGCGGGCCTTATTTAATTGCAATCTCGATACTTGACTTTCCAAATCAAAAACTTGGGATAACTGTATTATGGAATAATGCTTATCTGAGACTTCTGATCCTTTAAATAATTATTTTGTTTCATGTAATTATAGCTTAATAGTAGTTAAAAAGTCTGTTGTGTTTTTCCCTAATTTTTTTTTTAAAGATTTTATTTATTTATTTCACAGAGGGAGAGAGATCACAAGGAGGCAGAGAGGCAGGCAGACAGAGAGAGGGGGAAGCAGGCTCCCCGCTGAGCAGGGAGCCCGATGCAGGCCTCAATCCCAGGACCCTGAGATCATGACCTGAGCCGAAGGCAGAGGCATTAACCCACTGAGCCACCCAGGCGCCCTCCCTAATTTTTTTTGGCTCTGCTCATTAAGCCCTTGTAAGCATTTGGGAACGGTCTAAGAAAGTTCAAACAATTTCTATTTATTTCAGTAAGGCTCATGTTTGGCAATCTCAGCCATAAGAGGAACTAAACAACTTTAAATATGTCTAGATTCATCTTTCCTGAAATGGTTTGAGTGTAGGGGGAGGAAGAGAGAATGCAGAAAGACTGACTTACTGGAATTTTTTAAAATGAAATTTACTGTTTTGAAATGTTGAATCAGATTGAGTATTCTAAATATCTTTATGTGACTATCTGCTGGTGTAATCAACTCTTTATTGAATCTTAAACTGTCCTGTGACAAATTCCATTTAATCAGTAATTAGCCAAATTCATTCAGAATTTTTTTTAAAGGTAATGACTAGCGTTCAGCCTTGATTCCCCAGATTATCTTTTTTCCCCTTAAAAATAACTTTTTATTTTTAAATAATCTTAGACTTACAGTAAAGTTACAAAAACAGCACAGAGTTTTTACATTTTCTAATGTTAACAACTTATTTAACCATAGTTCAACTATTGAAATCAGGAAATGAACATTATGGACTATTCAAGTCTTTTTTTTTTCCTTCAGTGAGCTGAGATTCATTGTTTATGCACCACACCCAGTGCCCCATGCAATACGTGCCCTCCTTAATACCCACCACCAGGCTCACCCATCCCCTCTCCCCTCCCAGATTATCTGTTTTAAATAACTCATCCCCCCTGTTCTAAAGGCCAGCCCTATAAACTCTCCAGGGAATCTCCTGTTTTCTGGGAACGGCTTTGCATTCTTTGTCCCAGCACCTTGAGTCTCAGCTGGATATGCCCTCTCTGTTTAGGAGTGAGCGAGCCCGCTGGATAACCGCCCTGGGGCACAGCAGTGGGAAGCAGCCTCTGGACCGAACCTGTAAGTACCTGGAGGGCAGTCGGCCCTGGAACGTGGAGGGGCTGTGCCCCCTGCTGGACGCTGGGTTGTTAATGGTTAACCACCACCATCCCTGCTCTGTGTTTTTTGTCCAAGCATTCCTTCCTGTCACCCTGCATCACAGAACCCTGTGATTCCCTGCTTTGGAAGCCAGAGGTTCTGAATTCAAATCCAAGGTGCAGTTTTTTGTCATGTAAACTTGGCAAATCATTGCAAAGCCTTCCTGAGCCTGTTTAATCATCTGCAAGTCAGCTGCATCATTACATACAGTAGGGGGTTATCGTCAGGATTAAGTTAAACAGCCTATGTTCAAAGCCCTGCTTGTCCTGGAAAGTTTCAGCTGTTGTTAGTGGGCAGGAGTCGCATGTTTAAGCCTTCTCCATATGATAGTCTGAAGCTAAGCTGAAATGTATTTTTTAACCTTAAAGAAATTACTTTACCATTCCTTTTGACCTTATTTATTAAAGTGATAATGTTAAGAAAACGTATTTCATTCTTCCAGGGCGGTAGGAACGGGTGCAGGAAAAGGCAGTGTCCTGTGCTTATTAGCACCTTAACTTTGATGTTAGGCTTCTCTGGGTATTTCTAGCTGGAAGGTCAAATTGAAAGAACTAGGCAGCAAAATCGGTTATCTTGGAGTGCTCAAAAATCATAGCTTTAAGCTTGGAGCCAAAACTGAAGTGAAAGTTGCCTAGAATCAAGTTTTATATTATTAAAAAACAAATTAAGAACTCGAGTCAGTCAGTCCCAAGTCACTGAAGTTATAAACATTTTGTTATGATTCAGCATTTTGGGGGAACTCTAAAATGTTGTCTTACTTTTGGTTGGAGCTCCTTTTATTTCTGAACGTCTTTGGCAGCTTTCCTGTGCCCGTGAGCTGGGGAGGCCTCCCCCCCACCCCCCCGGGGAGCTGGGGAACGGGTGTACTGGAGATGTTGTCATCAGTGTGTGGCCTTGGCACGTTAATCTGTCTGGCCTCAGTTTCCCCAGTGCACAGTGGGTGTTATCTGCTCTATTGTGTATAGCTTGTCACAGCTATATTTGAGGGAATTTGTGCATGACAAAAGGGCTCTCTTGATCCTGAGCTTCTAAAGTTCTAAAGCTCTTAGCCAAGTAAGACAGTTCCTGGAACAGAGTTTCTGCTTGATAGACGCTGAACTTGTTTCTGCCATTGCCGGCCTTGAATTGCACAGAAAGACTGAGTAAATGTACGGTATTGATTTGTACCTGTTCTGGTTCTCCTCTGCTACCAGGAGCTCAGCGTGTCCCCCCTTTCCCTTGCAGCACTGACCCAGGTGGAAATCATTAGATCGTTCACTGCCAAGCAGCCAGACGAACTCTCCCTGCAGGTGGCGGATGTGGTTCTCATCTATCAGCGAGTCAGCGACGGTGAATGGGGGTTCTTCGGGCGGCGGACACAGTTTTCGGGGTGTCAAAGAACAGAGGAGTCTCGTTTTGTTTTTAATGCTCATATTCTATATCCCTTTGGTTTTCTTATATGCACCTGTATTTCCTCTGTCGACACTATCGCTTTTAATGTTTTCGAATAGGAATGCAGTCACATGGTATATTATTCAAAAGCAGCCTTGAATAGTTTCCCTTCCTTCCTAGTCCCCCAGTGACTTAGTGCTCATCTCCAGAGGTTCTTCCTTCCTCACTTAAAAAAAAAATCAGTTTCCTGCTGCCCCTATCTATGTACAGCATCCCCTTCCCCAGGCCGGCCCAGCTCCCAGACTCTTTTGAGCTTTCTCCCTTTGGGGCCCCTGATGGTGTCCCACCTCCGTATGTCATTCATTCCTTCTTGAGGCCCTTCCCTCTGTTCCCCTCTCTCCTTGCCTTCCATCATCTGTCACGCACCAGCCCCGGTAAGCTGCTGCCTCTGAAGTTCGCTCACATCCTCCCCGAGCCAGGCAGGGTCGCGGTTCCTCCACACCTCTCTTGCTTCATGAGGACTCTGCTCTTGTTTGCAGGCTGGTATGAGGGGGAACGGCTGCGAGACGGAGAGAGGGGCTGGTTTCCTATGGAATGTGCCAAGGAGATAACCTGTCAGGCTACAATTGACAAGAACGTGGAGAGAATGGGACGCTTGCTAGGACTGGAAACCAACGTGTAGCCTCCCCGAAGGCCTTTCCACGACCGCGAGATTTGCACTACATCCTGGCCGGCTGGTTGATTCTGGGCCGGCTTTGTTGTTCATTTTAACACAGCCTGTTTCATTATAAGAATGGAAACACTTGCCTTTACGCTTGCCAGGTGGTTCTGCTCTCTCAGGAGAACAGCTACCGGATACAATGAGTTCGAGAGGCTCAGTGTGTGTACACTGTCCACGTGCAGCCTCCTTGAGGCCCGAAGATAGTGGGGAGTCGGCTACAGGGGCCAGGCGGCCGAAGCTCTGGGTGGGCTCTCCCTTTTCTGGCCTGGAAAATGGATATTGGAGGCTGTACCCTGGTTTTCTTGTTCCTACTTCGCCAAGAATGTTACTGTCCCTCCTTTTAACATCTCCTTTGTATGGTTCTCCCAGTCTTAGCAAGAGTCTGTGTGTTTAAGGAACGCCCAGTTTTGTAAATATTTTTTCTGCCTCTTTTATTTTAGATCTGATTCTAATGCTATGAGCATTTCACAAGGAGGTAGAGCTCAAAAGCTGAGCTGTTGAGTTTTTCTAAGCCTCTTCCCAGGAAAAGGGAAACTGACACTTGAATTTTTGCCACCTCTTTCCTCATTAGTAGGAGGGAAGCTTAGAGATTTTCTTTTTAAATCCATCTTACCCAATATTGGTCTCTGATAAGTAGAGCCTAATGAAACCCTACTCAGGCTAGTCAAATAAGATAGAATTTAGATGGTTCACATAAGTGAAAAAATCCTAAATATAGGAGAGGGTCCTACTTTTTTTTTAATGTTCCCAAATGAGCTAATAAACTGACATGAGGCTGCTTTGCCTTTAATAATTTTGCCTTTTATAATTTCTTTAATAAAGGTTTTCGACTGTTCCTGCTTCTCTTTCTAGGAGGAAATTGGACAGGAAATTGGCTGAAACACAATCTTAAGGTAAAATTAGGCCCTACCAAGGTATCAAGATGCCAGCATGGTACCTAACTGAACATTTTGGTCTTAACGGGAATCCATTTTATATGCACGAAAGGTCTTGCTTGCTGGATTTGGAGGATCTCTTAACCGTCCATGGGTGTCTGCAGAACTTCATTTCTTCCCCTGGTGCAAGGAAAGAGGATTTTACTGGCAGCTAGGTTCCTCTCCATTCCATTTTCTTCTACAGAGGGATAAACCCTGGCAAAGGGTGCATTATTCAAGGACTCAGATCTGTGACATGTCCCACCTACTGCCTGTCAACCAGGTACCCAAGTCACGAGCAAAGTGGGCAAAGCAGAAGCCCAGGGTGGGAGCTAAGTATGCTTGCCTCGCACACCCTATGTCCTGCCAACTCTGCTGTGAGCCAGCCTAGTGCACCTGGGCCTTCTCGTCCCTGGATCATCACTCTCCTTGACTCATGCAGATATTTCTGGGTGTCAAAGACAGGTGAGGCCCTGAGTTCCTTGAAGTCTGGGCCAGTCAATGAAGTAAGAGCAGATTTCTCCAGGTTGGTTTAAGAAGTTGATCTCCTCTTTTGTGTCACAGACCTTTTAGAGGAGAGGTTAAGAAATTGTAATCTAATCTCGTGTGATGTTTGCATTTAAGGTAAATGGTTTGCTTGCAAAGGGATCATTTTATGTTATTTTTGCTAATATCCATTTGAAGCTAAAAACCAATTGTATGAATCCTGTGAATTAATTTATAGAGATGTTAAACAGTCTTGGAAATATGTGCATTTTATAAATCAAAGCCTCACATAGCAAGCGGGTTAGTACTGTTACTGGGTTGTGTTGTTATACAGCGGGTGTGTAACATATCCAGTTTCATTTCCATGGATCGTTATTTTTATAGGGCAGTACTATTTTCCAATCTAGTTTGGTTTCTACAAATAACTTCTCAGAACTGTTCAGTGACTTCAGTGACCTATGGAGAACAAAACCACTGATTTTTGTCCCAACAAATTGATACTACTTATATACTTTTGGTGAAGTAAGTGAATTTATAAAGACTTTGTATATACTAGTTCTTTTGTATTTGTGTGCTTTAATTCACTATTTACATAATTTGCTGAATTTTGGGTCAACTCAGGAGTTTTACTCAGAAGGGATCTATAGCTAACACTAAAGGGCCTTGTTGGGTACATGTTGGCATCAGCTGCCTTAGAAGGCTGATGCATTTTTAAGAGCTGGGCCCTGATGTTTCTTCTATTTCCACAAAACTGCATGATGGAATAGTTTATCTTAAATAGTTGGTGATTCCCTAACTGCTAGCTTTTACTCATTTTGGTGACCTAGTATCCAAACCTTTGTGGTTGTAAAATTTCACCACCTTGTGAGTCCTGGTGGAAGGCAAAGACTGACTCCTGTGTTAGTTTTCTTTTACTGCATAACAAATTACCACAAACTTAATGGCTTCAACCAACATCCATTTATTCTCTCACAGTTCTATAGTAAGAAGGCCAACATGGCACGGTGGGTTCTCTGCTTAGTAGAGTCTCTGTCTCCAAAGTGCTAGCAGGCTGCTTGTTCAGCCAGAACTTGCTATCTTCTTTTATGCTCACACTGGTTGTGGGCAGAATTCAGTTCCGTGTGGTTGTGGAACCAAGGTCCCTGCTTCCCTGCCGGCTGCCAGGGTATGGAGTGCTCACAGCTTCTTGAACCTGTTCATATTCCTCGCCATGGATTCCTTCATCTTCAAGGCACCCGTGGCATGTAGAATCTTTCTCACACTTGGAATCTGACTCCATTTTATGCTACCAGCTAGAGAAAACTGCTTTTAAGGAACTTATGTAACAATATTAGGCCTACAGGACAATCATCCTTATGATTAACTCAAAATCAACTGATTTGTGACCTTAATTAGTTCCACAAAATTCCTTTACTGTGCAGTGTAACATAGTCACAGGTGTGACACAGGGCCAGGTGGGCGGCACGGTAATAATGAGACTCATCTTTAAATTCTGCCCTCAATACTACCATAAACCTTAAAGTGCTCGATACTTAGTCTCCCCCTATCTTATATTTACTAAACTACAGCCATGTGGTTGGAAACACCAATCAAAGCCTTCTTTGTTGGATTTTTACTCAAGTTAGTGATGGAAAAGGAAGTAGATGGGTGTACCTTCTCTGGAACTAGCAAGATACAGTCTCCTCTTTGCCGCTACATTCTTCCTCCGCTCCAGAAAGCAGCAGAGATGGAGCTGCCTGAGGGGACATAACTGCTAAACACTGCAGGGCAGGGCTGAGTGCCTGGTAATCACCCTTGTGGACTGAATCCCCAAAGGGCTTACTTTGGAGTGAGGATATGAACTTGGAGGACCTCAAGCTTTGCTCTCTGGGCTTCTCGAACACTAAGGACCAGACAAAAAGAAGTTAAACCTTACTGTGAAGGAAGCTAGCATTATCTTAGCTCTGTTATTTCCAAAAACAAATTCTCAAAAGGTTCGGCAAATTAGCAAACACTGAGACACAGCACTAATGATACAGAAAAAATGGATACTAACAGGGACTCTAGATATTGAAGTCATTAGATACATCAAACAATTATAATTACCATTTTTAGAGAGATAAAGCCAAACTTTAAAATGCAATATAGTACTAACAACCATAAGAAGCAACAGAGGAAAACAAAAACCAAAAAAACCCAAACCAACACTAGGAATTATGGAACTAGACTGAACAGATTAGATAGCTGGTGAACTGGAAGAGAGGTTGGAAGAAACACCCACAAGGAAGCATGTAGAACAGAGATAGGGAGAATGCAAAGATTTAGTTGGAGTTCCAGAGGAGAGCGGAGAGAGAGGGAGCACTGGCAAGGGGATCTTTGTAACCTGCTCTGACTGGTCGATGGATGCAAGCTGTCCCCAGGGAGGGGAAATGGCCTTGGGTAAAGTGGCTCTCTTCAGCTGAGGACAATTCCTGCAGAGGGCTCACAGGTGAAGGCTGTCATGTGACAGCACTTGTAGCAGCTAAGGGCATCATCCTTCAATCCTGAGGGGGGATCTGGGCAGAACATCACAATATTCAATACATAGAGCTATGTCAACATTTGACAAAAATAGTCTTTAAGATAAAAGGTATGACCAGGGATAGAGAGCTTAGATGATGATGGAGGGTTTACTGAACCAGGAAGATACAATAATTTCATATATTCCTCCCAATAATAAGTCTCAATATATATAAAACAAAATTTGGGAGAAATAGAAGAAATAAATCCAAAATCATAAAATATGACCATCATTTGCTACATAAAAGTATAGAAAGAGATAAAAATGAAAGTGTGGAAGATCTGAACAACTTAATAGGCATATACAGGAAACTGCAACAATTTAAGCATATATATTCTTTTCAAAAACAGTATCGGGCTCTCTGCTCAGCAGGGAGCCTGCTTCCTCCTCTCTCTGCTTGCCTCTCTGCCTACTTGTAATCTCTGTCAAATAAATAAAATCTTAAAACACACACACACACACACAATATTAAAACATTTGAGCACTTCCTGGGTCATAGAGCAAGTTACAACTGATTTTAAAGGACTGAAATTACACAGCTTTTTATGACTACATTTAGGTTAGAAATCAGTAACAAAAATAACCACTTACTTGAAAACTTAGACCTAAATGTAAAAATATAAAACTATAAAACTCCTAGAAGGTAACACAAAATCTAGGTGACCCTGAGTTTGGCAATGACTTTTTTGACAACACTAAAAGCATGGTATATGAAAAAGAAAATGATAAATTGAACTTTGTTAAAAGTAAAAATATCTGCCCGTGAAAGAAGAATGAAAAGATAATCCAGAGTAAGAGGAAATCTTGCAAAACAAGTATCTGATAAAGGGTTGGCATCCAAAATATATACAAAACTCAACTCTGAACAATTAGAAAACAACTCAATTAGGGGCATCTGGTTGGCTCAGTGGGTGGAGGGTGAGACTCTTGGTCTTGGGGTTCTGGGTTCAAACCCCAGGATGGATGTGGAGATAAAATAAATCTTTAAAAAACAAAACTCAATTAAAAAATGGGTTCTCTGAAAAGAATACAACTGATACATCTTTTAGCAAGACTAAATAAAAAGACTAATTACCAGTGTCAACAATGAAAGAGAGGCAGGGCGCCTGGGTGGCTCAGTCGGTTAAGTGGCTGCCTTCGGCTCAGGGCATGATCCCAGGATCCTGGGATCGAGTCCAACACTGGGTTCCCTGCTCAGTGGGGAGCCTGCTTCTCCCTCTCCCTCTGCCTGCTGCTCCCCCTACTTGTATGCTGTCTCTGTCAAGTAAATAAATAAAAAAAGAATGAAAGAGAGGCTATCATTAGATTCCTTAGACATTAAAAGGATAAGGGGATATTTAAATAACTTGAGACTCCTAAATTCAACAACTTAGATAAGATGGGCCAATTGATGGAAAACCACAAACTATCAAAGCTCTAAATAATCCCGTAACTACTAAACAGATTGAATTTGTCTAAAAACTTCTGAAAAAAAAAAAGGTCCAGATGCAAATGGTTTCATAGAATTCTTCCAAACATTTAAAGAATTAACACCAATTCTATACAACCTCATCCAGAACTTGAGGAGGACTAATACTTCCCAACTCATTTTATAATGCCAGCATTACCCCACAAAAGGAAAACTATAGATTAGTATCCCTGACTAATCATTATAGAAATAAGTACAAATTAAAACCACGATGATCTAGGACTCCACACCCACTGAAGGGTAATATTAAACAAAACAACACCAAGTTAACAACTGAAAATACGAAGTCTTGGAAAGGATTTGAAACACTCAGAAGCCCTCCTATACTGCTGGCATGAATGTAAAATAGCACACCCAGTGTGCTGGAATCAGTTTGGCCGTCTCTTATACCCACACTTACCACATGATACAATGATCTTAATCATGGGTATCTTCCCAAAAGAAATGAAAACCTTTATCTACACACAGCCGTGTATACACATGTTCATAGCAGCTTTATTATGATTAAAAAAACTGAAAATAACTCAAAGGTCCATCAATTAGTCAATGAATAAACAAAATGTGCTATACAAGCCAATACAAATAAATGATAAAAAAGCAACTACTGACACATGCAATAACATGAATATCTCAGAAGTGTTAAGTAAAATAGAGACAAAAGACTATGATTTTCCATTTATTGGCAATTCTACAAAAGGCAAAACAAGTGACAAAAATCAGATCTATGGTTGCCAATGGATAGAAGTAGAAGCATGACATCGGCTGCAGAAGGGAACAAGGGAAACTCAGGTGATGGGAATGTTCTAGATCAAGACTGTGATGGTAGCAATTACAGACTTTACACATTTGACAAAATTCACTGAATTATACACTTAAATTGGCAAATTTTATTATATATAATACCTTGAAGCTTAAAAAAACATGGAAATACATCAAAATGTAACAGTGGTTAACATGCTTTTCTTTGTTCAATTCCCAAATATTCTACAATGAAGGTATATTGTTTTAAAATCAGAAAAATATCATTTAAAACCAATTAGCATATGATTACACCACATGGTCTTGACAATTACTTAAAAATACACACAAACTCAGTGAAAAGAGTGGAAGGAAATTTACGATTTACTTTGGGTAAGGGGGTACTAAAATTCCTTCTAAAGCTTTTCAATAATCTCTACCTTTCAGGGTGGACTTTGTGTTAAAACTACAGTAAGAACAGAAAATTGCTTGTTGTAATAGGTATAAATGTATCTAGAGCTTTGCTCAGGTTAATGAATGAGGAAGCACTACATGTACTCACTTTTCAAAGACACTTTAAAAGATTATTCAGTGGTTTCTGTTTTTCTTCCTCTTAGTTTATTTCAGGGTTTTTTTTTTTTTTTTTTAAGATTTTTATTTATTTCTTAAGAGAGCGCATGAGAGAGAGGTCAGAGGGAGAAGCAGACTCCCCATCCAGCAGGGAGTCTGATGTGGGACTTGATCCCGGGACTCCAGATCATGACCTGAGCTGAAGGCAGTTGCCTTATCGACTGAGCCACCCAGGCGCCCCTCAGGGTTTTTTAAAAAAAAATTTTTTTTTTTTTTAAAAGATTTATTTATTTCACAGAGGGAGAGAGATCACAAGGAGGCAGAGAGGCAGGCAGACAGAGAGAGGGGGAAGCAGGCTCCCCGCCGAGCAGGGAGCCCGACGCGGGCCTCGATCCCAGGACCCTGAGATCATGACCTGAGCCGAAAGCAGAGGCTTTAACCCACTGAGCCACCCAGGCGCCCCCCCCAAAATTTTTTTTTTTTTAAAGAGTTAGCTTAGGTATCACTAAGACTGGTGAGGCAAATATTTTTCTTTTTAATGTCTTGTTCTTTAAAACTGCTAAATAACAAATAGTTCTTAGACCTGGAATAAATTTTCCACTCAGTAATACACCATTCTGTAAACAAAAGAAAACAGCACAAATAGCACCCTCAATCAAGATTTCCATCCTGATCAGCTGTACAGAAGACAGAAAGAAGGGGTGACAGTGACTGCTTTAACCTCTTTCAATAGCTCATCTATTTAAACAAGCCTTCAGGAACAATTTCCTCATTCTTATGGAGATTAAATACTGGTTTGGGTACATGGAACCAATGAACCCAATGAATGGTCTACAAACAGAACCTAATGGTCACCTTGAGTTTAGGGACAAGACCATAATATCATGATACGACTCAATACAAGAATTCAGTAAGAGATCACTTTTGGGAGACTAGCTCAGAGAATGGACTTCGGACACACAGTACATTCAGAACCTTTAGAAGGCAATGATAGGCTGACATACATTCCCAGAAATGGGAGCAGCACCTGAACCAGTGGTGTTACACAGATCATCACAGCACTATCAATAAATCCCAATCGTTGTTTGATACTCTTCCTTTGGTTTCTCTGTATTGGAAGGCACAAGAGAATATGTATTTTTAAGGATGCAGATGTTTTTCCTGCATTTCTTTTGCAGTATGTTCAGGACTACTACTCTTACACCTTTTGTCAGACATGTGGGTCAAACTTAGATCACAAAAGAAATGGTAGAAACAGGCCTCAGCAAACACTCACTGATGCAGACTATGTATTTCAGTTACTATGCTTTCTGCCAAGTTAAACAAAATACACTATCTAAAAATGGCTAACTCAATAAAGGAGGGTTTATTTTATCAAAATAAGTCCATGTGCAAGGCAATTCTTGAATTGGATAATTCAACAGTTCACTAGCATTATCACAGACTCTGGTGATTTACATCTTTCCACTGGGCCAACGTCATTATCCCCTGCAATGCTAAAATGGCTACAGCAGTGCCAGATTCAGACAAGACAATGTCCAAAGGAGAAAACTTCCTCCTCCAAGTCTACTAGTGAAGAAAATCTTCCTCAGATGTCCCCTTGCAGATCTCTTGTCAGTTGCAATTGATAACACAGGTTCACATGCTGATGCCTCATCAGTTACTTGTAAGAAGAGTAAGACCATATACGATTGGCTTAGAACAATCCAATTCACCCTTGGGGAAGGGTCCAATATCCCTGGGCACCAGGCAACACAGAGGGGAAGCACTTGGTCAAGCAAATGGAGAGGGACAAATGGCTGTTGGGATAGCAACCAACGATATTTGTCAGTCCGATAAGGCTGAAAACACTAGCCTATCACTCACTAGCCCTAAAATCACATTAGCTTCCATTGTCTGAAAAGGTAAAACAGGACCGAGAGCATGGAAAGGAGTATAACATAACAGACTTATAAAAAAATAAAATTCAGGGACAAATAAAAACTAAGATTTAGTGAGTACATTCTATGTGTCAAACACTAGTCTATGCACTTCACATGTATCAACATATTTAATCCTCACAATTGCTACCTGTATTTTACAGATAAATAAAAAACAGAGAAGCCAAGTACCTTGCCCAAGGGAGCTGGTAAGTTACAGCTGAAGTTTGAACTTAAGTGATTGAGTCAAGATTCACTATCTCAATTGCTACATTATGCTAATGTAAAAGGGGTACAAATATTTTCTAAAAAGATTTTAAAACATCAAAGAAGCCAAACGATAGACCGAGATGTAGAAACCAAGCCAAAAAGTTAGCTGAGATTTATACACTGTACATTTTATTAAATACTGGGCTTTATTACAACAAATTAATCTGAGAGAAGTTTCATTTAAAAATGTGGTTGTGTTCAAATTCTTGACACTGCTTTTTGCCATTCTCTTTTTCCTGGTTTCCATACTCAATCACTATGGGCAGAAAGATTAACTTCTCGTAACAGAACAAAGGAATTTCTCAAGTGCTACAACACTCAATATATATAAGAACAGTCCTCCCAAAGTGTGGACATGACCACAACAGAATGTATGATCAGAGAACATATTGCTTTTTATGGCATATTTATAATAGCTACAGATAACATTGTTAAATCATGCACATTACATCTTTACTACCCACTAAAGGTTTCTACCTTGCATATGGAAATTATTCATGTCCCATGGTCTGGCACCTAGCCAAAAATTAAACTATGATGGAAAATGGCTGTCAAATTTTCAGACCAGCACAGAAAAGTTGTCAGCTGTAATATCCATCCTGGAATTGTGGCGGTAAGTTCCTGGGACTTGCTTTTTCCTGTGTTTTGATCAAGTCTATGATAGCTGACAGTACAGCACAGTCTCTGGATTTAGTGTCCTTCCAATCTACAGGATGAGGACTTTCGATCTTCTCTTGCAGAAGGATATCTAACTCCTTTCTTAATTCCTAAGGTTGGAAAAATCACATATGTTCAACAAAGGCAGATATACTATTAAAGTAATACATAAAAGTGACTTTAGCTGTTACAAGGAAATTTCATAAACTATTATATAAAAAACTGAAATATTTAGTGAGCAACTAACTGAAGTGTGGTTATGAGTACCCAACTGAAGTGCAGTAAAGTTAAAAAATTCAAACTTCAATCACTCTGAGCCATTTAGAATGGCTGATCCATAAATACCTGAAAAAACAATTTGGAAAAACTATGCATAAATTTCTCACCACTGTTTGCTCTGCTGAAATAGAGCAAGAAATGTTTAATATAACATACACAGCAGTTGGTACAAAAACCACAAGACCACATGCTAACTCCCATGTAAATTCAGACAATCGTGTAAAGTCAGTCACCTTAACAAGATGGGCAATTCTTGCTGGAGACTGAAAGACAATCCATTCATCTACAGCAATAGTTTCCTGATCATTATCCTTCTGGATGGAAATATCACCTCCAAAGAATAAGAGACAGTATGGGGAAACTTCTGTGCAGTCATATAAGTATATCTGTAATAATTAAAGCAAATTAGTACATTCACAAGTCTGAAAGGATTGCCACATTCACTACCACAATCTATTAATGCTTTCCTTCTAAATTAGGTATTATCCTGCTAGTGTTAACTAGAGACTAGACATACCATTTTATTAATTTTTTAAAAAAGATTTTATTTATCTGAAAGAGAGAGAGAGAGAAATAGATGGAGTGAGCACCAGCAGGGGGAGTGGCAGAGGAAGAGGGAAAAGCTGACTCATCACTGAGCAGGGACCTTGGGATCATGACTTAAGCCGAAGGCAGACGCTTAACCGACTGAGCCACCCAGGCACCCTGAAGATACACTGTTTTAAACTGGCCAGTCTTCATTAATTCAGAGGACACAGGAGTTTTTATATTTTTGTTTCAATTCAAACAATAGCACTATACTTAAAATATTTTCTGAGTGACAACACAAAAGCACTAATGTATCTGAAATCATTTTTATTTACTTATAGGCAGAATTTCACTCAATATTCTGACCAGTACTTATAGGTATACTGACATGTCCACAAAATTGTCTGTATGGTGTAAACTCCTGTATACCCTAAAATGCCAGTATTTCTTGAAAGCAGGCTCTGAAGGAAAACTATGCAAATCAATTAACTGTCCAAACTAATTAAAATACAAAGATCCATCATGACAGACATGTTGCACATTAAAAGTAAAGATTTGCTTAAAGAACTTGTAATTCATGTCAGAAAAAAATACTTCACAACAAACTTTATTTTTAGTTGTGAAAAGTACCTAACAGTAAAAATACAGCAAGACTGGTGTTCAGATCCATAATTATTTTATTTTTTTATTTTTTAAAGATTTTATTTATTCATTTGACACAGAGAGAGAGATTACAAGTAGGCAGAGAGGAGGAAGCAGGCTCCCTGCTGAGCAGAGAGCCTGATGTGGGCCTCGATCCCAGGACCCTGGGATCATGACCTGAGCTGAAGGCAGCGGCTTTAACCCACTGAGCCACCCAGGCGCCCCATAATTATTTTAAATATTCACTTACACTACTTGTTCTCATCTTCAGATGATAGATAAGCCAGTTGTAGTGAAATTCTGTTTGCTCCACATTAACAGATTTAGGATGAATAGCAACTAGTCCATCAGTTTTCGTGTAAACTTTGACCCTTTAAAAACGTTAAAATGCAGTTTGTCAAAAAACAAAAACAAAAACAAAAAACACCAAAAAAGAAAACAAACCCCAAAAAACACACAAAAAAACAAAAAAACTGCGAGATTCCAAACCAATCCCAGACTCTAAAAAGAAAAAATTCCACAGATGAAGCCAACTTATTTTTGTAATATAAACTTACAAATCTATATTTGAGACTAAAACAATTTACTTCAATTGGAAGGAGTTTTAATTAACATAATTCAGCAGGGACGTGTTTGACAGTTTATCTTTAAATAGTCAATGGTAATTACCTATATTAAATGACAGCATAAAAGCTGGTAATCCATTAATCCTTCCTATTTGTTTTTAAGAGCATCTTTTCTCTAGTTCTAGGAATTCATAAATGCTTCTAACCAAAATCATGAATCACGGCCATGAGTCATTATTCAAAATAAAATCAGAAATTATTCTTCCTCACCACAGTCTATTTAACCAATCCCACCCTACAGCCCTACATCACTAGAGAAGCGGAGGCTGGCGAACTCTTTTGTACAGGACCACAGAAGAAGTATTTTAGGCTCTGTGGGCGCTGTGAGTTCTGTCACAGCCTCACAACTCTGCTGACGTAGCAGGAAAGGAGACATGGATAACATGTAAATGAACAGGTGTGGCTGTGTTCCAATTAAAATTTACACAAACAAGATTTTGGCCAAGCCTGCTAAAATTTGCTGAACCCTGGGCTAGAACAAAATACAGCACCGATATAAACAGAACTACATTTTTTCCATAAATTCTTCCTAGGATGGCAGAGAAATATATAATATGTATTTCAGAGTCTCTCTGTTATGCTACCGGTAAAGTCAGGAAGAGACAGGAAAAGAAATCTGATGAAATACTGGTATCAAAAAAGTACCTGGATCACATAAAATGAGGATAATCCAGCCATAATGATTAAAATTCATGTATCCCATAATTTTGTATGTTCAGTAGGGTTTCTCAACCTCTGCATTTTTCACATGTTAGACTGAGTAATCTTTGTTGTGGGTGCTGTCCTGGATATTGAAGGTTTAATAGCATCCCTGGCCTCTGTCTACTAGATGTTAATAGTACTGTCCCAGCTGTAACGACCACAAATGTCTCCAGACACAGCCAAATAAAATGTCCCTTGGCAAATAAAGTCATCCCCATTGAGAAACACTGCCCTAAAACAATGTCTGCATGTAGTCTACCTGAGATCCAGTACTTTGTCATGTTTATAATCTTAGGGTATCTAAACTTTTTCATTTAATGTCAGTTACAATTATTCTGTTACTACACAGTAATTGTATTATAAACCTATGAGCTTCAATGTCATTATATTATCAAATTATCTCCCCACTGCTACTGGACATCTATGTTCTTTACATTATAGCTTTTAAAAAGCATGTGGAATTACTTCTTTAGGACACAGTGCTCAAATTAATGCATTCACTTATGAATCCACTGAGCCACTTATTTTAATGTCTTGACAATTGATTCTAGTGTGCCTTCTAAAAGGGTGGTTACCAATTCACATACTGCTAGTCATTTGAGACTTTTAGTTTCTCCATTTCCTCACTAGAATGAACTCATTTTGTAGGCAAAAAACATGCCTCACAGTCTGCTATTACTACTTATGCTGATTATTTGTGTGTGTGTGTATTTATTTAAAAGTTATACCTTATTTTTCAAAATAGAGAGATCCCCATAATTTTCATCAAAGAGGTAAATCAAAAAATTGTATCTTAGAAGAAATCCTAAAAAAAAAAATCTTCTCTAAGTAATGTCCATCCACCATTGATTTTTTTTTAAGATTTTATTTATTTACTTGACAGAGAGAGGGAGATCATAAGGAGGCAGAGAGGTAGGCAGAGAGAATAGGGAGAAGCAGGCTCCCTGCTGTGCAGAGACCCGATCCCAGGACCCTAAGATCATGACCTGAGCCGAAGGCAGAAGCTTAACCCACTGAGCCACCCAGATGCCCCACCACTGATTTTTAATAGCGGGCTTAGTTTCCTAATATTTACTCTAGTATTATATTTTATTAACATTCTTTGTGAATAGCTCATGACAGATATGTGTTATGAGGGAAAGTGATGCCCGTGTTAAACAGTTTGCCTTCTCTTAAGTGATCAAAAGTAAAGAAGAATATGGTCCAAATATAAATAAGAAGTTTACAATGTAAACTCTGTGCATTAAGAGGATTTCAAAAGCTTAAGGAAAGAATTAAGTTATTCATAGTAATCTTCAATGCTTACATTTTTCTTTTTTTACCCAAATTTAGTCGGATTTTAGCAACTTTGGGATATAAACCAGCACAGATGACGGCTTTAATGATCTTCTCATTATCTATTGGGAGTAGGAAGATAGAGGGGAAAAAAAAAAGTAAAATACAGATAAACAATAGCAGCAAGCTAATTTTTACAATGCATTTTCTGCTTTACCTGAATTTATATTAGATTTTGGATCTTTAGGATTTCTACTGCTTACAAATCCAGCTCCAAGAAGATGCTCAGCAAACTGTCCTTTCATGTTATGCAGCATCTAGGGAGCAATGGTAACAAACAGAACTAGAATACCTTTCACAACGATTTATAAGAGTAGAGTATATACTAATTAAAAGCTTAAGTTTTCCTTGCTTCATAAAACATTAGCAAAAATGTGATGTTTTTAGAGCAGAGGTTGCAAAAACCTGTTTTTGTCAATGAAGATTTTTTTGGGAATAGTCACACTCCATCATCTATTATCTATAGCTACTTTTACACTATAAAGGCAGAAGTGAGAGACCATTTGGCTTATAAGCCTAAAGTATTTAGTGTCTGATTTTTTTTACAGAAAAGGTTTGCCTGCTATATAGGGAATAACCACTGACGTTTAAGTACTGCTCCATTTTGCAAAAAAGATCCACTAATATAATTTTAAAAGTTATTCTCCAAACCCATATTTTGAAAAAAAAATTCAGAAAAGCATAAATAAAATAACCAACATCCATATTTCTACTACTGAAAATTAACTACTGTTACATACTGGCAAAAAGGCTTAAGGTCTGTTTTGTTTTGAAGAACTGTAATTTGAATACAAATGATGCATGGTTCATTATAAAGTACACAAGTAATACAGCAAAGTACAAATAAAGAAATTTCTCTTAAGTCAGTGCTGTCAGAGTAACCATTAACTTAATAATACTGTAGACACTTATATCCATATATACTGACAGAAGAATTGGACAGAAATTCTAACCTAATAATGGAATAACAGCATAAAAGCTGTTTTAATAAAAGTATTAAAATTAATTTTAGTTCAACTTTTAGGGGGTGGTAATTTTATTTCAATTTAAAAAAGAAACTTAAATAGGAATGTAAGTTGCTAAATCCTAAATTTCTACAAGAATGAGATAATAAAGGACCTTATAAAGAGATTATGAAACATAAAGTTGGTCTTATTTAATTTTATGTCCCTTTTATGAATTATGAGACTTAAGCTTCCCTACCTAATCCTTCTTACACTGACTTTCTAGACTACCTCCTGGTTTTTTACCATCACTTATATTGTTCAAGATAATAACCTTTATATTCTATTCTTTATCTATAATTTCAATCCTGTTTTGTATCTGTTCTGTATGTTAACAATATCATTGCACATCACTCATGGATTTAACATGTACTCTCCATTCCTGAAATTCTTTTTGATTTATCTCTTAATAGGCAGCATTTCACTGTGAGTTTTTCAAGAACAGTTCATGGATGTAGTACTTCAAGTGCTTTCTTGAACACCTGTCCTCTGTCTTTATAGTTGAATTAGTATGTTGACTGGATATAATATTCTCAACACTTGGATTCAGCCATCTTTTATACTTGTAGTTCGTGCTATTTTTTTCTATTTCATGGGAATGTTCTTGCACATATCTCTGCATAGATATTCATAATTACACTTGAATTTCCTATGGAGAGACATCTATTGTCTTCATGAAGGATCAGTCCTATCTTCTTATCTACAAGCTTTTTACTTGCTGCTTTAAATTTTTCCTTTTGCAGCTGAACCTACAAACTGTGATCATCCAAAGCCTTTCTTCTATGACAATACTTTAAAGGGACTTCCATTTTACTCCTTGTGATTCTTTTAGTCATGTCTTCTTAGGTTCTACCTTTGTTTTACTGAATCCACATTCTTTTTTTTTTAATTACACATCATGTATTATTTGCCGCAGGGGAACAGGTCTGTGAATCATCAGGCCTACACCTTTCACAGCACTCACCATAGCACAAACCCTCCCCAATGTCCATAACCCATCCACCCTATCCCTACCCTCCCACCCCCCAGTAACCCTCAGCTTGTTTCGTGAGATTAAGAGTCTCTTATAGCTTGCCTCCTTCCTAATCCCAACTTTTTTTCCTCCCTACCCTCCACGGCCCCCTGCCCTGCCCCTCGAATTCCTCATAACAGAGAGATCATATGGTAATTGCCTTTCTCCAATTGACTTATTTCGCTCAGCATAACACCCTCTAGTTCCATCCACGTTGTTGCAGACGGCAAGATTTCGTTTTTTTTGATAGCTGCATAGTATTCCATTGTATATATACATACCACATCTTCTTTATCCATTCATCTGTTGATGGACATCTAGGTTCTTTCCATAGTTTGGCTATTGTGGACATTGCTGCTATAAACATTCAGGTGCATGTGCCCCTAAGGATCACTACTTTGTATCTTTAGGGTAAAAACCCAGTAGTGCGATTGCTGGGTCGTAGGGTAGCTCTATTTTCAACTTTTTGAGGAACCTCCATACTGTTTTCCAGAGTGGCTGCACCAGTTTGCATTCCCACCAACAANAGTGATGTTGAGCACTTTCTCATGTGTCTGTTGGCCATTTGGATGTCTTCTTTGGAGAAATGTCTGTTCATGTCTTCTGCCCATTTCTTGACTGGGTTATTTGTTTTATGGGTGTTGAGTTTGAGAAGCTCTTTATAGATTTTGGATACTAGCCCTTTATCTGATATGTCATTTGCAAATATCTTCTCCCATTCTGTCAGTTGTCTTTTGGTTTTGTTGACTGTTTCCTTTGCTGTGCAAAAGCTTTTAATCTTGATGAAGTCCCAATAGTTCATTTTTGCCCTTGCTTCCCTTGCCTTTGGTGATGTTCCTAGGAAGAATTGCTGCAGCTGAGGTTGAAGAGGTTGCTGCCTATGTTCTCATTTTGATGGATTCCTCTTTCACATTGAGGTCTTTCATCCATTTTGAGTCTATTTTTGTGTGTGGTATAAGAAAATGGTCTAGTTTCATTCTTCTGCACGTGGCTGTCCAATTTTCCCAACAGCATTTGTCGAAGAGACTGTCTTTTTTCCACTGGACATTCTTTCTTGCTTGTCAAAGATTAGTTGACTATAGAATTGAGGGTCCATTCCTGGGGTCTCTATTCTGTTCCACTGATCTATGTGTCTGTTTTTCTGCCAGTACCATACTGTCTTGATGATGACAGCTTTGTAATAGAGCTTGAAGTCTGGAATTGTGATGCTGCCAACTTTGGTTTTCTTTTTCAACATTCCTCTGGCTATTCGGGGTCTTTTCTGGTTCCATATAAATTTTAGGATTATTTGTTCCATTTCCTTGAAAAAAGTTGATGGTATTTTGATAGGGATTGCATTAAATGTGTAGATTGCTCTAGGTAGCATAGACATTTTCACAGTATTTGCTTTCTTCTAATCCATGAGCATGGAACGTTTTTCCACTTCTTTGTGTCTTCCTTAATTTCTTTCATGAATACTTTATAGTTTTCTGAGTATAGATTCTTTGACTCTTTGGTTAGGTTTATTCCTAAACATCTTACAGTTTTGGGTGCAAATGTAAAGGGGATCACCTCCTTAATTTCTCTTTCTTCTGTCTTGTGCTGAATCCATATTCTTATACTGTTCCTTACTACGAAGGAGTTGTAAGGTATGTCCCATTCTTTTGCCCTTTGATTGTACTAACTTTCAGAATTTTTTGTTTTGTTAATGTTTGAGCAGTTTTGGTTAGATTTGCTAGACATGCTACATTCTTAATTTTTTTTTCTTGTTTTTCAGATTTTATTTATTTGCGGGGGGGTGGGGAGACAAGCCAGAGGAGAGGCAGAGAGAGAGGGAGAAGCAGACTCTCAGCTGAGCATGGAGACCGATGTGAGCTCAATCCCAGGAAACAAGGATCATGACCTGAGCTGAAGGCAGATGATTAATCAACTGAGTCACCCAGGCATCCCTAGATTCTTGATTCTTTTACGCCCTTGTATATTTGTTAAATGTCCAGTACCAGGGCTCATGCCACAAAGCTGAAATGTACATGCATAGGGCAAAGTGAGGAATTTCTATTCTTACACTTCTCCAATCCAGTATAGAGTCTTAAGTCTGATGTGTATCTGTCCTATTTATTACCTGCTGTTTCACAAATGTTTCCTGTCCAGTGTTTTCTCATGACACAAAACAGTTAAAGATAACTTACCCAAAAGTTAAGGTACAGCTTTTTAATATGTTAAAAGATACTACTGGATATTTTAAGATAGATTCTAGAAGTATTAATGAATATTTTCAGGCTGAATCATCAAAAAAGCAACCAGAGGGTAGGGGCAAACCAGGAGCCAAGCTTTACTACATTTTCCTGCTATACTTTGGATCTTGTTCCTTTTCTTAGCTATTAGCTTTATAGGTTTATACCTTGTTTTGTTGCAGTTGATTTATTTAATAAAGATTCCTTTTAGGCATTTAACTTCATATGGCAAACTCACATAATTAACATTTTGCTACAGATCTAACACAAAATGGGTACATATACACTTCACATATCTGGGAATCATTTCAAAATATTCACCATTACCTGCAATGTGTTCGAAGACAAAAAATATTCCCAGCAATAGTCTTTTTCATATCTGAAACCACGTCGCCTAGCTTCTTCCCAGCCCTGCGGGACAAAGAAATAAAGAAAACTATTTGTATTGTTCCTCAAAGCAAAGAAAACTATCTGTATTGTTCCTCAAAGCTTACTGATTTGTCTTTATTTTGGTAATAATTTAATCTTCTGATATTTCATTTTCTTTGTAAAAAAAATGCAAAGAATTTTGAAATTTATAAACTAAAAAACAAACCACAAACTCCCCATGATTCTAGTTAAGTGATAGCCACCAATGAATTTCCAGACCTTTCTTCATATAAACAAGTTCCATAGTAATATACTATGTATTTTATACAAAATGTCAACATATGTAGTATATAATAAACAAAAAGAACACTCTGTTGGACAATTTTCTAATGCTACTGTATATTTTTCACTTCATAAATATGTTTTTTAGAGAAGGGAAGATGGGGAAAAGGCCAGAAAAGTTATTACTAGATGAACTCAAAGAAAAAAAATATATAAACTTTCCCATAACATATAGTACAAAACTGGACCTAGTACTACAGTAAAAAGATGTTATCTCTAAAAACCAAATTACTTTAAATTTTGCAAAGATGAGTGATAGATCTTTTCCTCAAATAAGCATGACTTTGGGAAGAGAAACAGTCTCTCTAAATAATGTACAGGATTATGATACTCTATCAAAATGTTAAATCTGAATATAATTATAGTTTACTAAAGAACAGAATGAGATTATCTTTCATGAAAACCAGTAACACAAAGATACAAATGAACAGTATCAAATAACCTCACATAGATTTCTGAGATAAACTGTTCACTTGTTCTCTTGTTATGGAAACAAATACAGACTTTTTTCCCAAAAGGGTAAATTTAATGAACTATCAGAAAATTGAAAATTCATGTATAATTTTTTTGAATGTTCACCTAATTTTAAATACTTAGTAATTTAATCCTGATACCTATAATAATACAGATTTTAAAAAGTGAGTATGTTCCTCTTCTATTATCAGCTTTTCACTTGAATGAACTGTCAGAATCTAGGACAAGTCATTTTTTACCTCAAATGCATTTACAACTGTCAGGTGGTCACTTTTAGTATCTTTGGCCAATTCTTTTCTTCTTCCATCTGCAATCTTTTCTTTGCCCTTCAGAAAAGAGGGAGAAAAAAAAAAATAGATGAAGGTAACTTAAATTGCCCTGATGGTTAATACAGAAAGGCATTTAGTAAGAACCTATGAAAAATGACCTAAGCAACAACTATTCTGAGTCTACAAAAATGTCTAGCCTTTTATTTTGGGATCTTTCTTACCAATGGAATGACAAAGGGATCTTTGAAGCTGAGACTAGCAGCAATGGTGAGTACTGGATCTAAACAACAGAACAGAGCTCCAAAAAGAATCATTTTCCCAATGTGTGGCTCAACTGGTAATCGTGCTAAGTGGACTCCAAGGGGTGTCAATTCTTCCTGTTTATCCAAAGCATTCTGTAAAGCAAAGATTTATGTTTAAAACAGACATTGTAAAGCATCACATTCAAAGCTATTTTAGTTTTCTTTAAAATAAACAGCAGGAGAGTCCTCACTCTCTTAGGCCCAAATGCCCTAATACTGTTCAGTATTTTTTTTCTTCATCAAAACGTAAGTTCTGAGGTAAACAAAGGATAGAAACTCAGATTAAAAAAAAAAAAAATCCACAACCCACTTTACTCTAAATGTTAGGAGACAAGTAAGAGAAATACCACACTAGCAAAACTTTGATCAAATAAACAGTTACCCACTAGACTTGTGGGGTAAAAGTAAAACAAAAAAGAGACAACTATTATATATTTGGAATATATAATGCAGAGCCTGAATTCTAGTAGTTTAAGAGACATCAAACAGGAAGGCAAGAAATAACGGGCATATCTAGAACACTGAAAAATGGGGGTGGACTACTGCTCTGATTACCTAGGCTATTTGGTCCAATCATCCCACTGAGTATAGCTAGAAGTGCTGCTTGAAGACACAAGTTAAAAAAAGAAGTAGAAGAATTATAAATCTAGAATTTGGGGGGAAAAAAGTTGTTCAGGGAGGTGAGCCCAGCACTGGGGCTTCCTTTCCTGGCAGAAGCAACATAAATCCTCTCTGGAGAAAGTTATCACCATCCCAGGCTTCAGATTTGTATCTACAAAGAATTTTGTAAATATAACGCCCGGTATTCAATTAAAATAACTAGATATACAAGAAAATATAAAAAAATAAAAAGATAAGAACTATAACACAGGTATATCCCATTAGACACAGACTTCTACTAAACATTTATGGCAGAAATAACCTTAATCTTATAAAATCTCTTTCAGAGAATAGAAAGACAAAAAATACATAATGTTCCCAAACTTGTTTTTTTGTACCCTGGCATAATCTTGGTACCAAACTTGACAGGGACATTTGAGAAAGGAACACTACTGAATTATCTTATCCATGTGAAACCAAAGCAAAAAAATGGCAAACTGAATCCCACCAAGGCAGATTTGTTTCAGGAATGAAAGCTGGTTTAACATTTGAAAAATCAATGTAACCCAATACATCACAAATTCAGCAAGAAAAAGAAAATCATCTCATAATCTTATCAGAGGCAGAAAAGGGATTTGACAAAATCAATTATTCATGCAAGATAAAAATGTTTTAGTAAACTAAGAAAAAACAAAAAACAACTTTCATAAAACCCCTACACAGACAACACCAAAATACCAAGAGAGATTAAATACCTAAACAAATGGGATAAATCATGTTCTTATTTGGTAAGGCTCAATACTGTTAATTAGACAGCATGGCACTCATTCAACAAACACATACAAGAGCACTAAAGCAGAACAGAGTACAAATCCACAGACAATAGATCTAAGACAAAAGCTGCAGAACAGGGCGCCTGGGTGGCTCAGTGGGTTAATGCCCCTGCTTTCGGCTCAGGTCATGATCTCAGCGTCCTGGGATCGAGGCCCGCATCGGGCTCTCTGCTCGGCGGGGAGCCTGCTTCCTCCTCTCCCTGTCTCTCTGCCTGCCTCTCTGCCTACTTGTAATCTCTCTCTCTATCAAATAAATAAATAAAATT
>LNAC01000071.1:2735737-3085277 GCA_002007465.1 Ailurus styani | reverse complement strand
AAAAAAAAAAAAAAAAAAAAAAAAAAAAAAAAAAAAAAAAAGCTGCAGAACAAAGGATGAACTTTTCCATAAATAGCATAGTCGAGTGATCTACATTATGTAAAAATTTTGAATCCTATCTTACCAAAGACACACATACAAATCAATTGCAGATGGATTAAATATCTAAATGTGCAAGACCAAACAATAAAGTTAAATACATCTTCATGACTCTGGAGTAAGGACTTACTAAAGGAACTAAAGGAACAAAATTACTAACATAAAAAAAGACTGATATATGATATGTGACTACATTAAAATTAGATATTTATTGAAGCACTATTATAAAAAGTAGAAAAGCAAAAATACAGACACATGCAATATACAGTTGACAAAAGCTCAGATCAAGAGACACAAGTATAAAATGAACTTCTTACACCATAACAGAAAACAGGCATCGATAGTTTATAGGAGAGGGTATCCAAATGGGCAACAAACCGATGAAAAGCTGTGGGCAAATTCATTATGATAATGCAAATTAGGTAATGATAATGTAAATCAGAACTACCACAAATCAGAACTACTGCAAACCTATCAGCATCCTCAGAATAAAAGATTCCCAAGGGCTGGTGCAGCTTCAGAGCAATGAGAACTCTCACCTACCACTGGCACTGGTAGAATGTAAAGTGGCTTGACAACTTTGGAAAACTGTTAGTTATCTACCAAAGTTGATATATATATTCATATATATATATATAAATACACACCTGGAGAGCCAGTGAATTCACTCCTAAGTATATGCCCATGAAAATATATAAATATGTGCACCAAAAAAGTGAATACTGAAGATTACTCATACCAGCATTATATGCAATAGCCTCAAACTGGAAATAAGCAAAATGTCTTTCAGTAGTCATACAATAAAATATGGTAAAGAACTGAAATTGAATTAATTTCAGCTAAAAGCAATTATGCAGATGAATTTCACAATATTAAGTGAAAGAATCCAGAACCCCTTCCCCCTTCAAAAACATCCCTTATATCCTGTGTGAGTCCATGTAAAGCTCATGAAATAGACCAAATTAAACTAAGCTCTTTAAAGAAATGTACACTTATATGGTAAAGTGATTACCATTAAGGTCATGATAGAGGTTGTCTTCAGGACTAAGGGACAGTGGAGTGATTAGGAAAGGGGAGGAGGGAGGCTTTTAGGATATTGGGAATTTCTACTTCTTTAAAATGTAAGCTTCCCAACAGCAGAAGGAAGGAAATAAAGATCAGAACAGAAATAAATGATATAGAAACTAAAAGAACACAACAGAACAGATCAATGAAACCAGGAGATGGTTCTTTGAAAAAATTGACAAAATTGATAAGCCTCTAGCCAGGATTATCGAAAAAGAAAAAAGACCCAAATAAAGTCACAAATGAGAGAAAAGAAATAACCACTATTATAGAAATACAAACTACTGCAAGAGAATATTATGGAAAACTGTATGTCAACAGATTAGACAACCAGGAAAAAATGGATAAATTCCTAGAAATGTATCAACTACTACAAAAACTGAAACAGAAAGAAACAGAAAACTCAAACAGATCAATAATCAGCAAAGAAATTGAATCAATAATAAAAAAAAAAATCTCCCAACAAACCATGGTCCAGGACCAGTTGGTTTCACAAGCAAATTCTACCAAACATTTAAAGCTTTGATACCTATTCTCAAACTATTCCAAAAAAAAGAGAAAAGGAAGGAAAAATACCAAATTCATCCTGAGACCAGCATTACTCTGATACCAAAGCCAGATAAAGACTCCACTAAAAAAAGATAACTACAGGACAATATCCCTGATAAACACAGATGCAAGAATTCTCAATTAAAATACTAGCAAACCAAATTCAACAATACTCTAAAAGAAATCATTCACCAAGATCAAGAAGGATTTAGGGCGCCTGGGTGGCTCAGTGGGTTAAAGCCTCTGCCTTCGGCTCAGGTCATGATCTCAGGGTCCTGGGATCGAGGCCCATATTGGGCTCTCTGCTCGGCAGGGAGCCTGCTTCCTCCTCTCTCTCTGCCTCTCTGCCTACTTGTGATCTCTCTCTCTCTGTGTCAAATAAAGAAAAAAAATCTTTAAAAAAAAAAAAAAAAAAAAAGATCAAGAAGGATTTACTCCTGGGTTGGCAGGTGGTTCAATATTTCAAATCAAATCAACAAAGATACACCACACTGAAAAAAGAAAGAATATTAAAACCATATGATCATTTCAACAGGTACAGAAAAAATACTTGACAAAATACAACTGTTTATGATAATCTTCAACAAAGTATGGTGAGAGAGAGAACATACCTCAATGTAACAAAAATCTCACAGCTAATATCCTAAAAGGAGAAAAACAGAGCTTTTCCTCTACTTTCAGAAACAAATCAAGGATGTCCACTCTCATCACTGTTACTCAACACAGAACTGTAATTCCTAGCCTCAGCAATCACAGTAACAAAACATAAAAGGCATCCAAATTAGCAAGGAGGAAGTTAAACTTTAACTCTTTGCAGATGACATGATACTCTATAGTGAAAACCCAAAAGACTCCACCAAAAAACTGCTAGAACTGATAAATGAATTCAGTAAGGCTGCAGGATACAAAATTAACATATAGAAGTCTGTTGTACTTCTGGGGCACCTGGGTGGCTCAGTGGGTTAAGCCTCTGCCTTCAGCTCAGGACATGATTTCAGGGTCCCAGAATCGAGACCCGCATCAGACTCTGCTCAGCAGGGAGCCTGCCTGCTTCCCCCTCTCCCTCTGCCTGCCTCTCTGCCTACTTGTGATCTCTGTCAAATAAATAAATAAAATCTTAAAAAAAAGTCTGTTGCATTTCTATACACAAATAATGAAGCAGGAGAAAAAATTAAGGAATCAATCCTATTTACAACTCCATCAAAAATAAGATACCTAGAAATAAACCTAACTAAAGAGGTAAAAGATCTGTTTTCTGAAAACTGTGAAACACTGATGAAAGAAATTGAAGAGGACGCAAAGAAATGGAAAAACATTCCATTCTCCTGGATTAGACTAATGCTGTCTAATAACAATATTAGACAATATAACAATATTAACAATATAAAATATTATAAACTAATATTGTTTGTAACTACCCAAAGCAATCTACACCTTTAATACAATCCCTATCAAAATACCACCAGCATTTTTCAAAAGCTAGAACAAACAACCCTAAAATTTGTAGGGAACCACAAAAGACCCAAAGCAATCTTGAAAAAGAAAAGCAAAGCTAGATGCATCACAATTCCAGACTTCAAGCTATAAAACAAAGCTGTGGTGATCAACACAGCATGGTACTGGCATGAAAACAGAAACACTGATCAGTGGAACAGAACAGAAAATCTAAAAATGAACTCACAACCGTATGGTCAACAAATCTTCAACAAAGCAGGAAAAACTATCTGGTGGAAAAAGTCTCCTCAACAAACTGTGTTGGGAAAACTGGACAGCAACATACAAAAGAATGAAATTGGACCACTTTCTTACACCAAACCCAAAGACAAATTCAAAAGGGATTAAAGACCTAAATGTGAGACAGGAAATCATAAAAATCGCATGAGAACTCAGGCAGTAACCCCTTGGACACCGGCCATAGCAATTTCTTACTAAATATGTCTCTTGGGGCAAGGGAAACAAAAGTAAAAATAAACTATGTAGCCATCAAAAAAACCTGAAATCTTGCCATTTGCAACAACATGGATGGAACTAGAAGGTATTATGCTAAGCGAAATAAGTCAATCAGAGAAAGACAATTATCATATGATCTCACTGGTATGAGGAATTTGAGAAACAATACAGAGGATCATAGGGGAAGGGAGGGGAAAATGAAAGAAGATGAAACCAGAGAGGAAGACAAACCATGAGAGACTCTTAATCTCAAGAAACAAACTGAGGGTTGCTAGAGGGGAGGAGGAGTGGGAAGGATGGGGTGGCTGGGTGATGGGACACTGGGGAAGGTATGTGCTATGGGGAGTGCTGTGAACTGTGTAAGACTGATGAATCACAGACCTGTACCCCCGAAACAAATAATATATTATATGTCCATTAAAAAAAAAACTATTGGAACTTAATCAAAATAAAAAGCTTCTATACAGCAAAGAAAAGAATCAACAAAACTAAAAGGCAACCTTCCGAGTGGGAAAAGATATTTGCAAATTACATATCTGATAAATGGTTAGTACCCAAAATACATAAAGAACTTCTAAAACTCAAGACTAAAAAAACAAATAATTCAATTAAAATATGGGCAGAACACATGAATAAACATTTTTCCCAAGAAGACAAACAGATGGCCAACAGACATATGCAAAGATGCTCAACATCACTCATCATCAAGCAAATACAAATCAAAACGACAATGATGTATTGCCTCACACCTGTCAGAATGGCTAAAATCAACAACATAAGAAACAAAAGGTGTTGGTGAGGATGTGGAGAAAGCGGAACCCTCATGCACTGCTGGTTGGAATGCAAAATGGTGCAGCCACTCTGGAACACAGTATGGAGTTTCCTCAAGAAATTAAAAATAGGACTACCCTATGATCCAGCCACTACACTACTATGTATTTACCCAAAGAATACAAAAATACTAATTCAAAGGGATACACGCACCCCTCCCAATGTTTATAGCACTATCTATGATAGCCAAATTACAAAAGCAGCCCAAGTGTCCACTGACTGATGAATAGATGAAAAAGACATAGTATATGTATCGAATGGAATATTACCCGGCCATAAAAAAAAGAAAATCTTGCCATTTACAACAACATGGATGGAGTGAAAGAGTATTTCGCTAAGTGAAATAAGTCAGAGAAAGACAAGTACCATATGATTTCACTCAGATGTGGAATTCAAGAAACAGACCAAAGGGCATACAGAAAAAAAGAGAGGCAAACCAAGAAACAGACTCTTAACTATAGAGAACAAACAGATGGTTACTGGAGGAAAGGTGGGGGGGGGGGCGATGAGTTAAACAGGTGATGGGGATTAAGGAGTGCACTAGTGATAAGCATCGGGTATTGTATGGAAGTGCTGAATCATGATATTGTACATGTGAAGCTAATATTACACTACATATTAACTAACTAGAATTTAAATAAAAACTTAGAAACAAAATGCAGGCTTCAGACTCTAATGTTGGCAAGCATCTGCTGGCCTCTTCATGATTCTGTTGTCTGCAAATGGCTAAGACTGGCTCTTCAGAGAGAGGAAGCCAACTACTCAGGCTTCAGAATCCAGCTACCCTCTGGTTGTCCATAAATAGTTAATGCTGATTCTCTGATTGCCACCTAGCTCTATTCTATTAGATGAAAAAGCAGCAAAGCCCTATTCTATTAGATAAAAGCCTGGAGGGGAAGACAGTTAAGTCAGTGACAAAACTGTACTTACTACTCCTCTAAAATATGAGTAACCTCACTAAATCTAATACAAACTCCAACAAGATAACTTACAATGCCTTTTTTTTTTAAGATTTTTATTTATTTATTTGAGAGAGAATAAAAGCGAGCATGAAAGAGGAGGTCAGAGGGAGAAGCAGACTCCCTGTGGAGCTGGGAGCCCGATGTGGGACTCGATCCCAGGACTCCAGGATCATGACCTGAGCCAAAGGCAGTCGCTTAACCAACTAAGCCACCCAGGCACCCTACAATGCTTTTTTATTTAAACAACTTACTATGTCAGAAGCTACTGCAATGTTCTGATATGGCCCAAATTCTCAAAACTAACTGTCTAGGTGCTTAAATAAAACTGAAATATGTAAAGTATCTTCAGCTACCTCTAACACAGTACTAATCAACAAAACTTGTAGCAATGACTGAAATGTTTTATCTTTGTGTGGTCCAATGTGATACCCACAAGCCACATGTCCCTACCGGGCATCTGAATGTCCAAGTGTGACTAGAGATACTGAATTTGTAATTTACTTCAAAATTTAAGTTTAAATTGTCGTATGTGGCCAGTGGCTACTTACTGGATAACACAGCTTGAACCACTTTCTCTCTACTCTGAGCATTACCTCACAGTGTCCTTTTCCTCACTCTGGGCACTAACTCACAGCCAGTCCTGTGACTCTTCTCAACATGACCCTTTGCAGGGATGGCTAGTAGTCACTTGCCTAAGACACTGAAACTAGTTTCTCAAATCCTGACTTCATAAAAAGAAATTAAAACAAAACAAAACAAACTCTAAGAATAAAATGATAGGCGGGGAATATAAGGCACCTGTTAGTATTCTTTCAAAAATATAAGAGCTGCCTTTATAAGATGTCCATCCAAACTGTCATTAAATTACTTGAATATAACAAAAACTCTAAAAAAGCTCTAGGGTAATCAGAAGAGTCAATAAACCAACCAAATTCATTTGAATACAAATGAAGAGAAAGACCAGCAAATTGAAAGATTTCAAGATTTTATGAAATTTTAAAACAAGCCTATAATGAAAAAAATCATGTGGAAAGGGCCCAAAATAATAAAACTACCACAAAGCTATGATTTTAAATCTTCCTAATTCACATTTCATATACTAAGCTGAACAGCCAAAGAGTAAATCAAATTTGGCACTATGTATTCACTGGTCTACCTTGCTATAATGAGAGTAAATTTTTTAATCAGGTGGCTTATGTGCACTAACATTATAAATCTAAGTTAGAACTTTTAAAAAATAAAATTTACCAGTTCCATCAGGTGTTTTATGGAGAGTGACACTGCTTCATCTGATGGTGGATCCATTAACCTACTCAGAAAATAAGCAATTCCACCTAGCCTTAAAATCTGGGGGAAGACAAATATAATTAAACATACATATACCAACATTAACAGTTTAGTCCTGCCTGTCAATCACTTGAATAAAGCATCAAACCCACACATGATTTTCAAGTTACTACTTTCTATCACTCACCAACTTCTTATTGATAGGAAAAGTAGCTGGTTAAAATCTCAACAATTAAGATGATTACCAATTATCTTCAAAATAAGGTTAGTTGTATCAAAATATATAGAAGATGGTGAAAAATGGTAAGAAGTTGATCATGAGGAATAAATAACTCCTTAAGATGTACACATAGCTAACATTTACTGAACACTTACTATATGCCAGGTACTGTTCTAAGAATTTTATAAAAGCTTAATTTAAATAACTTTCCAACTAACAGAACTAGCTTGTCAGGGGAAGAGCTGGGATTCAAACACAGGCAGTATGGCTCTAGAGTGTACATGATAAAAATGTGGTTAATAAGCTTTTGAAGAAGTTTAAAAACAGTTTACTAACACAAAAAAGACAAATGCATGGTAATAATTCTTCATCACAGATAATATGCTACTTTATTCTACACTAACATTAAAAATTACAACCTTATCCCCCCCATTTACTTTCTTCATTTTCCCACCTAATTTACCTTTATTTGTAAACAAAGTTCTTCCAAAGGAGTTCTCAAAATTTCTGGTAGCTGATAGTCATCCAGAAGGCTTGCTCTAAGACCATTATACAGATGATAGCAATGACCAGGTTGAACTCTAAAAAAATAAATAAAAAAGAGCATTACTAAAAAGCATCCCCAAAAGTCATTTTTAGAACTCCAGAGAAAATAGGAAAGCGGGAAAGTAACCAATAGCGATTTCATGTAAGCTACAGCATAACAAAGTTACTTAATATTTCATTTTTATTAATCATATATTCTTTCTCCTCATTTGTTTTTATTATTAACCCTAGATCCACCATCCCTATGTACTAGTTTTAAGAAACAGATTTCCTCCCCAAATAATAATCTGGTTCCCTATTTCTAGTTTATAAATTTCAGATTGCTATACTTAGTAACAGTAACAACAGTCTACTGGGGTTTACTTCTATGACCATTTTATGTAACAAAATCCTAGCATTTTGTTAACTCGTTTTTATATTACTAAAAAAACTTAAGTATGTGCTATTTAGTGAACTTTCAGAAGGATGCTGGAAATTTTTTAACTGTTAAATTTTTCTTTAGTGATGTGAATGGACAATGTTAAGGATAGATGTGTAGAGGTGCAGGGTATTCACACATCTTCAAGCAGAATAAATATTTCATTGGGATCTTGCTGCTAAAGAAGGGGGACACCCTTTTCCTAGCTTAGCTTTTTCTGCCACAAGTCTACAAAGACCCATAATCTATTAATAAAACATGCCTGTAGAAACTAAGAGTCCCCCACTGATCACCCCATAATGTAGTAATACAGACCCCATAATATAGTTTGCCCTCGCCTTCAAAATAATTATTGATCAGGCTTTGCTAAAGGAATCTATATCTATAGACCCTACAAGGAACTACTGTCCATTTGAGTTAAAACACTGTAATTCTATAGTTAACTTCTACCAAGTTAGTAGAAATGAAAAATTACATAAAATATAATACTTCATTTACTTTATTTCTGTAATTGTTTTAAGGATCAAACCTAAGGCTAATATGTTTACTATTCATATATGAAAGTGTACCAAATGGTGAATACTTCTTGAATCAGTATCCAGTGGTGGTAAGTCTAAATGAGAAAACCTTAGTCTTGATGGTTCCTGAAATCAAGTTATCCCCCAAAAGCTGATCAGAAGAGTACAATTCTTAGATAAGTCAGGACTTTGCCTCAAGAGCACCAACCTTATAATCTAATACACTATCTCCAAGTTATAAAGGGATAATCTGCAAAGATTACAGCAAATGAGTCAGAGCTTTACTATGTTCAAATGTAAAACAAAGCACTAATAAAATAATCTATAAAATTTTCTTCCAAATAAAATGATCTGTAAAGTTTTTTTTTTTTTCCAATTCTCCTTTCCTTACTTAAGTTGGTGTCTGAAGACTGATAGAAACCTTTTTGTTTTCCTGTAAGAGACAAAGGAGAAAACTCTCTTCTATAATTCCAGACAGGAATCTACTACTCTTATAAATAAGGGTGTAAAAATACTGTGAAGTATGCACCAAAATGAACAGTAAGTGCAATTATTTGTGTTAAAAGCAAATCATTTTTCCTCCCATTAAGACAGAGATCTTTTTATTTCTTATGCTACTACCACATCCATGGAGAAAAGGTACATTACTTATGTTTTCACTGGTAACTAATAATGAAAAACCAGTATAACTGCAAGTACAGGATTAGGAGCCCAGACTGGAGCCAGACTCAAATCTTGAATCTGCTACTTACATAGCTGTGTGACTTTTAATTTCTTTATACCTTCATTTCCATATCCTTAAAATGGGGACAAGATCCTACCTCATTACACTGTAGCGAGGATTAAGCAAGTTAATATATATAAAGTGTTTAGGGGATAACATGACATTCAAATATTATTACTAGTTATCATGATTATCAGTAATATGTACTTTAAAAAATATGTAACAGAATAAAAATAAAGAATATAAATTTTAATTAAGTATACTGAAGAATTAAAAGTAGAAAAATCATGAAATAGAAAACTTGGCAGGTATTTTTCTAAAGAAACTATGATCTAAACAACTTTCATACAAACATTCCATCTTACCTTCCAGCTCGACCTTTCCTTTGTTTGGCATTAGCTTTACTAACCCACTCAGCAGACATTGTACTGATGTTGTTTTGTGTGTCAAAGTGTGTTTCTTTTATTTTTCCTCCATCTATCACATAAACTACATCATCTATGGTAATGCTGTTTGGAAAATAGATGTATAAAATATTAAAAATTCATCAAAAGCACAGAACTTCTAACAGAGCCTACAGATAGGGATTTTAAAGAATTTTTTATTGGTCAAACTACCTTCAGCAGTTTGGGATTTTCACCACTATACTCACATTTACCAACATCACAGGGATCAAGCACCTTAACTGTATAAGCAGGAACAGGAGCTGCAGTGGCAGCCAATTCTACAGATCATATAAGGAATTTATTTGCCCACAGTTAAACTTCACAGCTTACTTGATGACTGTTGTACCTAGTTCTGTGGGTCCCAGTGCTATGGTTTAATATCAGCTTCCACAGAAAAATCTGTTTCAATGACTGCATGGACATATTAATACATCCAAGGGAATACAAGAAATTTTAAAGGCTACTCACAATGGATTATCAAACAACATGACCCCCAACCAGAAAAAGGCAAAACCAAAATTAACCCCAACTCCCATGCTTCTTTAAGAAGGCGTTAAAAAAAAACACTAAAAAGGTTGTTTATAAAGAAGGCTAAACCATTATAGGATTAAACAACAAAAACAAAAACCTACGCTCAATGCCATTAAATTAAAATTACTTTATGTAAAGCAATTATGAAGTACCTTTTGGAGAGAAGAGTCTAAGGTATGTCAATAATTTACTGGGCTCAAAAATAATATAAAACATCAGTAGCTGATATTTACCTAGTCTCCGCAATATTGGTAGCGATTACTATTTTCCGAACACCAGGAGGGGTTCTTTTAAATACCTGTAAGAATAAATAAATCAAAACCCCAAAAGTAATTAATATCTAATACATCATTCTTGCAATTAGAAGAATTACTTCAGATACTGTTCATTTTTAGCACTGTGTTCACTCATTTACATAGGCAGCTTATATGTGTAGATATATTTTATAGGTATACATTATTTTCAATACTGTAAAATTCCCTTTTGGTAAAACAAACTAAATCTCTCATATTTTGGAACCTTATCACAAACAAGATTTCAAATGAAATATGATTATTTGAATTTACAGAATCTTTTTTTAACAAAAGCTGAAAAGGATAAATGTCTTCCTGTGTAGTCAAACTTTTGAGACAGAGTTTAGTTTAGCAGTAAGAATTACAAATTATCCAAAACTGTATGATTAAGGGCACCGACCAACCAGGCAAATGCCAAACTCAAAAGAATGGATGTCTGGTTGTACAACCATATATAAGGTTTTGAAATCAGACGAACTAAAAAAAAATAAATCTTCAAATGCTGAATCCTACAAACAGCGCCCTTCACAAAGCCAGCCAAGCAGAAGACATACAGTCAAGTACCACTTGGCTGTAATACAAAAAAAGGATAAATTTGTCTGCTCATTTATAAAAATGATAATCAAGAGAAAATGTTTTCCAATCTAGTCATCTAATCTCTAGCAAAGGAATACATAATTTGCTATTACGGAGTCAGAGAGGAAGTACTTCCACATTGGACACTGTTCTGTCTGGTCTTTGGAATTAAGAGTCTTCTCTCTTTACTCTTGTCTTCCTTTAGGTGTGCACTCTATCTAATTAAACTGGCTAAGCCTTAGACTATGGTATCAGCAGGAAAGATGTTAAAGTGCCTCAATAAAAAGCGTATTATTAATTTTTTTTGAGAGACAGAGAGAGAGAGACGAAGAGAGAGAAAGAGCACATGAGCGCACACACACACACACACACACACACACACACACACATGCGCACAACATAGGGGAGAGAGAATATCAAGCAGGCTCTACGCTCAGTGCAGAGCCCAACACTCAGGGCAGAACCCACCGTGAGCCCTAATCTCACAACACCAAGATCATGACCTGGGCCCAGACCAAGAGTCAGGCGCCTATCTGACTGAACAACCCAGCCGCCCCTGTCTTGATATATTCTTAGAAGAGAAGTGGAAAAAGTAGAAGGGAAGACAGATTTTCTTCTGATCCATCTCATTCTACCTGGGCCTACAGACATTGCAGTCCTGAAAACTATCTTGCCTTTGAGAATATAGTGTTCATTCTAACTAGGGATACCCCTGAATGTGACAGAAAGAAAGCATTCAAAACCATAACAATATATTACTGATAAAACAGGAAATCTCATGCCCACAAATATACTAATTCTGTTAAATCAAAATCTCAAACATCAAGCTTTAGTATGTCACAGATAACTGAAACCCAAACAAGTTATTGGTAAAACCAATCTTCAAACTTTTCCCTAATGTTGACAAAACTAGTATTTGTTAATTACCCTCAGTTATTCAAGTTTTTGTGCACTTATCTCCTGAATACTCATTTGCAAAGGTTCTCAAAGAAGTACTGTTTATATATAACTAGAAAATTCACCTTCAAAAAAATAAAACAAAACACAATAAACAGCTCTTAAAGCTTGCCTCAATTTCAAGACAGAGTGAATAAATTTAAGAACATACCTGTGTCTGGTTAACTGTAGGCATCAGTGAATGTAGGGGTATAATAAGAAACCTGTCTGAAAATTAAAAAAGAAAATTAAACTTTAAGATAAACGTTGCAGAAAAGCTCCAGCAGACAGATATGGAACAATGAGTTGAGATGCTAAGCCACATTACTCTAATTTATATGCCTATGTATAATCAGAGCAACTTAATTCTTTTTATTTTCTTCTTTTCTCAGTGCTCCAACAAGTTCTTGCTCACACTTTACTCTGTCAATTTATTTCACATTGATAAGCATAGTCCCCAAATTCCTAAAAACTGCTTAAAGTTGGAAGCAATCTTTTCAAATTATGCTAAAAAAAACATCATTAACTCTATTCCCATCACTTAACTGAAGACCAGAAAAATTTTGCTTTAACATGAATATAAGTTTATTGACTCTGGGTGATCCTCACTATTTTCATTAACAGAGAATATGTCATTTTTTACAGCACATTACTTAGGAAATTTCCATGTCCATGTTTATGCTAAAAAATAGTAGAAACAGCACTGGTTAAATATAATGCATTCCAAAAGTGACCCACATTTTTAAACATAATTTCATTAGAAATATAGGAAATCAGAGTCCTACTTTTTAAGTTTCAAAATGAAACAGCTCATTCCATTTGTGGTTATTAGCCAATAGGGAGAAAGTCTAGTGTAGTATCACTGATAGAAATGAGGGAGTGTTAAGAAAGCAAGGGTAGATTTCATGCTTAGCTATGGTTACAAAAAAATGCAACCTCACTTAAATCTCTAGCAAGTGTCCAAATGACTCAAGATAGCTGTATTTCCCCTGAAAAAAAAAAACTACTGTTATTCAAAGGAGATATGATGTCCACAGACTCTCTAGGCCCCTCTGAATAAGGGTTACAAATCTTAAAACGTAGTAAAAAGTAGTCAAGCAACTGACACTGTTAAAAAGGATGCTCTGAATTACTTATCTCTGAAACAATATGAAATACACATCAACTCAATCAATACTCAAGCCAAATACATTCCTCAAATTGGATTAAGCCTTAAGAAATAACTGCCAGTTTATAAAAAGTACAGGTAAGAAAGGATCGAAAGAAATGACGCTATAAGGATTCAGATTCAGACAAATCTAGGAAGTCTAGGTGAACCTAGTCTTTTCCACAAGTCATTACCATGGGGAAAGTGAAGAGGGTATGAAAGTGATTATCTAGAGTAAAAGATCTATCTGGTTTATGTTTTTCTGTGGTGTGAAGAAACTATAAAAGACACTTTCCAGGGAAAATCTGACTACAGACTGGATTATTAGATGATGTTTAAGAGTTAGGTATGATAACAGCATTGTGGTTATGCAGAAAATTGTCTTTATTTTTAGAGATGCATATATTTTTGGGGATAATGTGATAGCTGCAATTTACTTTAAAAAGGAAAAAATTAGATAAAAAAATTGCACAGAAATCAGTTGCGTATGATGTGCATTACGATTCTCTAAGTTTTCTGTAAGTTTAAATGTTTCATCACAAGTTAAAAAAAAATCAGCAGGCAGGTAAAACAATGAAAGTAAAAATAATTCTGCTGAAGACTATAACTGGCATAAACAGTTTATACTACTGATATTGCACAACTAAAGTAGTCAGTGGAAACAAAGTCTACACTCTTAGGAAGAAAGCTGGTAAGCATTCGGTAAATTGAGTTTCAAGATTTACCTTTCAGTCAGTATAGAGTTAGAACAATTTTTTGAACCTTCTACAATGGCTAACACAGTATAAGTGATTATTAAGCCTAAATAATACAAATATAACTTGAGAAAAAACATTCTTATTAAACTTTGGAAAGATTTTCTTTAAAAAGAATTGAGATGGTAGTCAAAGTATAAATTAACACCTCCTTCCTTGAGAATAAGTTAGGAAGTAATAAAAATTACAATAATCTATAATATCACACCCTTTCCATACTCCCTCAGAATGTATAGTATTACATTTTGGTATATCTTCCCTGTATTTTTCTTGGTAAATACATACATATACTCACATTTTTGAAATTAAAAGTAGATCATACAGTAGCAATTATTTTTAGGGTAAGAGACAGCCAACATTAGAAGGTTCAGCCAAAAAAATTAGTTGTTTAAAAAAAAAAATTCAGTTGCACTGTTTAATCATGACTACAGTTTTTCTATAGAGAAAGGTTATCACTGACCAGGAAAAGAAAAATCAGTTATTTTATTACAGAGAAGTCATGGTAATCAAATAAAAACATTTTCCAACTAGAGAACAGTAAATAACTAATTACAGATGTCAGGAAGGCATTATTAAATAGTGGGATTTAAAAAAGAATAAAAAATACAGCTTTACTATTTTAGTCAGCACAATTAGATCAAAATATTTTTAGTGTCTTAGAAAAATGTGTTAAAACTACTTTAAAAGATTAAGGTTAGAAATTATAACCAGAACTATCAAATACTAAATAGAGCTTGCTTTATATTTTACTGATGTGAAGTTAGTAATTACTCCTGAAAATGCTCTGGCTGAATTTTATGAGAGAAAAATGGCCCATGTATTTCTCTAAGACGTAAGAAATTATGTAAGAAACATGCCATTAAAGCATCGGAATCACTTGAAATATTTTTAAAAACTAGAGATGTTCAAGTCACATTCTTAGATTTGAGGAGCTGAATTTTAAAGAAGCACCACTAGTGACTCTGTTGTATAGTCCGAGCTAAGAAACACCAGGCTGAGGGATAAAATTCAACCTTCTTTGCCTAACTAAATGCAGCAGTGAGTGAAAAAACACCTCACATCTTAAATTTAAGGGCTCAATATTATTAGGCAAATTTAGGAAAAGGGGCAAAAATATTCTTATAATACCAAATTAAGAACTTTACCATATACCTAACACCTTCATTTTGTGACCCAGAACTTTATTTTTAAAAAAGTGATAGATTCAAGTTTTTAAAAAACCCAGCCTGGGCTTACAACCACCAAGTTCCTATAGCAAGGTAGCCTTCAAAGCAGTACTTCTAGAAATATAAGAAAACAATCATGTTACGTATGATTTAAGTACTATTCTTGGAATTGCAATAAAATACATTTCTATAATACCTGATTTAAACATCACTTGTGACATCAAGAGATCATGTAAAGTGCTGATATTGTCCCAGCCTGGCAGAAAGACCAATATTGCACCATCCTGTAGGGCACGGAAATAACCATTACAAAAAAATCATGTAACAAAACACAATAAAAGTAAACTTTTGTGCACATTTAAGTCTTCATTAAAATTCATTAACTTAGGAAATTTAGTTACTGATTATAACTGAAGAAAACAAGCTCACTTTTTAAATATAGGATTTATAATCCAGGTATTTCATTATAATCCAGGTATTTCATTTGTTTAGTCTTTCCTTCGAAAGAGATCAAATGCCTAAATCTTGGTTATTTTGAGATTCCTATTTCTGGTGTCAAAGCAATTTCTTCCATATGCTATTTTTAAAAAGCATTTAAGAAAATTATTCTTCTTTCTTCAGGGTCTTGTTACATTAATACACTTAAAATTATGTCACCAAAAAACAAACAAAAAACTAACCTCTTCTTCCAAAACAATGTATCGGATGAGGGCAGCAATCAAATTCAGATCAACTTTATCATCGTCCATCATTTCCAGAACATCTACAGTACTTGGAGAATACCTATCAAAGTTAAACAGAAAATCATGAAATACCTGATAAAGTTTCCTAAGGATCAACCTACTATAAAATCCTAAAATTAACTCAATCAGCAAGTGTGGAAACAAAATTAACATAGGAAAAGAATGACTGGAATAACAACAGTTATGAACAAGTTCAAGAAGACAATATCTGCTTTTTTGTTTTAGTCACTTTGACTCTGTACTCTAAGATTAAGACAAAACAAAACCACCACCACCACAAAAACCCCAAAACCCCACTTACCTTTTTCGCAGTTCCCTTACATAATCTGGCCAGCGTTCTTTATAGATTGCTTCTTTTTCTTCTTTTTCTTGTCTATTTACATGCCCCTGCATGAAACCCCTCTTAAACTGAGACCTGTGTTCTTTTTGTTCTGGAACATATCTAAAATAAAAACATTCTTAAATAGCTTCACTTTTTGGAAACTTCTGGTTTTAGCAAATCATCTATGACTTTTTACGTTTGGATTTTAAAGAACATTTTCATTATGCTTTCCAGTGAATGCTAATTAAACCTTTATTTGCAACTATTAATATGTAAAACCTGACATTTTAGATGTCTACCAAAGTATATAAAACCAAAGTACATAAAACCCTCTACCAAAGTATATAAAAACCTCTAGATCATTATTAGCAGTCAAAATAAGAAAAAATTTAACACTAGAGTCACTTTTACCTTTTAAGTTTACAAAGTTAACATTAATGTAGTCCAAAATAATAGTAAATGCCTAGTGGAAGACTCAGATTTTGAATACAGCGTTTCCAAACCTGAGTGGACATAAGAATCCCAAAGAGAGGTTATAAAATATAGAATCTGGAATCCTATCCCTTGTAAATTGGATTTAGTAGGTCTGGTTGGGGTCTGCTAATCTAGGAATTTTAATTAGTGCCCTATGAAATTCAGATAATTTATCTATGGACCTATAAACCCATGTTTGGGAACTTTTTAATTCTGCTCAGTCCTATAGTCAAAGCTAAACAGTAAAGCCAGAATCAGTACTCTTTTGTGTCAGTCCAGTATTATGCCATGACTCCATCATGCCGCAATGACTGCTAAAAACAGAGGTGCATCTGCCTAATGCCACCTAATTTAAATGGGTCTGGAAAAGCATGGGGGTGGAAAGAGACCAAAAAAAAAAAAAAAAAGAAACTAACTGCGCTTGAACTTCAAAGCCCCTCAGAGTTTGCCTAGGGAAGAGCACCTAGATCCAACAGGGGGATATGGAGCATGGGCTTTAGAATTAGACAGAACTGGACTGATGTCCTTGCTCTGCCACTACCTGTGTGACCTTGGACAAGGTATAAGCCTCTGCCCTTTGGTTTGCTTATTTGAGAAATTAATACTCTTATAATTGCACTGGCATGAGAATAAAAGAAAAATCCACAGTGCCTGACACATAGTAGGCTCTTAGAAAGTGTTAATCCCCTTCCCTATTCCCCTAAGTCTTTGATACATATAGAAGCATCAACTTGAGGTAGGGCAACCTGAGATAGAGATTAGTCCTAGTCAGCAGGATGGACCCACAGTTGCCTCCTTTCCCCAACAATTCTAAAAAAGAGACGACCTTCAACCCCCCAGAGCCCAAGTGCCCAATGACAATCCTTTGTATCATCTCACCCTGCTTCCTTCCCTCTTACTTCCCTATAGTGCAGCTCTTCTTCTGGGAAGGGAGACTGGGGGCTCCTGCCTGAAAACTTCTGTCCAAGGACTACCCTCCTGCAACTCTCCTCTTAGGACTGACCAGGGGATGACAAATGCACAGACACCATCTTTTTGCTTCAAGAGACCCTTCAGCTACAGTTCCCTGACCATTCCCTGCCTTCTAGGGAGCTTAAGAACACAATTTATCATTAAATAACTTCAGAGTACTGCTTCCTGAAATTTCACTTTCACTGCTGTCAAGCTGTCACTGTTATTCTATCAGAAAACAACTGGTAAATGTGCCACAGTAGAAGTGGGACAAATGGTGGAATCAAAGAAGGAATGCATCAATAAAGCTTACTGATGACAAAACCAGAGCACGGGGGACCAAGATACTCTCTCTCATACTTTTAGTATGTTCTATGCTCTGACGTATACTTTCCTCTTTCCTACTCTGTCACTGCTTTCCTGACTTGCCCAGTCTATCCCTGCTATATAATCTCATTTCCAATACATTTTTTACTTCTCTTGGAAGTAAAGGTCATATTTTATATGACAGCTTCTGTGTCTATCTACATATAAGCTCTAAAGATATGTACCAAGCCTTTCCTTGTTAATGCTCAGACCCTAGTGCACAGTGCAAGGCATAAAGTTTAATAAGAATCTGTTAAATAAATGTCCACACAAAATTCAGCTTTCCTCCATGTAAAATATGCTGTAGGATGTTGTTTTCGCCTTCTACTGCCACTTCCTGATTTTTTCACTTAATAAGTAAGCTGTGATCTTTAAAAATCTCAAGTGTTTCTACATTTGTCTATATATTTATTCACATGTTTATTATAGGCCAGGCACTGTACTGTGCACTAGTTACAGAGATGAACAGGACAAAATCCTTGACCTCCAAAAATCTGCAGTCTAGTGCAAGAAGCAAATGTAAAGATACACTACATGGCAATATGTTAACTATTGTAAAAGATAATAAAAGTGAGTCCAGTGATAAAAGTGATAAAAAGGAGTCCAGATGAGAAAGCAACTCACTCTGTGGGAAGGATAAGGGAAGGCTTAAAGGCAGTGAAATTGGGATTTGTTCTTATGTAACTGGAAAGAACATACCATGTAATAAAGCACGAAGTGCTTAAATGAAAGGGCACTGGCTGGCATATTAGGGAATGCATTTAGCATATGGGTAGGCCATGAGATGCACAAGGCTAGAAAAAGACAGGGCCAGATCGTAAAGAACCTTGGGATGCCTAGCTAAGGAACTGGAACCCAATCTTATGAGCTGTTGTTTCCCCAACCCTTCTCTCATCAAGAAATTCAAATATAATTTTGTATAGTCCCCTGGAGAAGGCTACTAGTAGCTAATGTCCTGAGTATTGAAGGGATCAATAATCTGGGTATACCAGTTGAGGTATTTTGCTATAGACCATGACAAAACACAGAGATACTTATACAAGTTTTTCTCCAAACTTATCTATCAATCTACCTATATATGTCATAACTGAAATCTATGCTATATTAATTTAGGGAAATGATTTAGGAAAACAAAGCATAGTCCTAGTCTTTTTTCTAAATTAATGTAGTATCTACTTTGTGGAAGATAAAAAGCAGTTCTAGGGGCGCCTGGGTGGCTCAGTGGGTTAAAGCCTCTACCTTCGGCTCGGGTCGTGATCTCAGGGTCCTGGGATCAAGCCCCGCATCGGGAGGAGCCTGCTTCCTCCTCTCTCTCTGCCTGCCTCTCTGCCAGCTTGTAATCTCTGTGTGTCAAATAAATAAATAAAATCTAAAAAAAAAAAAAAAAAAAAGGCAGCTCTAGGTTTTATTACTATTCTCAAGTTGTGATAAAGTCATCGTGAATAGTGTTGGTAGTTAGTTTTATAATTACAGCAGCTAGTTTTCTGAGTGTAAATAGTTTCCCACAATAAACAGAATATTAAGAACTGTTTTTAAAGGTGAAGGTCCTTACACAAGTTTTTAAAGAGAAATCTCAAGAGGCTTGACTAGGGGAGAATGTGCACATAACCAGATTTTGTAGGAAACTATGTATGTGACAGTGAAGACCAAAGTGCCAAAAGAAGAACTATTAGTACAGAAGAGATAATGAAGACCTTAAGCAGAAGAAATAAAAATGAGAAGGCACCTTTAAGGAGATCTCAGGGTTTGCCTGAGTAGGGTAGGCGGAAGTACAGAATGACTTAGACTAAGTTAGTTACTAAGCATGTAAAGCAGTTAACATATCCTGGTACACAACTGCTTGATATTAGCTCTTCTGATGTACAACTTAAACACTGGGTAGAGAATCATACCAATAACCACTGAAAGACACATTATTTCATTTTAACTTTGGATATAAGGTAACATTTTTAGTTGGAAAAATGTGAGGTTCATGGTATCTAAGGTACTAGAGTGCTGCTGAGTATAGAGTTAGATTCCAAATTTAATATTGAGGAAGAGCTTCAGTCCCAAAGCTCTAGTTCTGAGAGCTGTGAAAATATAGAATGATGGTCATGGAAACAGGATTGCACGGTGAAACGATTAAAGACTAGGAAAAGGTTAATTAAGAACCCTCAGAGAAAAAAGTCCTATTTAAAAGGTAGGCAATGAAGGCCAACAAAGAAAAACTAAGTTTGGGAATCACCGATTTAAAGAAAAACAATGTCTTACAACGAAGTGGTTAAAAAAGAGTTTCTGAGACTAAAGTTCGACAGAGCAAAAGGTGACACATTAATTTTTTTTATCTTTTTATTTCCTCATATTTACTTACCTTATTTTTTCAATTATATCTTCCAAAAGATACTCCACAACCGGAAAAGTAAAACCAGGTATGTGTATCATTGGACAGTTACCTATTATGGCAGACAAAACATAAATCTGTACTCAAATGTTCCAAAAAAAAAAAAAATCAACAGACTATAAAGAGGCCAATAACTTTCTTAACTTTTCTTAAGTTCAGGAATGGTCCTGGCACTTTCACAGTTCTACCTTATTTTTTTATACTGAGTTTAATGAGAACTAGCAGTCTACTCTCCACTCACTAACATTTTACTGGTACCAAACTGTACACACACCTCATAGTTTTACAAAGTAACTCAAAATATCAAAGAATAGAGCACCTAAAGTTGAACTCAAAACTCATTATTTGAGGTCTATTTCCTCTCCATCATTAGCCATGATGGTACCATCAGAACCCAAGTTTTACTGAAATCAACTTAAGAAGCGCTATTCCTATGGCACCCAGAATCAGGAAAAGAGAAAAAGTGGTTAAAACAAGACCTAACAAAATATTAAATTGTTACCTACTATTCTAGAATCACCAGTTAAAATAACTGTCTCTTAGTACTGTTACTTAAAGTTTCATACCAAGCAAAACAAGCAGTACACACTATAAACAAAGACCAACACTGCATCACAGATCAAAGTATCTGAAGTGGCATCACAGCTCTGCCTCTCCCAAGTTTGAGCAAGTTACTCAATGTTAGTTCTGGATAGCTCATCACACACAAAAAAAATAAGATGTAATACAAGCAACTAATTTCATGGGTCTTTGAAGGTTAACTGGGTTGAATATAAGAATATTTAAATATAGCTCTAGTCCATTTTAATCCCCCCTCCACCATTTTTTTCTCCTTCCCCCATGACTATAAGGCAAAAGAAGCATAATATTAAAAAGATGTATTCTACAGCTAGTCAAATTTAGTTTCAAATCCTCTCAACCCTCTCTTAATTATGCAATCATTACAAGGCATACTGGGAAAGACACCTATAAAAATGGGAATAATAGCACTTACCTCACAAGGTATTACAAAGATTAATGAAGACAAAGTGCCAAATAGAGCAAACCTGGCATACTACAGGTGTTTCACAAGTGGTCAGTACTACAATTATTAGCAAACTGCCACCCTAGCCTGTGATAGTACATAAATGCCAGAGACCAATCAAAAAATTATTCAAACCCGTGGTTTGACTTCATTGATGCCACCTTAATTATCTAATGGTCATTGCACCAAAAATCTACACATCTTCGCTCTAACACATGCTGCCTTTTAAAAATAGGCTCACTTCTCTAATCTGTTGAAACTAGGATAGTCTCAACTATTTAAGACAACTTAAAATATTCTCCTGAATACTTAAAATAATTGCTAAACCCTCATTTTAACTACTTTGTACCTAGCAATGTATTATTTTTTTTTTTTTGTTAACTCTAAAGTCAGTGGCTTTGTGGTAACTTTTAAAGCAATAATCATAAAATATACTTACCAAAATATTCTGAAAATTTCTCAGCATTTAAAGTCGCACTCATCAATATTACTTTCAGGTCAGGTCGAAAATTGAGAAGATCTTTAATAACCGTCATTAAAACATCTGACTGTAGATTTCTCTCATGGATTTCATCAAGCACAATATGACTAACACTGGACAAATGCCTAAAGCAAAAGTGTGAAATATGTAACTTAGAACAAAATTCAAAAACTAAATCACTCTACCTCAACAACTAGTAAAATCCAATTTAATAATTACATCTTTGATAATGTTTAACAAAATGTCTGTCCTGAAGTGAAACATACTCACGAGTCTGACTGGAGCCACTGCAGGATGATTCCTGTTGTGCAGTATAAAATAGAACCCTGTTTCCTTGGCAACCGACTGTGAATGAAAGACACCAGTTAACAGTTTTTGGTTTTCTTTACTAACAAATTACTCAGTACCACAAAAGTTTAAAAGAAAATCTTCAACTTAAAAACTGCTTACAGTTTTAATGAAAATCTTCACAGTTAAGTTTTTGGTCATAAGAGTGCCTACTGCAACAGAGTAATGTGTAATACTTCATTCAAGTTCACTATACATTATTTTCACTGTCATGATACACTAATGATGTCTTTTTTAAAGGCATAACCATCAACATTCAGAAAACAACTTAATACTTGGGGGCCTAAACTTTTGTTCAGTGACTGGAAAGTCAGTTCACTTAAAAAGGTAAATGGAATCCTGAGCTCCAGAAAAGAACTACAGAAATATAGTGGAGTGAATAGGAGGTTAAAGATACAAAAATCAGTAATTAGTTGGGATGGTGGTAGCAAAAGATACAAGACACCCAACTCTTTTCGCGTGCAGTGATGGTCTACTGCTGTACATGCAGGAAAAGTTATTGCTCTAGCCATTTCATAATGTAAAAGCATATTTTAAAAAGTTATTTCTCTAGCCATTTCATAATGTAAAGCATATTTTAAAAAGCATATTTTAAACTCCTATTTGGATTTAAAAAGTGAGTTGGAGCTTCCTATGCTACAGTTACTTTAAATGTTAATTTTAATAGTAGTCAGCATAACAACAGGGAATATTTTTCTCTTTAATGTCTAACTTCACAGTTTCACTAAAATCTACCTGTCCACAACAGGTGAACGTTCCTTACCTCTGGAGACGAATCTGGTATCCAGTACTGTTACCATTGCCACAAGATTCTGCCCTTTCTGCAGCCACCCTCTCTGCAACCTTTAATCAAAATAAAAGACATTTACAAAGAAAATATAATTTATTTTAGGAAAAACATCTGGAGCATCCAAATCTGGGATTGTTGAAAATATGTTCAACAGGCTTTCCTGAGTTAAAAAAGGAGAGACAGATACTAAAATCCCAGGGATCTAAAACCGTGGTGTCCCTTAAAAGCTCCAGACTACTTGCTTCTTAAATTTACTTTTCACCTCCTCTTATAAAAGGACTCCAAGGCCACATTCCCTCTCATTATTTTCAAAGTGCCTTTCTACAGGCAGTCTTATTCAATCTACCTTTCTTTTTGACAGTTAAAATCATGGGGGCGCCTGGGTAGCTCAGTAGTTAAGCACTTGCCTTTGGCTCAGGTCATGATCCCAGGATACCGGGATCAAGTCCTGCATCAGGCTCCTTGCTCAACAGGGAACCTGCTTCTCCCTCGCCCACTCCCCCTGCTTGTGTTCCCACTCTCCCTGGCTGTCTGTCAAATAAATAATCTTAAAAAAAAAAAAAGAAAAAGTTAAAATCATGGTCTAACTTACAAAACTAGTGTATAATTTGAGGGTAAATACATGTTGACACTTTTTTCCTCCAGTTTTTTGTTTGTTTATTCTTGGTAGAGACTGGTGTTGTTTAATTCCTGGTTCTTGGTTGTGTTCTAAAAGTTACGGCTGCCAAAGATGAACTTGGAATTGATGAAATATTATAATCCAATACTGGTTTATGTAACTAAAAATAACAACAGTCATCTTGTGACAGAACAGTGGTTTATGAGATTAGAAATAGAAAATGGCATAATTAAGAAACAATACTTCAGAAATAAAATTTTCCAACCAGTATATCCCGTATTCACGGACTTAAGACCATTATTTCATTTTTATTACTTATTAAATTGCCCATTCAAGCATTAACAGATCTTAGAAAAGTAAATAAAAAAATAACCTAGTGTATCTTTCTGTCAATATATATGGTAATGCTGTATTAATGAAAATGATAGTATTTTTAACTTACTTAAATCTAGCTCTATAATTGTATTATGACAAAAGTGGTTATTTTTCACTGTTCTATGATTTTATATAATTCCTAGGAATATGATCCTACCAAAAAGATCATTATTGTATACATTTCTTTAAACAGTATTTCTTAGAAATCAGTTTAAAATGTATACTGTAATTCCTCCAAAATACCCCATCATTGGTAATGCAGTTCCTAACCAGATTCTGTATTAAATGACTTAAAGAGATAATAAATAGCACCATCATGTAACTAAACACAACCAGAGATATTTATAATTGAAATTTACATATAAAATTATATTAACACTGAAATAAATTTACTATACACATCAAATGCTGTCAGAAATCCAAATATCTTTAAAGAACATATAACCGATACATTCAACTAGCTCATCTAACTAAACAAACAAAAATGCTGTTTGCACTAAACAGGTACTTACAACTGTTAACAGGATAAACTTAAAACAATGCCTTAATATTTTTATGATGAATTCCCTCTTATTGAACAACTGCATTAAAAAATTTTAAAAATGCAGTTGAAGTACTACAAGACTTCCTGCTTTCACCACCAGTGTACTTAATGAAAAAACAGAGAACCAAAAAAGAATACCAAATGAATTAAGTAGTAAAATTTATTTTTTTAAGATTTTTTAAAGATTATTTATTTATTTATATGGCAGAGAGAGAGAGAGAGAGATTATAAGTAGGCAGAGAGAGAGGAGGAAATAGGCTCCCTGCTGAGCAGAGAGCCCGATGCGGGACTCAATCCCAGGACCCTGAGATCATGACCTGAGCCGAAGGCAGAGGCTTTAACCCACTGAGCCACCCAGGGGCCCTAAGTAGTAAAATTTAAAGCATCTATATGGATGGACATTTTTTGCAGCTTATAATCCTAGAAAAATTTATCAGCTTTCTATTCTTCTAGTTTTATACTAAAATTTGCCTGGATTTATACTTAAACAACTATTATCAGTAAGAGGTCATCTGAGCTTTTGGTGTTTACTACCAAATATTTGGTTTCATAACATATCCTAAACCTAACTAAGAAATCACTACAAACTTTCAAAATCAGTTTATTTCTAGTAAGACTGGGAGAATGGAAAATAAAAAGTGGGGAGTTTTTAAAAGTGAGACATTACTTACTGAAATGGCACTAATTCTTCTTGGCTGGGTACAAACTATCCTGCAGGCAGATCCTTTTCCTCTTTCAATGTAGTTATCCAAAATGAACTGAGTAACTTGAGTAGTTTTTCCACATCCAGTTTCACCACTTATTACTGTTACTTGATGGTTATCAATCATATTTACCAATTCCTGTTTCAAAATGGAAAATAAGTGAAGGACATCATATGGTGACAAAGTCCGAGAAGGTAGTAATCACAATTCTATCAAACTGAAGGTAACTGCTTTTAACAAAAATATTAACGCTTTTAAAGTTTTGTTAAATGCAATGCTGGCGGTTTGGGTATAGGATCCACCAGTTTTCAAAAGAACAGCACCACCAAATTATAAAAAGAACAAAGCCAGGCACTGTTAAGAAAAACACCAACAAGAACAAGAGACAACAGGTAGGTTTTATGCATAAGAATGAATGTTAATTAAAAAGAATGTTGATCTGCAAGGCTACTGAGTACAAGGCAAATCCCAATACCCAAATAACACTAAGGACATTAAGGAGTTATATCACAACTCATACAATATGGCTTTATATCCAGAAAAAGTACACTACCTTAGAGAACAAGAAAGAGTGTAATAAGATTATTTCCTTTCGGATAATTACAACGAAGTTTTTAAATACCTAAATCAAATTGGTAAACTTCAATTATCTGCAAAACCTCATTTTGGGAAAGATCTTTTTTCCTAAAAATTACAAATACTAATATTTTAATAGTAATAGTCACTGTATTAATAAAACCATCCTACTACTTCAAAGAGGTATTAGAGGTGACTTTTATCTATAAAAGTTTAATTAGTAAACCCACCTTTAAAAAATTTTCCATCTACTCTAACACACTATATACATCAGAACAAGTTCCAAGTTTGAATAATGAAATTATAGCTTATAAATACAACGAAGCAGTATGAGACTTATTCATTCAACAAGTATTTACTGGGGGTTGACAGAATATCAGGCACTGCACCGAGTCAAGTAATATAGTGAACACTCTGTCCTCAAGAACTTAAAACGGTTTAGGAGGGAAAGACACACTGTGGCAGGTCATAGTTAAGTGCTATGAAAACCAGTATCAAAACAAAGCAATGCTGAGAGAACAGAGAAGGATGGAGGACTACATTGTTCTCTCAAGTGACTGCATAATAAATTAATTAAAAAACTATATCTGGTAGTGTCTCAATTTTAATTAAAATGTTTGGTCTCAAAGTAAGAGCAAGGGTATTTACCCAAAGTAACTTATATATAAAAATTCTGTTTTTGAAGTTCTAAAGATTTCAATTATAGACAGAAATGAGAAAACTTAAAATTGTTTCATGACCATTTTTTTCTTTTGGGCCTTCAAAAATTCAAGACTAAAATGAACTTTCAATAATACCCTTTAGGGGAAGGACCATTTGCATTTTTTCTTGATATAGAGGTCTAAAAAAATTGTATTTAAGTATTTTGCAAATCAAATTAAATAGTGTACATTCATTTTACCTTTTGCATTCCATATGAAGGCAGCTTTTCCCTGAAATGCTGAAAATTAAAAAAACTTTTTTAATTTTCACAAAAGAAATGAAATCAAATTATAATCATGGTAATCAGAATATATCATAAACATGCTAGAATCCCAAAATATTTTTATTACCTTACAGCTTATGTCAAGTACCAAGACCTAAAAAAAGAATTTTTATAAAAAGGACTAATGTACTTAGCAATCCCTTTTATTTCTGAAACACTGAAAAACAGCATTTTATTACAGTCAACAGAATGGAGATACTTTCTTAAAGTGGCAATAAAATGAAATCTGATCTGTCACCAAATGGCATTCTTATAATCCCTAAGTGACTTTCACCATTTTTTCTGCTTATTTTTACATATTCATCTTAGATTTGTTTTCCCTATCACCTTCATTTTCCCACCCATCGATCCACCATTTAATAGTCCACCTGGCACTGAAGCAGATTATTTCTGGGTACTGGCTTTTGAGAATAAAAGAAAACTTAAAACAAGTAATATCTGAAACAGGTAAATCTGGTACTGCCATTTAAGAACTATGATCTTAAGTCAAACTTGGACCTGAATCCCTCGAAAGTTTTATCTCATAGGGTTGCCATGAAATCTGCATGAAAAACCTTTATAAAAAAAGCCAGTAGCAGTTTCTGACACATAACAGCTACTCAACAAATTTTTGGTGAATTGCGACTGGAGTGCTATGGTTTACAATGACCTACATACATGAAAAAACTTCAGTAGTATAAAAAAAATAAACCACAGCTTTAGCAAACTCCCTTTATTAAAAAGGAAAAAAAACCACATAAAATTAGAACTGTCCTACTGCCATATTTTTTCCAAATTTTCTTGAAACATCCTTATTTTTTGCCTGAAACAGGAGACTGAAAAAATCCCCCACTATTTTATTGAGATATAACTGACATGACATTATATTACTTTCAAGTGTACCAACATAATGATTCAACATCTTTATATACCGTGAAATGATTACCACAATAAGTCTAGTTAATATCCATCACCATATACTTATGATTTTTTTCTCCTTTGGATGAGAACTTTTAAGATCTCTCTAAGCAACTTTCAAATATACAGTGCAGCATTATTAACTATAGTCATCATGCTCGTTATGGCTAATCAGGCAATTCTTACCAGCACCATAAAAAATGAGAGTCAATATGATGACTTAAATGAATTCTAGCAATTTGAAATAACAAGTTCCCACAATTTTCTTGGTAATTTTTTATTATAATACTTAAATTTATATTTAAAACCATTTACTGATTTCTAAAAGTACTTCATGTACTCAAATGTAACCATCTCAATATATAAGTATATATAAGCTAACACATTAAACTTGAAACTAACATCAATCACTTTTGCTTTTTAAATATGTAAATGCTGACAAAGACAGCTAAAACCCAATATTCTTTCTCAAGACAGACAAACTGAATTTCTAATTTCCTAATATTGGGCTGTAACCTTGAGATAAGAAATAATATTACAAGCTGTCTGAGGGCAGGAAATGTCTTACTCTTCAGAAAACAGAGCATAGTGACAGGCATTTAGCAAGTGGAAAATTAATGTTTATTAAATGAATGATAACCAAAAAAAATATGGCATATTACCAAAAAGGATTAAAAAGTTGAGCTCTTAAACGCGTGTGCATTTTAGACCTGATTCTTTTACTAGCTGTGCAAGTACAGATAGGCCATTTAACCTAAGATTTTTTTTCCTTGCAAAAATACTGTTTCCTATAACAGATGTGTAATCTCTTACACACGGCTTTTGGGAGGTTTAAATGACAAAGGACATGTGAAGTGTCTGCAAGTGTCAAGCCATCAAGATCACCAACTATTTTTATGTTTTGCAAATTTCTTCGCCTAACTTCCTTTGAATTAGATCACTCATCCTCAAAATTTGAGTTCTGTCCTCCATAAAAAGCAGATAGTAGCTAATTCTCCTTCTTCCTAAGGCTTTAAAGGAAGCTCTTCTCTCAACCACAACATTCTAAAATAATTCAACTTGAACTCTCCTGCCCTCCAATCTTATGTTCACTAAATAGGCATCCAAGAGCTATAGCATTCCAGCCCTGGACAACCTCACCTCACCTGTTCTAAACAGGATATCCAAACTGATCATCAAAGACAGCCAATGTTTCCTTTCTTTACTATGGAAGATGTGATATTCTGGCTTTCTCACCAAGGGCAGTACATATGTGCATATTAAAGGTATGGACCTCAAAATTTCCTCAGTATTTTCTCTTAAAAGAAATACATGTGAACATTTTATTACATCTATCGCCAGAATATTCACAAAACATAAATTTTATGTTTTAACAGGAAGGGACCTTAAAATATCTTACCTAGCATGGAAAAAACATACTGAAAAACTCGGGAGAATTCCTGCTCTTGTCATAGCCCTATCTTTAAATGTTGAACATAAGCACATCGTAACTTTTGAAGGATTTAATTTTACCACTTGTCAAAGAAAGGAGTTGGATTAAATGGTCTAGAAACCTTACAATTCTAACCACCTTGTTTTTTTTTTTTTTTTTAAAGATTTTATTTATTTATTTGACACAGAGAGAGAGATTACAAGTAGGCAGAGAGAGAGAGGAGAGAGGAGGAAGCAGGATCCCTGCCGAGCAGAGAGCCCGATGTGGGCCTCAATCCCAGGACCCTGGGATCATGACCTGAGCCGAAGGCAGAGGCTTTAACCAACTAAGCCACCCAGGCGCCCACCACCTTGTTTCTTATATCTCACTAAACTGGCATAGAAAAGTTAAACTAATTCCTTCTCCTTACTATAGAAGCTCCTGTAGATGAGACAGACTACCTTATTTTATACTGTAATGCAACTACATTTCCACTGCTCTTCTCTAGTATACAAGAAAGAATTCCCACAGGGGAGGTCTACTAAAATAACCACTGATCTATACCATGTAGTACCACTAAACATAAATCTATTTGTATCTAATGTGAGAAGAAATGACAAATAAAAACTTTTTCCACATCTTGCTTTTCCATTACCTGCATTTCAATATACCGAAGGTCACTTTTTTTCTTTTGTAGATCTTCCAACAGTTGTTGGTCTAAAGTTACATCTGGTTCATTTTCTTGCAAGAGATATTCAGAATCTCGGTCAATATATTTGTCCCTGATTCTAAATGTTCTCTTTTCTTGACTTATTAATTTCTTTTCTTGGTTCTCAAGTTTCTTCTCTGAGTTGGGTTTGTTCTCAGAAGGAGATTCAGTACCGTATCTATTTTGATAAAATAAAAAGATGATAAAAGGCTAAATGAAGAGCCACTCAAACCCTGAAACAAAATATGCTATTTCAAAATCACCAGCTTCTACTTTTTCTGAGATCAATTAAGAAAATAGATTCTTACAATGAATTCAAGATTTCCCTCCCTGTAAATAGGTATTACCAGAGAAATTATTCCTTGTGATAGTTAAAAAAAAAATAAAGTTCACATAATAGTCATTCCCTCCACCACTGCAATAATTTATAGTATTTTTTTCTGATTTTTCTGAGCTTTTTCACAACTTCATCTTCTTCCTGCCACCCTTTCTGAATGCTATAAATGGGATGCTATATTATACAGTTCCAGAAAAATCTCTAATTTTTCCACTAAATGATAACGCTCCTGTGATCATCTTACAACAGCAACAATTTAACTTCTTCCAGATCTCTCCCACAGGATAAGTTTGGAAATAAATGATGATGAGAAGGAAAACAGTAAGTAATAATTTAATAAATCTCACATCCAAATAGACTATTCTTACCATTTAGCTTTCTGTGTAATGAATATGTTGTTCAATCTCTCACCAAATACGCTCAGTCTACATAAGAAAAAAAACTTACTTCAAAGTTGAATTACACTTACTGAAGAGTCTAAAGATGTTATTTTTGTTATCATTCTTTCCCTAGCTAATGCTATGAAGAAATGTTACTCTCTCCACTCTGTCAAAGAACATGTTTTGTTTTACCCGTGATCTTCAGGAGCAAACCAAGAGATCTGCGCTTCTGAGTCTTTACCATTCTTTGCCTGGACTGAATGCAGTAGCTGCACAATCTGTTCTTCTCGCCGTTCATCCATGTGTACTACAGCTCTCTATTTTGTGCAAAGCAAATAGAAAGCACGTGCAAAATTACTTCGTAACAACAAAAAGGTAAATGTAGGTCCAACAAACATATATACAATTTAAATTACCCCACACTTGCCCTCTAGTCCAATTTCATTTCATAATCCTAATGTTAACATTTTTGCATATATCCTCCTAAACCTTTTTCTGATACATATCTATAAAATCACCTCTAATATGATTGGCAAGAAAAGTACATTTATGTCCCTTAACTTTGGTTCCTTTATTTTCTACCCTCTCACATATTGATTATTATCAGTTTTCCCCTATCTTAAATTTTCAAACATACAATTCAAGTTTTAAAAACACAAATGTTTGGCTAAAAAAAAAAAGCTGAGTTGAAAATGAAATATTTTGGTTGCAATGAGCATTTTAAAGTTCTTACACTGAAAGGATGAATACTTGTAGGAAGCACTGAAGAGAACAGTGAGTCAGAGCCATTATTTAGTTATACAGAAGAAAAGGCCAATAAATGCTAAATCCACACACACACACAAAAGGATGAATATTTGAAGAAGGCTCAGCTGAGACAAATAAAACTGATCAACACTCATGCAGATGGTCCAATGTGGCTATGATGCAGTTGCTTCACAGAATGAGAATAAAACAAACAAAACACCAGAGAAGGTAGAAGTTATACTGCACACAGTAAGAACAAGAATTTCTAAAACTGTTCTTTTATAGTTGTGCATTATAATTAGTTGAATTTAAACCCAGTAGTTAAGACAGGGTAGATTTTCTTTAAGTGTGCAGACCGGAAAGATGATCAAGGTATTAAATGGAAAAGGAAAAAAAAAAAAAAGCCAGTTGCAGAAAATACATGCAGCAGGATCTTATTTTCATTATTAAGTTACTGACTTTACATTCTACATTTTTGCACTATTTCTTCTAGATATATTTCTGACACATATAGCATATGTAGATGCTGCAGTGAAGTTCGCCAAATGAATGAATGACTGAATTTATCTTTTATAATGAGCATATGTGATTTGTGTTAAAACCATGTTTCTCTTTAAAGAAATACACAAAAAGAATACTCTCTGGGGAATTCCAGAAGACTTCTTCAACTTACTAAGGAGATTACAAAAAAGCATCATTATCATACAATTAAAAGTCCAATCTAGTAAAACTTTGGCTGATAGGAAAGTTTTACAAAATTATAGATTGCAACAAAATCTGCTTTTAGACAGGTAATAAAGCCCCCTCATTTTTTTTTAACCTTACGGCAAGAAAATCTTTTTAAATGGCTTCTGTATTAGACTAATGTGTATCTCTTCTTCATAGCATAGGATATACTCCACTAGGACTAGGAGCTTGTACCTGGTTTCTCCTAGAGTCTGCCTTATGCTTTTTTTTTTTTAACCTCTGATGATTTTAATCTGTAATCATGTGTTGTAAAAAACCATTACTGTGAGTACACCAGAACCTAAAAGTGGTTTTGGGGCTCCCAACATAGGGGATCATTATTAGAGCATTTTTGTCCTATACTTTAAATTCTGTAATTCTTTCAGCACTTGTTAACATTTATTGCTGTGTACCTACATGAGGCGGCTATCAAGGTAAGCTTTTTCTTGGCAGTTACAATCTACAGCAATACTATAATGATTATAGACTATACTGGGAAAGAAGCCCCCGGACATAGTTATCAAGCAAAGTCCCCTTAGTTTTTCCAAACACCTCAAAGGCCCAAAGGCACTGTTTCTTCCATTTACTTTCAAAATGGGAAAGATAAGATCAACCATTTTTTATCTGAGGAACAATTTATTTCCAACTGAAATTCACACTATATCATTACTTCAACCAACCAAAACCTTACATGTTGAAGTTTTTACCTCTACTAGCAGAACAAAAGTTCTCCCTACCGTGCAATATGAATTTTAGATATTCACAAAAAGAATGATTAAAAAAATGAAATAGTCCCCGAAAACACAATTTATACTTTTTAATGAAAACACAATTTACACTTTCAATAAGTTATTTTTAACAAGGTTCTTCCCACAATGAGGTTCCAGAGGCTCTGGGCAATTGAGAATTTAAGAGTGCCAAAATCCCAAACCTGGATCTAGTCTTTTTTTTTTTTTTTTTGGTAGGTTACCTCCTCCTAACCTTCTTCCAGCTGTATCGCCCTTCACGTTACCTTGCTCCCAGCATAGAGAATCTCAGTCACGTTTTGTGGTTCATGACTATCTTATCATGGTATTCAATTTTCCCCCCTTTTTTGGATATCCTTAAATAAATAGTCTTGCTGCTTTGAGTCCCAAGTCCCTGGCAAAGGAGACCCCCTATGATTTCCAGCAAGTTGTCGACATTTATGAGCTTCTAGTAAGTTGCAATTATTTTAAAGCAGTACCACCTTTCAGTTCACCCTGAACATTTCACACACAGTATTTCATAAAGAAAACAAAAACCAAAGGAAAGTCCTCAACTGCCTGCCACCAAACCTAAATCCACCAGTACCAGATTTATCTTTTTGCTCTCTTCCTTCCTGTCAAAAGGAAAGTAGAGTCGGTTTTCCTGCTGACAGTTAATCTCTTCACCTAAACTCTGCAGCCCAATTCCTTTTCACCTCCTTAGGTCTAATCCTTCTATTGAGATTTACTACCTTTCCTGAATTTCTCTCTAGTAGTCATTAGACTGCTGAATAATATTCTGTTTTGCCTCTTTCCAAGTATATGGTAGAACAGCATTTTCCCACCCATGAGTTAAGCATGGCCATATGCTTTACTAGCCTGAGAAATGTGAATGAGACTCTCAAAGAATCAGGGCAATTTATAGTATTCCCTCCTACTGCTACCAAAACCAGCAGCTTTTCAGATGGGTGGAGCTCTGAGAGCCATTCTCTTAAGGAGGGCTCTCAACTCACAATGGTCCAGTAATGTGAGTAGAAAAACCAACCTTTGTGTTATAACCAACCCATTATGATTTGAGGGTTGTTTACTACTGCAGCATAATTTAGTCTACCTGATGTTTCCTCTCCACTGACTCCTTACCACTAGTACATGCACAAGAATATAGTCAAATCTCTTTTAAACAAAAAAAATCCTCTTTTGAATTCTTCCAATCCTTTCAGCTAATGCCCTTTCTTCCTCCTCTTCACAGTAAAACTGCTGGAAAGTACTCCACTTCTTCATATCTCCTTTGCTAGCCACCCGAGTGCCATCTGGCTTTTACCTCCACTGCTCCACAGAAAGGGCTCTCAATCAAGGTTACCAATGACCTTGCTGCTAAATCCAATAGACATTCCGAGCTCTTACTTACGTGACCTCTCTGTAACATTTGCCACTCTTGACTACTTTCACTTTTTTATATACTTTTGGCTCCTTAAACGCTGCTCCTGGATTCCAAAACAACACCCATCTTAGTTTCCTCTTCTCTGGGTGTTCCTTCCTAGGTAAGAATCTAAGAAGCTTCTCTTACTTCACCCCTTAAAATTTCTTTTTCTACACTGAACAACCCTACTGATCCACAAGCTACAAACACTGACACCATTTGGGAGTCTGTAAGGAAAACAGAATCTCTGGCTCCACCCCAGTACCACATTTTAACAAGGTACCAGCTGATTCCGAGGCACATTCAAGTTTGAAAACAACGGACCACAGAATTTAGGCTTGCACCCACTCCTCACCTTCTCTGGTCGCTTCCTACTACCCACAGGACTACAAACTGCCAGTCTAGATTTCTGTAGGCATCAGATCCACATGGCCTTCTACCTCCCCGAAATTCTTGCACTTTTTTTCATAGATTTTATTAATTTTAGAGTGAGAGACGGCGAGCGTGTGTGCACCTGAGGTGGGGGGAGGTCTCAAGCAGATTCTGAGCTCATGACCTGAGCCAAAATCAAGAGTCTGACGCTTAACCAACTGAGCTACCTAGGCACCCCAAAATCCTCGTTTTTGCCCTATAAAAGAATCAAACTCCATCCCTAAGCTGAGTCCATCATCTTCCTCCACCAAGCCTGTTCCTTCTATAATCATAAACATGTCACTTATTAATACTTGCTTTCCCCTTGCCTCCAGATAAAAGCACTTTTGAATCTATCTCCTAAATCACTTTAATATGTCCACTTCCCTCCAGCTCCACTCCCAATGTCCTAATTCAATCTATCATTTCTCACTTGGTAATTACTGCAAAGGCTACTTAATTGGTTTCTTTTCCCAGGACTGCCTCTTTTCAACTCAATTTCTATACTGCTTCAGAATGAATTTAAACACAAATTCAATCATTTAATTTTTTTGCTTCAAACGATTTAATGGCTTACAGGAGTTCTTAGGGAAAAGTCAATGAATTTCAAGGCCCTACTTATTTTCCTAGTGCTAGGCTTTTCAAACTGCTGCTTATAAAACTGAACGATCATGACCAGTATTAATAAAAAAGAGAGCAAAAAAAAGTACCAACACACCCAGAGCAATATACAGATAATTAGGTATTATTTTATGACACTTTTTGTTCAGTTATACATATGTGTGTACTGGGTGCAAATTAACATATATTCCTTTCTGTGGGAAGTGGTCAACAAGTTTGAAAGTCACTGCTGTACCTTCATCTCACCACACTAAACACCCTATGCTCTTTCAGTTCCTTGAGTATGTTCCTCTTAACCTCTAAATTGTGGCACATGCTGCTGCCTCTGCCTAAATCCCGCCCTTTCCAAATCCTCCAATTCCAAACACATGTACACTTTGCTATCTTTCAACTTTCAGCTTAAGGATTACTTCCTCTGGAAAACCTAGAATCTTCTTAGAGTTAGGTAACTGCCCATATTCTCATTATAATACTTTAACATTGTACTCTATCCCTCTTACAGTCCCTAACACACCATAATTTCTGTAAGATAGTGACTACATTCTATTAACATAGTGCTTAAGATAGTGTCTCAAATATTTCAGATACTCAACTAAAAAAAGTTGAAAAAAAAGAGCACATCATTAGAATGCAGTAACTTGGTAAACACAGGAATTACTTAGAAAGTAATTAAAGCTGGGCGCCTGGGTGGCTCAGTGGGTTAAAGCCTCTGCCTTCGGCTCAGGTCATGATCTCAGGGTCCTGGGATCGAGGCCCGCATCAGGCTCTCTGCTCGGCAGGGAGCCTGCTTCCTCCTCTCTCTCTGCCTACTTGTAATCTTTCGCTGTCATATAAATAAATAAAAAAAAATCTTAAAAAAAAAAAAAAAGAAAGTAATTAAAGCTAAGGAAATTGACTGGAAAGCAATATGGCTGAAGGTGGTTCCTCCCCCTACCCCACCAAAAGGTAGGATAAACTAATCATTGAAAAATGGTTCACATTTAGTTTGAGAAGATGGAGATACCTTTCAGAAAGAATGGTATAAGACCTGTAATAAAAAAAACAGAAGTATATTTACAAAAGCTGTAATTACATATAGGGGACGTGGGCTCAGTACACAGAAGAAAACCTGGTATAATGAAGCTATATTACCAAGAATTCCTGTAAAACATGTTAGGATGCAATGGATACATATTCAACTCAGAAGTGATCTGGCTTTCAATCCCAAGTTGTGACCTAGAGAATGAGATGACTTAATTTTTGCTTTTGAAAGCACCATGAGGGCGCCTGGGTGGCTCAGTGGGTTAAAGCCTCTGCCTTCAGCTCAGGTCATGATCTCAGGGTCCTGGGATCGAGGCCCACATCAGGCTCTCTGCTCCGTGGGGAACCTGCTTCCTCCTCTCTCTGCCTGCTTCTCAGCCTACTTGTGATATCTCTCTCTCTGTCAAATAAATAAATAAAATCTTTAAAAAACAAAAAAAGAAAGAAAGAAAGCACCAAGAGTGGTTCTTACAAAGGACAGACTCAGTAGAAAACCGGAGTGGAAGCTAGAAGACTCATTAGGAGGCCAAGAACACTGAACATAGTGGCTTGATCTCCACAGCTTAAGTGCTGTGAAGACAAGTGGTTGGATTTGGGATATATTAAGAAGGCAGAGTAGATAGATGTGCTGAAATCAAAGAAATATCAAAGATAAATCCCGTTTGGCCTTGAAAGTGAGTAAATGGTAGTAACATTTACCAAAATAAAGTTTGGGGAGAGGGCAGAAATCCAGAGTTCCATTCACAATGATCCATCAGGCAACGAGCTTCAGATGGAAATAATAATGAACAATTTTTCCTGATTAAACTTTTCACCTGTTTACATCTTATTTTTCCCAACCAATATTCTATTTCCCAACATTATTATTTCTTCAGATCCCCATGGCAACATGCATAACACCTTGTCTAAATAAAATTTAATAAAGAATAACTTTCTAGTTACCGCGTACAACCTTTTATAGCAATCATACCATATTATTCTTCCAATTTCAAGATAACTTAGGCTCCCTCTCATTTTTTTTTTTTTTTTTTTTTTTTTTTTAAGGCTCCCTCTCATTTAAAAACAAAGTCTGCTCAATGAACACTTTTGGGCTAACACGCGTGCACGCGTATTAAAAGAGAAGAATATAAGGTGTGAAGATAAATGGATAATGCCAAAAAACACTTTGATGAAAAGACATGGATAAAAGACAAAGAAATAGAATAATTTAGAAACAAAAACCTAAATATTTAATTACATACACTGTATCTAAGATGAAGAGCGTTTTCAAAGAAGTTACTAAAAAGTCTTAGACTTATAGTACAAAAACTTCAGTTTAATAAAAAAAACAAAAACAGAAAAAAACGCTACCAAAAAAAATTGAAGTTCCCACCAAGGGAACTTTTTTTTTAAAAGATTTTATTTATTTATTTGACACAGAGAGATCAGATCACAAGTAGGCAGAGAGGCAGGCAGAGAGAGAGGAGGAAGCAGGCTCCCCGCCGAGCAGGGATCCCGATGCGGGCCTCCATCCCAGGACCCTGAGATCATGACCTGAGCCAAAGGCAGAGGCTTTAACCCACTGAGCCACCCAGGCGCCCACCAAGGGAACTTTAATGCTTCACTTTTTACAGATCTTCAAGCTACAAATCAAACGGGCATTCACCAACCTGAAGAGACTAAAATCAAATCATCTTTTTGAAATTTCTTCTGTTTCCAGGATCCTAAGTTTCATTCTCAAAGAGGGGCGGCTAATCAACAGAACTCTCCCCAGCCCAAATAAAAACAAAACAAAACAAAACCCCACCCAGGTTTATGGTTATTTTAATACTAAAAGTGAACGCTAGACTACTCTTCTGAATGACCTACATTCAAAATAGCGTTTGACAGCTTTTATTCTGCGCAAACCTATACGTTATAAAGAAGGCCGCTGTTTTCGAGCTCTTCAGGAAAAGAACTTAAAGAAGAGTGACCATAATTTTTCTAATAGAGGGTGGCCAGGGATACTATGACACCCCAATAAAGTTAACTTCGAACAGGACTCTGAACTTACTACGTTTTCTTCGCTGTCCTCACATCCTTAAAGCAAAATACATATTCAGCTTGCATAAATCCTAACTGCTGAGCATGGCTAACGAAAAACGACAAAAAATCCGCTACCGGAAGTTTTAGCAGAATACCTTTGCACACTTTTCACTTCACACAGCACATGCACCCGTTACGAAATAAAAACAAAAAACAAACAACGAAAAGGCTAGAGGCAGTGAAAGGGGGGAAAAATGTCCTGTCTCACTCCTCTCCACTGTCGAGTCTCAGATTTACCTCCTGCCTCTCCGCTTCCTTGTTCTTCTGTCCCTGTTTCTTCGCATACCACAAGCCGATTTCGCGGCCTTTCAGGTGCCCGGGATGTCGGCCTCGGCCGCCTCGACCACCTCCTCCACCTCCTCCGCCGCCACCGCCTCCGCCTCCGGAGCCTCGGTTCCCTCCATGGCCTCCTCCGTGGCCACCCCCGTAGCTTCCTCCGTAGCCCCCGCCGGAGCTACGGGGCCCGCCATCCCGGCCCCAGTTCTGATGGCAATCATAGCTCATTGTCCCAGCGGACTACAACTCGTGAGAACCTGCAACCGCTAGAAATGGCGCCCGGGCCCGGAAGCGGGCGCACGTCCACTCCGTTTTGCTTCCGGCGCCCCGCGCGAGAGGGAGGGCCGTTCGAGCGTCACAGCAGCTGCTTCCGATGACGTCGCGGGCGGCCGCCTTCGGTGGTCAGGAAGGCGGCTCAGGTGAAGTCCTGTTTGCTGTGCCTTCTGTTGTCTGCCTTTGTACCTGTGGCCTGAAAGCGAGCAAAGCCTCGCAGGTTTCCTTTACCTACGCCCAACATGTGAGGCAATGGGGTTTAGTATTTACTTTCTTATTACCCGTAGTGAAATCCGAAGTTTGCTTCCAATTAGGCCCTGGAGAATACATGTCTGTTGACACAGTAGAAGAACCTGTGGATGGAGGCATTTTCTCCACAAGTCTCGAAAGAAATGAGTTCCTCATATTTTTTTAGTAGCTACGTCTTGAAAACGGCTTGACACTTGTTTCAAATAAGTATAAACTGTCCCTGCCTCTCTTAAAGGATTATCATGATTGCCTTTATCCAACAACGTAACAAGGAGCATGGCTGGCAAAAATAAAAAAAATGCTCTTAGGCAAATTAAATAAAGGCTGTTGAAGAATCGTATATGTTTATGTGAAGCTATTTATTGTTGACTGACCAGGCCACTTAGTGTCTAGCACAGCTGTTTTTGAATAAATCAAGTGACTGGGCCACACAGGCCTGGATGTTCACCAGAGGACATCCAGTTCATTTACATATTTTAACTGATGTAAAGGTGCTGGCATCAGCTTTCATTTGCTTACAGTCTTGGAAAGGCAAAAGAAATTACTGTGCAATGAGTTAAGAAAGGAAATGCTGTATGCTCTGAAGGGGTCCACACTACACCTCTGTGGCATAGAAATTATTTTGAGCAGAGGCATTTGAGTTTCTGAAATAGTTTAACTGCCTAAAAACACAGCTCCCAAGAGAATTCAAAAGAACTCAATTGTCATAAATCCCTTCCCCTGGGAGAGAAACTGACAAAATTGACTCTTACCACTGGAGACTAGAAATCAGCATCACACCTAAGCAGGAATTGTCACAAGACTATTATATATTGCATCTATTCTCATAAGAGCCCATTTTTTCTTCCTAGAAGTCATTTTCCCTTGAGTATCTTTTTCCTCCTCCCTTCCCCTATTAAGATAGTATATAAGGCCCAAGTTCTAAACTTCTCCTTGAATCACATTTTTATATGAAGTCCCACAGGTATGTGATTAAATCTGTCTCTTTTCTTGCTAATCTATCTTTTGTCGTTTTAATTTTCAGACACCCAGGATAAACCTAAGAAAGTAGAGGACATGACAGCAAAATAATTTAATTTTAGAGTCAGGTAAGTCCTTTTTAAAGAATGAGAGGTTAAGCAGTGACTTTGAGATAAGTAGACTTTAGCCAGACTAATGGGAAGTGGAGAGATTGTTATAGGTGGAGGAAACAAAGTGTGTAAAGAGAGATGATAAAATGTTGGAGAATGAGGGAAGCCTGGTGGCTCAGTTGATTAAGCATCTGTCTTCGGCTCAGGTTATGATCTCAGGATCCTGGGATCTAGTTCCATGGGGTTCCCTGCTCAGCAGGGAGTCTGCTTCTCCCTCTTCCTCTGTCTCTCCCCCTGCTTGTGCTCTCTCTCTCTTGCTCTCTCTCTCTCTCTCTCTGTCTCTCAAATAAATAAAATCTTTAAAATGTATATATTGGAGGGTGAGAAAACTTACCCTTAAACTTTTAAGATTGTTGGAGAAGACCAAAGAGGTAGCAAGGAGCCTAATCATGTTGGACCTTATATGCCACGTAGAGAACAACATTAAATTTTAAGAAGGAGAGTGGTTATTTTGGCTGCTTTGAAGAGAAAGGAATGGAGGAGGCAAGAATGGATATGGAGAGGCTAGTTAAAAGGCTATGATTTAGGGGAGGCAAGGTGGAATATGGAAAGGACTAGAATTAAGAGATATTAGGAGATAAAAAGATGTCAGGTTTGATGATTCACTGGATATGAGCAATTAGAGGAAAGGGTAAAATAACTCTTGAGATTAAGATTAGAATGACTACCAAATAAAGAGATACCGTATCCTAAGATGAAAAACAGGATGAAGAGGATTTTTTTTTGAATGGGGGAAAGGTTGAGTTAATGCATTTAAGTAATACATGTTGGGGCACTTGGGTGGCTCAGTCACTTAAGCGTCTGCCTTCGGCTCAGGTCATGATCCCAGGGTCCTAGGATCGAGCCCCCGTCAGGCTCCCTGCTCAGTGGGGAGCCTGCTTCTCCCTCTGCCCCTTACCCTGCTTCTCTTCTCTCTCTCTCACTCCCTCTCTTGTGTGCATCCTCTCTTTAATAAATAAATAAAATCTTAAAAAAAATTAAATAATGCATGTGGAAGAACGCATGAAACATACAAATTGATATGTCTAGAAAGTGGTTGGTTACATGAGTTAAAAACACAGAGGGAGCAGACTGAGATACATTTTGGTAGACTTTGGTGTATGATTAAGACTATAGGAATGAATAGTTCCAATAAATGTATTGGAATTTATTGGACATACCTGCTATGATGAGTATGTGAATTATTCAACAGGTAAGATTGGGTAGGCATATTGGGGGCAGTTGAGGCAAAATTCAAAGAAAATAGCATATATTATTAGGTGAGAGAGTTAAGGAACTGAATGGGTCTCCTCAAAATTTATATGTTGAAGACCTAACCCCCAGGCTAGCTGCATTTGGAATGGGGCCTCTATGGAAATAATTAAATGAGGTCATGAAGTTGGGGCTCTAATCTTATAAGATTAGTGTCCTTATAAGAAAAGATACCAGAGAACTCATTCTCTCTTTCCTAGGAAGACAGGCCATGTGTGGACAAAGAGGCTGTCTCCAAGCCAGGAAGGGCGCTCTCGCCAGGAAACAAATCTGTCAGCACCTTGATCTTGGACTTCCCAGCCTCCAGAACTTTAAAAAATAAATTTCTGTTGTTTAAGCCAGAATAATACCATAAATATATGGTACTTATTTATTAATAAATAGCTTTTATTTATTAAACCAATAAAGTGGTTTAATAGCACTGAAACCCGTGTTGTTTTATTAAGTCAGCCTGAACAGACTAATAGAGTAATAAGACTAACAGAGAGTAAGTAGGGAAGAAAACTAGCATTTATTTTTTGCCTAACATTTGCTAAGTATTTGGCTAGGCAATTCACATTTGTGGTCAGCAGAATAATGACCCCCATAGATGTCCACACCCTAGAACTGTGAATATGTTAAATTACATGGCCAAGGGAAATTAAGGTTGCTAATCAGCTGACCTTAAAATGGGGATATTATTCTAGATTATATGGATGAGCCCTATATAATTTTTTTTTAAAGATTTTATTTCTTTATTTGACACAGAGAGAGAGATCACAAGTAGGCAGAGAGGCGGAGAGAGAGGAGGAAGCAGGCTCCCTGCCGAGCAGAGAGCCCGATATGGGCCTCGATCCCAGGACCCTGAGATCATGACCTGAGCTGAAAGCAGAGGCTTTAACCCACTGAGCCACCCAGGCGCCCGTGCCCTATATAATTAAGAGCATCCTTCAAAGCGGAAGAAAGGCAGAAGAGAATTTCATAGTGATGTGATATGAGGACTCAAGCAACTGCTACTGGCTTTGAAGATAGAAGAAGAGGGCCCCAAGCCATGGAATGTAGGCAACATCTAGATCTGGAAAAGGAAATTTATTCTCCCTTAGAGCCTCCAGAAAGGAACACACCCTACCTACGCATAGATTTTAGCCTAGTGAGGACCCTTACTAAGCGTCTAAGCTACAGAATTGTAGGGTACTACATTTGTGTTAATTAAGACTCTGAGTTTCTGGTAATTTGTTATGGCAGCAATGGAAAAGTAATATGATACTCCATATTTCACATAATTCTTATGACAACCCCAGAGAGAGGTAGTGTTATCTCTCTTTCCTGCTAAATTCTGTTATTTCTTTTCACCTCATATTTGTTAATCGTAAGGAGAATCTTAGTTATCAATTTAAAATTACTAATTTTTCCTGACTTCTTTAGCATGAAGTAATATGGTATTGCTTGAGGCTATTGCTTTAGGCAGACACTTTAGAAGAAATGTCACTGTAGTAAAAATCTGCACGAAAGGAAGGTTTTTATGGAAGGACCACAGAAGTATTAGTGGGAAGAAAAGTATCAGTTGATACTTTGGGTTTTATTTTGTTTTGTTTTGTTTTCCTGCTTTGCTCGAAGTCAGCAAGAATTCTTAGGTTACTGGGCCACCTGGGTGGGTCATTGGGTTAAAGCCTCTGCCTTCAGCTCAGGTCATGATCTCAGGGTTCTGGGATGGAGCCCCGCATTGGGCTCGCTGCTCAGCGGGGAGCCTGCTTCCTCCTCTCTTTCTCTCTGCCTGCCTCTCTGCCTGCTTGTGATCTCTCTCTCTGTCAAATAAATTTAAAAAAAATTAAAAAAAAATAATTCTTAGGTTACCTAATACCAGAAAACGAAAAGGTTACTGGCTCGTTGTAATTGCCATTGTTACTATTGCTGATGCTCTGCTTTGTCCTGTGTTCTGGGCAGACTAAAAAGATGTCTTTCTTAAATGTGCTCTCCACTGATCATGGGCTGGGCACAGAATGCAAAACCATTGCTTTCAAACCCACAGCGTTTTGTCTAGGCCCACAGGCATGGGCTGTGTAGTCCAGCCACTTCTGAAATGCAGCAAGGGTAAGTCACACGGGATCACAGCACTATGGGAAATGACGACAGTTTCCCCAGTCTTAGGGAATCTCTTATTCTCCATTTTCTTTACCCCAATCCTGTGCAACAACTCTAGCATAATTTTTCATGTGTCTTATGTTCATGAGGGACTGGAAGGGAATTTTTTTTAGTGTTCCTCTTGGAAAATGGAATCCTCGATGGACTTATACATCTTGGTGATGGGGAGAGGGGACATGCTGATGAGAGTAATCCTAGATATATAAAGATCTGGCTATTTTGAGGTCAGTAGGGGACATGGATAAAATGGCTCTTTTCAAATCAGGAAAAATACAGAATTATTAAATAGCTCAATAGAGTATTTTAGCACATAAAATTTTAGAACTCAGATTGGGAAAATTGAAAGAGAATTTGTGGAGAACATTTCCTGACTATAATGGTTATAGTAAAATTATAAATCTACTTAAAAATTCAACTCAGGTGGACCAAGAAAATGTAGGGTTTCATCATTATCATCATCATTATTTATTACTGATCTAATGTCTAAATTCCTTTCTTGCTAGGCAACAATAGTGGAAACATCTTAAAATTGCTAGCTAATTTTCCCTATTTCAGGTAATTCTGAAATTATTCTATTAGGCCTTTTTCTCTCTTTCTTCCCCCTCTCTTAGGGAAAGACTTAATAGCTGGGGGCTGAAATCATTTGGAGACCTCTTCATTGAGAGAGGTGGCCACTGATCCTGGTTTTTGCCTGGAACTGAAGCTGGCTATGGGCTGGAACACTTACATATAGTCTCTCCATTTAGTTTCTCTGTGTGGCCTAGTTTTAACCTCCTCACAGTATGGCAGTCTGCTTCCAAGAGCAGGTGTCACAGAACAAGGTGGAAGTGCCTGATATTTTTAGTAACTAACCTCAGAAGTCACATAGGAACTAGTTATTAGTTGAGATGGTAATAGATGTCCATCCAGGTTTAAGGACAGTGAGGCCTCACCACACTATGGGAGGTCAAATTATAAGAAGAGCATGTGGGTTGGGAGATACTGTGTCCATCTTCAGAAGATACAATCTGCTGTAAGTGCTAGTGTGGCTTTTCAAACCATGTGACACCACCATTTTGACAGTTTTACAAACTTTTTGTGTTGTATCATAGACACATCTGCTGCTATCCATAGGACAACTAGAAGTAGGAAAAAGGATGATAATACTGCAAGTGATATTTACTGAGTGCTTATTATATGTCCAGTACTATTGTAGGCATATTTTTTTTCTCTATTTTATTACAATTAGGGTTAGAAAGTCAAGGGATGGAAGGACTAAAAAGAGTGAGACCTCCCCAGGGCAAGGATCCCGCTGTCACTGATATATTTCATGAGAAATAATGTAGTCTTATGAAAGTTAGAAAAAACTAAGTGAAGCATTATTTATTCCTCCTTGCTTTAAAAACTTCCATTTTCAATCCCTGAAACCTCACTTGTCTATTTATCAGAGACTTTTGAAATACTAAATCAACATATTTTCAGTCCTCTCCCTTGTAAGTCATGTTCCCCAGTAGGCATTTCACAATTATAACTCCAGGGAGGGGATAGTGTGAAATCTGCCTTCAGAAAGATGATATGAAGGAAAGAAAATCCCTGAAACATAGGAAGTAAAAAAAAAGAAGGAAGTCTTATATTATAAGAGAATATCGGTGAGGGTGGAAGGGAGGGGAAGATGTATTTAAATTTTGACCTCCCTCCTTCATCTCAGCTTTCAACATAATTCCTGCTTACACCATATATTGAAAGCACACCATATTTTGAATTTTTTTTAAAATCTCCGGTTATAGTTTTTAGTATATCCAGTGTTTGTGCTAAAGGGAAAAGTTAATTATTGAATCCCTGCATTCCCCTGGAATTCTGCGATATTTTACTTTTTCATTATCTCAAATTGACCTGTCCTCCGTTAGGCCAATTTTCTCAGCTTCTGTCACCAGTTTCCTTGCTTCTCTGACTTTTAAGGAATCTTTTAGACGAGTCAGGATTTTGTTTTGGTCTTCATTCTAAAATTGGTAAACACTGAGTGTCTTGCTCTAAGAACACCAAAGCTGTGTTCTATCTACATCCATCAAGGGTATTCTTTTTTTTTATTTTTTAATTTTATTTTATTAGGGTATTCTTGAACAAAGAAGAGAATCATATCTTCATCATAGTAGGGTTTCCTTATAACACAGAGAATTTGCAGATCCTTAACCTTCATTTAGTATTTTAAAATTTTAGGGTGCCTGAGTGGCTCAGTGGGTTAAAGCCTCTGCCTTCGGCTCAGGTCATGATCTCAGGGTCCTAGGATTGAGTCCCGCATCAAGCTCTCTGCTCAGCGGGGAGCCTGCTTTCTCCTCTCTCTCTGCCTCCCTCTCTGCCTACTTGTAATCTCTCTGTGTCATATAAATTAATAAAATCTTTAAAAATTTTTTATAAATAATGGTATGACTAAAAGTTTTTACAGATAATCTTATCTGGTTGGGCTCTCCTCATCCCTAATCTTTCTAACATCCACTCAAGAATAACTGAGCTCTGGAGAATTTAAATGTAGGTCAAACAGTGGTAGAGTCAGAATCAGAACCAGAGATTGAAACTAAGCCTTCTGATTCCTAGCCCAATGCTCTTGCCACCATACAGCCAAGATAGTTACACACTTAAAAGTTTATAGATTGTGGATAAGTCAGTTAGAGTCTCTTGAAAATAGATGGGTGTTTGCCTTTGGCTCAAGTCATAATCCCAGCATCCTGGGATTGAGCCCTGCATTGCACTGGGCTCCCTGCTCATCAGGGAGCCTGGTTCTCCCTCTCCGGCCTGCTTCTCCCTCTCCAGCTCCCCCATGCTTGTGTTCCCTTTCTTGCTATCTCTGTCAAATAAATAAATAAAATCTTTGAAAAAATGTATGTTAAAAAAAGGAAATAGATAACAATCTTAAAACAAAGTAATTCAGGGAACATTTGTATATATACATATTTTTGAAAGTACATATACAAGTACAAAAGATCTTTTAAAAGGGCTGTAAAAGATTTCATTAAGCTGGAATTAGTAGCAACAGAGATGTTACTATTTCTAGGCCCAAGGTGGATGAAGAAAGGGAATGAGTACCAGCATCCTGAAAGAAAATGGCATAGAGTCAGCTTTCTATAAGAAGCAATGGCTGCTGATAAAAGGTAAGATCCAGTCCAAGGTGATTTTTTGGGGAAAGAGGAATAAATATCCTGACCTCACTCTCTTCCTTGTCTCTGATCTCTTGCTTAAAGTCCCCATTGTCCAAACCCAGTGGGAAGCAGAGAGCGTTTGCTTCTGTCTGTTTACATGGTGCAAGTCAGTCTCTTGGTGCAAGAGAGTAGGATGGAGAAGCATAGAAAAATTTGCAGGAGAAAAGTTAACATAACCAGTGCTCTGGTCCAGAGCATACTTTGATGCTTTTAGTCGCAGTGAACTGTAAATATTTCAGTAAGAGGCAGAGATCAATCAGAATATTTTCTGTCCTTTTATTCTCTATCAAATGCAGATATTATCTGTTTTCAGCCTCCTCTTTGAATTTAATTGTCCAAACATTCAGTGGCTCCAGACGCACTGCTTTCTTTGTGATTTGGGGTATTTTACAGTTAGCAGTAGGAGTGGAGGTGTCCTCACCTTAAAGGTAAGTTTCTAAAGGCATACATACTTGTCCTCCTTTTATTACCTTCTTTCAGGGTATGTCTCGATGATATCCAAGCATAATTTCCTTATTTCACTCAAAATACTGAAAGAGAATATTTTTAAAATTCTCTAATAGAAATATAAAAAGCAAATGAAGGACTTTTAGCAGGAAATGTATAGGCATTACCTAGTTTCCTTTTTAGTTACTATAGGCACCGTGTGTTTTGGGGGAAAAACATATAGATTAGGTATAACCTGCTTTACAACTATAGAGTGATTGTGTAGTTTATTATCCAATTCTGTAGAAGTTAAAGAGGATGCTATTAATTGTTATGCCAAAAAAAATTGTAAATTGGGACCAGCCCGGGAAAACCAGACATTTTGTCATCATAACTATGAATTATTGTCACTGTCTGCTAATTCTGTCTGTTTCTCATGAAAAGAAAAAAAAACGGATGCCAGGATCCATGTTAAAGATCTTCTTGAGCATCTTGCATAACATACTTTCCCTTGAAAACTACATCATCTCATTAAATTAGTGGATTTTTCTCTGTCTAATATAAGCAGACAATCTGGGAATTTAGGAAAAAAATATTATGAATGAGCCCTGAGAAAAAAAGTTTTTTAATCAATGAATTTTCATCTAAATAATGAAAATACAAAGTCTTAAGGCTTCTATTGAACAAGTAGATATGTATCTTTACTACTATAACTAGGTGACCATGGGCTTATCCAAATCCTAATATTTTTTGACCCTCACATTTTAAAGCTTCTGGGAATTGTATTTCTGCCAAGTGGTGGAAACTAAAATTTGCTCCGGAGATATTTTTTTTCTTTTTTTCTGGAAAAATTACTCAATGAGACTATGCGTATGTGAAGGTAAAGATTTTCCTCTGTGATAAAGTGTTTCAAGGTGATGTGAATCCAGGAATCTAAATTATTCTCCATAATATTGCAAAAGATTGTCATTGTAGTCACTTTGTATTGGGAATTTCACTGCCTAATGCCAACAAGTTCCTGCTTATTCTTGAAAAGAACATGTGTTTTTGTATATGTGAATGTTTGCACATGTGTTCTTTATGCATATTGAAGTTGAGATCCCAAGACTGTAAGAAAGACATACAAATATGATTTTCTTTGTATTGTAACTGGAGAAGAGAGCACATAAACAAACTGACCTAGGTTTGGGGCAGTATAATCTGGTCTAGAGTAAGGCCAAATAACTCAAACTTGGGAAGATGTACCATTCTTGGATTATGGTATGGAGTATCTCTGCATCTCATGACACCAAGGAGGGGGCACTATTTACGTTCTGTTACAGTATGGTTATTGTCTAGTTGGGGTCATAGCATGTGGCAGAGACTGGCTGCTAGCTGTTCACCAAATTTAGGTGTCTTCTTCCTGTACACATATAAATATATTTCTCTGTCTCTTTTGAAGTTAGGGATGGCTGTATACGGAGATGTCTCCACTGTAGCAGAAGCTGCAGTGGCTGAGATGCTGTCCTTCCAGGCCATCCCTGGAACAGTCCTTGCAGGATCCTCCATCCCCTTTCTCCTGCTAGCTCAATACAAATGAGCATAATGGTCATAAAAATTGAAAAGGTGGAACTGCAAGATTGAAAGAGCCTAGACCCCTGAACCATTTCTTAGAGGAGAAAGCCTTAACTGGTTAGGAACATTCATTTAACTGCTGCTGCTTTTCTTCAACTTTGACTTCCAAATCTCGCACAAATGCCTCTCTCTGGCAGATGCTAAACCTGAAACTCACTGGCAAAAAAGAATGGAAAATACAGCTTTCAGGCTTCTAGTCTCTGTGATATATGGAAGACATTAGAAATATTGGGATTTTCCAGGGTGTTAACAGAAAATAGATTGCCAGAGGAATTTTTTCCTCAAGTTATAGGCTCCATAGAAAAACATTTAAGGAGTGTGTAATTTATTTAGTAACCAAGGAAATCCTTCCTATTTATTGAATTAGAATATAATACCATCACCATCTCCATTGCTATCACCCTAATCCTAGCAAATATCACCTCTAACTCAGACTACTAAAAGAGCCTCCTGTTTCTTCTGCTCTCATATTTGTACTTGCATAGTCTTTTCCCCTTGACAACAATAGACAGTCATTTTATATTCAAACATGTCATTCCTTTGCTCAGAACCCTCCAATCACTTCCCACCTCATTTAAAATAAGATTCACAGTCCATGCCTGGTCAAGCCACTAATCATCTGTCTCTCCCTGACCTTATCTGTCCTTATTTCCAATCACTTTTTCTCTTTCTTACTCATCTGCATTTACATTGACCTCCTGGATGGTTTCACAGAATACAAAAGGCATACTCCCACTTCTGGGAATATGATGTTCCCTTTGCTAGAACTATGATTTCCCTAGGTACATAGTGTGTTTTATCACTTTATTTGATTGTTGAAATTTTACCTCATCACTGAAGTCTTTCCTAACCAAGGTATTTGAAAAATTACTCCTTCCATCACTCTCCTGTTATTTTCATTTTTTTCTTATCATTTTTATTATCTCTGGTACCTACTTTCTGTCAATAAATTTAGCATTCCCTGAGATGTATACATGTATACACGTATGGTATATAAATGTATAGTGTGGACCTTAACCCCATCCAAAAAGAGGTCTCTCCCCCTCTTGGGGAGGTTGCCTCTGAGCCCCCGAAATGTATTGCTTTACAAGAGTGACTTTGTTTGTCTGGGGCTGTGGATCAGCCAGATAGTAACAGTGTGATTTAAGGTAGAGGCTTTGTGTCTTTCCTTACCAACTTGACTTCTTTAGGAGCTGGAGAGCAGTCATGTGAGCAGTGAACCATTCTTACCCCTACTCCTACTCATAGCCTCCTACAAAGGCTATGAACACCAAGATTCAAACGAGCTTTCCTTCTTGGCAATAATCCTTGTATGTTATCTTACACTGGTGTCTGGGAAAGTAATGCTGTCCATGACTCCATGGGGAGCAGACAACAGAAGGTCCACATTGAGACTTTCTGGATTCTGTCGTATATGCTTCTTGTGGCTGATTTTAATCTGTATCCTGAAATGCACTATAACTGTGAGAATACAGATTTCTTGTGAGTTCTGAGGGTCCTTCTAGGGAATTATGGAAACTGCTAGTGGTTCTGGGGATATCTTAAACTTGCAGTTGGTATCAGGAGTGAGGAAAGTCTTGTGTGGACTGTATTCTCTAAATTTGCAGTTGGCTCAAACTCATTTCGTGTGTGTGTGTGTACACGCATTTTGTTTTTGTTCATAGTCACAATCCTAAGTACCTAGAACAATTTTTAGCTATAGTAAGTATTCATTAAATGTTATAGTGAATAAGTTAATCAAAGTAGCTGAATAGAATAAGAAACTAAGACAAAATCTAATGAAATTCAATACTAAAGAACCATGTTGAGAAAAGCTTCCAAATAATGTATATCCAAATGGTTTTTATTATATTTTAAATAATGCTTTGGTCTTCAAAATGGTTGCCTCTGTCAGTCACAACTCTTTGGGATTATACATGTGTTATATTTACTGGGAGTCTTAGATATGCCTTTCAGTTTGTAGGAGTCACCACCAGATGGTGATATTTTTATTAGGTAAGTAATTTTAGTCTTCAAATTCATCAGTTTATGGAGAAAAAAATCAGCTATATGAAATATAGCACTTACTACTAATAAAATGTATCACAGTAAGCTATTTAAATATAGCACAAAATATCTACAAGGGTATTTCCTACAGAAACACATTCTTAAAACCATAATCACTTTAAAGAGTAAGTAGACTTTATGCTGATGTAGCTTACTTACCCTTACTCTTTCTAAACAAGGATTGGGAGGAGCCATTCATGCTTATTCATAGCCCCTATAGATTTTTCTTTAGTTTCAACTACGATTGGCTTGGATGACAATGACATGGCAATGTGGGGTCCCACCCCAGGACCCTGACCTGAGTCAAAGGCAGATGCTTAACTGACTGAGCCACCCCTAATACAGCATCTCTAATACAGCAGAACTTTAAAGTGTATCCAGTGTATAGTTAATTCAATAGCCAGGGGCAGTTAAATGGGAATATCCTAGTTTTGGGTTTTTGTTTTTTGTTTTTTGTTTTTCCAATTCTCCCAGCATAGGCCCAAGTCCAATGAAAAGAAAATAGTACACAGGAGGGAAGGAGTATTATTATCTTCCAGTCCAGTTCTTGTGCTGTTTAAATCTTGACTTCTATCATCTTCTCCTGTGTATTAAAGAGCTGTGCCAGTTATGAAGGATTTCTTTCTTTCTTTTTTTTTTTTTAAGGATTTTATTTGTTTATTTGACAGAGAGAGAGAGAGAGAGATTACAAGTAGGCAGAGAGAGGCAGGCAGAGAGAGAGAGGAGGAAGCAGGCCCCCTGCCTGAGCAGGGAGCCCGATGTGGGGCTCGATGCGGGGCTCAATCCCAGGACCCTGAGATCATGACCTGAGCTGAAGGCAGAGGCTTTAACCCACTGAGCCACCCATGTACCCCAAGGATTTATTTCTATTTAAATCTTTATTATTTTCTTCAGTTTTATTGTGATTCTCCTTCTGATTTCCTTGCTGCCAAAAATTGTACTGTAAAGCAACAAAATCACCTTTCTCTTTCATAAAATTATACAGCTAAATTTAATATATCAAAGCTTTTACAAAGCATTATTAGAATCTTCAACTTTTGCTTTTATAACACGCACTCAATGCCATTAATTTATAGTATTTGATTGATCTGGCCATTTGTCATTATGCTAAAATAGTCCTCCATTATGGGGCGCCTGGGTGGCTCAGTCGGTTAAGGAGCTGGCTCTTAATTTTGGCTCAGGTCATGAACTTAGTGTTCTGGGATCGAGCCCACTTTACTGCAGAGCTGGGCTCTGTGCTCAGTGGGGAGTCTCCTTCGGGATTCTCTTGCTCTCCCTCTACTCCTCCCCCAGCTCTCTCTCTCTAAAATTAATAAATCTTTTAAACAAATAAAATAGCCCTCAATATTAGGGATATAAAAGTCTTTTTAAATAAAATATATTTGTAATGATAATATATTTGAATTTGAATTTATGTTATACATTATTTGAGTCTTGCTTTATAAGCTTTACTCATGGCATTACCTTTGCTTCCCAAGTTTAGAAGAGGAGATCTTGAGAGAGTAAATGAGACATAAGGTCCATTGAGATAATTACTTTGAAAATAAGTTCTTGATGGCAAAAAAAAAAAAAAAATCTTCTGAAGATGAAGCCAGATGAAAGCCCATATAAAGTAATTTAGAATTCTGATTCAGTATAATAAAATATAAACCAAAATAAATCATTAAAAAAATAATTCACTCGGTCCGTAATTAGTAAATAAGATATGTGAGTGAGGTGTGGTGGTACACAAAGTCAAATACCATGTAAAATGTCAACTCAATAACTTTGGAAAATAAACATTTAAGTAATACATTTAATGTATGTTTAAAGAAAGATCGGAACAAAGCATTTTGAAGTAAAATCACTTCCTAATTTTTGAAATATACATTACTAATATTCTCACAAGGTGATTCTTGCATTTTTGCAATGTAACACATTTTAAAATTAGTGTTGAAATGTATACCTTACACTCCTTTAATAAAATATATTGAATTTGCTTGAGATATACATGCCTTTGAGAAAAAACTAAAAAGCACCTAAAATTAGAACAATATTTGTTTTAAAATTTTCTATACTTCAAGAATGGCAGAGAAAGTTTGCCAAATATGCAGCTTTAGAAACACACTTTTATTTTTTTATTTAGTGGATTTTCTCTGCTTTACCCAGGACTTTGTCAATCTAATCAAGCATACCTAACAGAACTTAATCTGGCAGAGCTTTCCCCCTATTTCCATTCAAATAAAACAATTCTAGAAATGATAATGTGTACATTTATAACCTTTTCCAATAATGTTTGAGTTATGGATTACTAATTCCATTTGTAACATACAACATTTTGTTTCAAGGCAATCTTGACATAATGGAAAGATGAAAGGAAAATACTTACATTTAAGAAAGAAAGGAAGAAATACATTTAGTAAGCAATTTGTACAGACTAAAGGCATGCATGTTTCACAGTTGGGAGCTAGCTAGTTTGCCATTTTACATGAAAATATATTTCCTAAACATGAGTGTAAAGCTAAAGCCGTAACTATAATAAGCTTGTTTTCCTAGGCACATGTAGGCAAGTCTCTTTAAATACAACACAGAGTTTTGCTACATTTTTTTTCATTCCTCAAATATCTTCTTACCCCTTGCAATAAAGGCCAGCATTATGTGATGAAACATGAGCATGTGAACAATATATTCATTGAATTTATGCAATTTTCTGTTTACTCTGAGGATGACAAACAGGCAAAAACATTAGTAAATGAGGCTGATATTTAATCTAGAAAGGAACCTTAGGAATCAGATAAGAAACAAATCATTTAATTACCACAGTGTGTGATCTACAGGTAATACATCAAAAGCACTTAAGTGTTTACACTAGATCCAGCCACTTGCCCTAAAAACAGTTATCTACTAAATCTGTAATGCTTATGTAAACCAGCAAGTAATAAAGGAAATCACATAGACTCGGAACAAAAGTGTTAGGTTAGCAGTTTGAACTTGCAGACCCATTCTTGCCTTTATTAGACCAAATGATCACTAGTTACCCTTGCTTTCTTCCTCTCTTTTTCTGTAAGCTTTATTTAACAACTGGATTTCCTCCTGGTAACCGTCCTTCTCTTGATGCTGCCTTTTACTGTTCTGCCTGTGTGCTTCAACAGTGTCCGGAATGGAGATGTTGATATCACCATCAGGATTACTCGTGGGTAAAAAGAGAGAGTATGAGGCTGTTTCCCCTAAATCACAAGAAACAAACCTGTTTTCTTTCCGTGAGTAGCGTAGGGATGGAGATCTGACCTGTGTAGAGGACTGGCTGATGTTGCTAATGATTGACACAGTGTCCAAGGCTTCTTCATTATCACAAATTTCAAGAACTTCCAAGTGTATTTTCACACTGGTGTCCGCAAATGTGGTAGGAGAATCTTCTGAATTTGGCTCATGACCAACACTTTTGGATCGATATACTTCTATTTTCTTAGAGGCTGGGGTTATTTTTTGTCCTTCTGCACTTACCTCATAGGTAGAAAGAGAGAGGGTTTTCCCTGTAGGTGCTTGGAGAGACACGGTCCCCTGGAATGCACACAAGGGAATGGCAAGGGCACCACCAGAACGCTGGGGACAAAAACACAATTGTTATTATTGAAAACGAGTTTCTGAAATTAGAACATTTAGAAATTTATTTTATTCATCAGTACGATGGAATTTTTTCTATTTCAGAGCCATTTCTCTAGAAACCTTGATTTATCAATGGTATTTAAATTCTGCCATCAAAGCACTATAGTTCAGTTTCTCCTAGGTCAAATATAACATCTAAATGAGGACAGTCAGGAACCTATCTTTGAAGATAAAGAACATATTCCCGTAACTTAAGGCAAAATTTGTGTATTGATGGGGGTAGCAGTCAGTGCTTCCAAAGGCAGAATATGGACATAAAATTGAATGCATATTTATAATCTGGAATTGCTTTTATAGTTTTGTTACATTAAAAAGTTTGCATAGGTTGAAAGAAATGCAGACTGTGTTATCAAAATGCACTTTCTTTCCTGTTTAGTATGTCACAGAGAATGATAATTGTGAAACTGTGATTCAAATTAAGTATAAAGTATGTTTCAACTGTTAGGTTTGAGCATTCAGAAGAGGAACCAAATGTCCCCAGAACAGTGCTACATTGTGCTTACTTTTCCATGGAGAAATCACAGTCATTAAAGTAAATCTAATAATAGAGAACTCTCCTACATCTCTGCAAAAACTTTCTTGAAGGTTAGAAACTTTTATAATTTTATTTAAAACTTCACGTGTTAGGAGTTTTTAAAATCTGTACTCGCCACTGATAAGCACTTTAAGAAATGAAAGAAAAAGACTCTTAACAATAGCCTGCATTTTATATTATTGATTCATATCTTCATACTTCCAGTTGACTTGTTTTCTTTTTGATTACATGTTAGTCTCAGAAGGTACCAAGCTTCTCGAGCAATGCTCTCAAAACTAGGTCCGCAGACTAACATCGTCAGCATTACTTGATAACTTGTAAGAAATGCAGATTTTTGAGCTCTAGCCAGACCTACTGAATTAGAAACTTTGGTGGTGGATTCCAACAATCTATTTTAAACAAGCCCTCCCTAATGAAACAAGATGGGATGGGGAAGGAGACAAACCATAAGAGACTTCTAATCTCATAAAACAAACTGAGGGTTACTGGGGGGTGGGAGGGTAGGGATAGGGTGGATGGGTTATGGACATTGGGGAGGGTTTGTGCTTTGGTGAATGCTGTGAAAGATGTAAGCCTGATGATTCACAGACCTGTACCCCTTGGGCAAATAATAAAAATAAAATTAAAAAAAAAAAAAAAGCCCTCCAAGTGATTCTGTTGCATTGTAAGGTTTGCAATCCATAATTAAAGAAATGTTGTAGTCCAGAAAAAGAAGGGGAAGGAAGATGGTTAACAGACACTTTTCATACATGTGCCGATAACCTAAAAAGCTGACTTACTAACTGGATTGCCTTCAATATGTCTTTACAGAGGAATTGGCTTGAGGGTTCATGGTATTTTGCCAGTTTAGGATGATCAACCTTTCTGTTTGCCTGTAACTATGCAGTTTTAGCACTTAAATTCTTGCATCTCAGGAAACTTCCCAGTTCCAGAAAAACCAGGATAGCTGGTCACCCTGTTTGCCTTGAGCATTTTGTATCTGGACCTAAGTGTGGTTGGAGGAAGCCCAGGACTACAATTTGGATTCTCTTCTACTAAGAGAAATTTTTTAAGGGAGGATTTATCATGAGATTCATTTGGGTGCCTTCATGCCTAATTCTTTGAATTTAGGGACAATGAAAAATATAGTCTAGGGTGTGCAAGACGTGTTACTGGTCTTTTTCTAGTTATTTTCCATGGAGAAGTCTTGAATCCTCTTTATCCATAAAGGGTCCTGGGAACCTAACTTTAGAGCCTTGTACCCTAAAGGGCTGAAAACTTTGAAAACTTACGCTATAAATTTCAGTTTACCCTTCTGCTGAGGCAAAAAGCTTCACCGACTTCACATGTGCAACTGAAGCAGGAGAAACAGAGGAATAATACTTAGGTTCATTACTGTACCAAAGCATTGTTTGAGTGGTAGGAACTTTTCAGCAAAGGGGAAATGGCCTTCATTATTTTTTATTTATCCATTCATTAAACATTTGCTGAGTATTACAGTAGTCCTCCCTATCCAGAATTTCACTTTTCACAATTTCAGTCACCAGCAGTCAACTGCGGTCTGAAAGCAGATGATCCTCCTTCTGTCCTTTGGTCAGAAGGTCAGTAATAGCCTAACACTGTTCATAGTGCTTATGTCAGTTCACTTCACTTAATCTCATCATATAGGTATTTTATCATCTCAGAAGGGATGAATGAAGGGAATGAATATAGTACAATAAGATGTTTTGAGAGAGACAGAACACATTCACATAACGTATATACTGTTATAATTGTTCCATTTCATTATTAGTTATTTCTGTTCATCTCTTACTATGCCTAATTTATGAATTAAACTTTATCATAGGTATGTTTGTATAGAAAAAAAACATTGTATGTATTGGGTTTGGTACTAACAATGGTTTCAGGCATCCATTGGGAGTCTTGGAATGCATTCCTCATGGATAAGGGGTAAGTACTGTTTGTGCAAGATTCTGAAAGTGCATTGGGTATACAGATGTACTATTTCTTCATTCAAAGACCCCACAGATATAATTGGGTGACAAAAGCATGGAAGTAAGAAAATAAAATTTTAGTTCCAACTATTTTAGTAGAGATAGGAACCAAGCTCTGTGGAGTCCAGGAATGACCACTTTTGGTAAAGAGATTTCATACAGAGTTGGCATTTGAAATTTATCTTAAGAATTAAGAAAAGATTTATAGTTTTAAAAGCTTTGCTTTCTGAATGATAAGTTATGAGTGGCAGAGCCAAATTAAAAACTTTCCATCTAGAGAAAAAATTTTATCAAAGACAAAAATTTCCATTTTTTAAAATAAAAATGGACTGAGATATTATTTAGTCAGAAAATTTGTCATTTAATAATGTGAATTATAAATATAACCTCCTTCATTCTGAGAGCTAGTAATATGAAAGCTGGACTTCCTTACATCATGCTCTATTGTAGGAAGAAAAAACAACCCCATCTCAGCGCTTAAAAAATTATTTTCTCTTTGACACGGTATATTGTGTAAACAAAGTCCTATGGAATATATTAGTTTAAAAAAGGAAAAATTGGATGAGAAAACTGAGTTACCAGACAGTGTGCTCAGCAGTACTGGCATGTCTTAAAAGAACCTTCACTAGAGCATGAACAGTATGACCATATCTTTATCTGTACCCACCTGCATCACCGATGAGGAGTTAATATAAAAGCAAATGTGATAAAAAATTTTTTTGCATCTTATTTTATACATCCACATAATGCAGATTTCAATAACTCTCTCATGCTAACTTTACTTAAATGAACAAAAAAGCTTTACTGAATTATCAAATGACATCTCATTAAAATTGGCATTTGAGAATTGCATAGAGCCAGAGTTTAGCTAAGTATGAAGTCTGTTATTCTGAAGTAGTACACAAAGTCTTGAGTTATCAAAATTACACTGTGAGGGACACCTGGGTGGCTCAGTCGGTTAAATGTCAGACTCACTTTTAGCTCAGGTCATGACCTCATGGGTTGTGAGATCAAGCCCCAGAGCCCCATGTTGGGCTCCAAGCTCAGCAGGATGTGTGCTTAAAGATTCCCTCCCTCTGCTCTTCCCCCCAATCGCATGCACCTGGGTCTGCGCTCTCTCTCTCTCTCAAATAAATAAACCTTTTTAAAAAGTTACAGTGTGTAACATTTTTATTCAAAGGGATAGTCTCCATTTGACAGTCACAGAAGTAGAAACACAGAATCAGATTATGTAAAAGCATATCTGAGCATACATCTTTGTACTATTAATCCAAAATTATCATGTTAATTTCAGCAAAATTGGTACTGTCACTTTAAGCCAATTTAGCAGTTTTAATGTTACTGGTTATGAAAATATTTAATGTATAAATTTGTTTTGGTTTTAGATTTGTATAAGAACTATAAATGTAAGGAGTTTTAACCAAATATTGTTTATATATCTTAGAGCAAAATCATAAAAATTTGATTTGACAGTAAGATACCTAGATTTTTTTTTTCTTTCAGAGAGATCTATTGTTTAAGTTAAAGAAACATTCCTCCAGGTGAGGGAAAATGAGAGCTTGAATGAAGGAAGAAGTAAAGGGATAGAGATTCAGGGAGAAATCTAACAATTTGTGTAAAATCAAAAGAATTCCCACCTCTTTTAGGATATAGAAGGCAGGCTAAAATGGAGAGAGATGAGAACCAATAAAACAGACTAACTGAACCACTATTATGTATTAGGACTGGGTTAGCTGGTAGGTCTATAGCAATGGAATGAGGAGGCTGTCATATCTTGGGTACATAGAATATACAAATACCAAGCTCATAAACAATTGCATTTCCATGTGACTCAGACTACAATAGATCCAGGCTGGAGAATTATAAGAATATGGAATAAGAGCACTTACCCTAGGTGGAGTGAGGGAAAAGGAGACCTGGGCAGGGCTCAATTTTCATAGATGAAAATAAGTATTTGATATCAGTGCTATTATTCAGCATTGTTCTAGAGGTCCTAGCTTAATAACAGCCAAGAAATATTGAGCAGGAAGAAATAAAATTAGCATAATTTTCATGTGAAAATGTTGTATACTTAGAAATTCTAGAGAAGGGACTCTAAAAAAGAACTAATTTTGGAGTTTTGTAAGGTTAATTGTAGGTAAATGTTAAGACATCAATAGCAGTTACCAATTAAAAAATATATTTTAAAAAGGTCCCATTCAATATAATGACAAAATTATAGAAATGTGTGAGAACAATATGAAAAAAAAAACACTATAATGAGAGAAATCCAGAATAAATAGGAAAAGAAACAGTATTCCACATGGAAAAATTCTATTGTTGGGTGCCTGGGTGGCTCAGTGGGCTAAGCCTCTGCCTTTGGCTCAGGTCATGATCTCAGGGTCCTGGGATCGAGTCCCGCATCGGGCTCTCTGCTCAGCAGGGAGCCTGCTTCCTCCTCTCTCTCTGCCTGCCTCTCTGCCTACTTGTAATCTCTTTCTCTGTCAAATAAATAAATAATATCTTAAAAGAGAAGAAAAATTCTATTGTAAATATGGAAGTTTTATTTTATTGTATTGATTTAATACAATTTTAATAAAAAACTTAATAGAATACCAATGGAATTTTGCTTTAGAACATGAAAAGTTCCTCTTAAGATTTATCTGCCAGAGTAAATGCTTATGTATAACCAAGAAATTTTGGAAACAGACTAATAAGGTAGATTTACAAACATAATATGAAGCTACATTAATTAATATGGATTGTTAATTGCAAGACGTAATAAGTTAAGCAGTCAAAAAACAAAATATCGTCTATCACAAAGATGGCATTTCAAAATAAGAAAGGAATCAAATGGCTTTCCATTACAAAATGAAATTAGATTCCTTTCATGTTATAAGCAAAAATAATTTCTTGAGTCTTAATAATGCTTTTAAAATGCTGTGTGAAGAAGACCTTTACAAATCTGGAATGAAAATCAGAAGTGGCAAAAGAGGGACAGATTTGATTGCAGAAAAACTGAAAATGTCTGTGTAAAAATGTATGCTGAAAGCAAAAGTAAAAAACAAGTGGCATCCTAGGAGAAAATATTTGCAGCATACATAGGACAAAGTTTAATAGTCATAGAGGGTTTTTCTAAATCAATGAGATAAACATCCCAGGAGAAAAAAGGAAGTGGGCAAAGCAATTAAGGGAAGGACTACAAGTGAAGAATAAACATATGAAAACATACTTGATTTCACCAATAATCAAAAAAATGTAAGTAAAAACAATGGATCATTTTTAGCATCTCAGATTGCCCTCCACAAAAAAAGAGAGAGAGAAATGAATAAAATGATAGATGCCATCTTTAGAGTACATTTTGATTGTATTTGATTATAAAATAAGTCTACATATACTTACCAGCAATCCTATTTCTGTGAATCTGTTCCACCACCAAAATATCAGCACATACTATTGTTTATTTCAGCACTATTGTAAGTCCCCAAATAGAAATAACCTAAATATACTGGAAAACTTTCTTGAAAGAATGAAGTAAAGCTATAAGTTCTGCCTGGGTAAAATAATTTCAACACATTTTGAGTGATAATAGCAAGTTGCAAAACAATATGTAAAGTATGATCCAATTTTCTTGTAGAAAAACATCTACCAGAAAACAACTCAGCAAATTATACATGTGTAGGAATAAAAGATATAGAGACACACAGTACACATATATAGCCTAGGCACAGAAAAGATTTGAAAAGCTATATTCCAAATAATTATTTCCCTCTGAAAAGTAGATGGGGAGAGGACTTCAACTTTAATGGTTTATATATCTAAATTTTTCGATGATGATGATGATTTTGCTTATGGAAGTTTAGTAGGTAATAGAGAAGACAGAGAATGCAAAATATTACTAGAAGGGCATCCAGGGTGCGGGGTAGGGTACTGAGTGTGTGTTGCCTATGATGATTGCTCAAAGTTCAGTTTGGTAGTCAGTCTGGAGTTTGTGCTGCATTTGGGGTTTGTGAATCAACACTCTGCATTTGGGGTTTATGCTATTTTTAGGTTAGAAAATGAGGAGACAAGGTGGGTGCAGGGTACTGTCTCAAAATTTTGCCCTGATAGTTTTTTTGTTTAGAATAAGAGTCCCAATTGGGGTACAGTTTATTTTTTGTTCAAATTTTTGAAAGAGTAGCAAACAGCACTTTTGCTGTTTAAAAATAAATGTTTTAAATTATCAGAAAGGAAAAAGGATCATCTGGTCCTAAGCAGACAAAATAAAGTGACCAGGGTCTGTAATGAGTCAGATTCTCCTCACTAATTTTGCTGCAAAAAGTTATTATAAACATTTGAGTTCAATGATCTGTCAATGTAAACATTAAGTTCCAATAAAGAATCCTACTTCAGAAAAAAATATTATATAATTTGAGTTACAAACCACAGTGTGATCCACAGATTTGAAGGCCATTCAAAAAGTTGAAGAATAATTTCAAAATGAGACTAAAAGTAAAAGGTATTAAACCTTAAATGAAAATTAATGTTAACTGTGAGGAGATAAAACAAAAAAAATCTGTTATTATTGATTTAATTTGTCTTCATCGTACTGGGTTGACTAGTGTGTCCCTTCCAAAATTTATATCCACTTGTACCTTGTGAATATGATGTTATTTGGAAATAGGGTCTTTTCAAACATAAACTAAAATGAGGTCATAGTGGATATGGGTGGGCCCTAATCCAGTGACCCATGTCCTTTTAAGAAAAGAGAAATTTGGACACAAACTCACATAGAGGGAAGATGGCCATGTGAAGAAGGAGACAGCACTTAGAGTAATTCTATTGTAAACCAAGAAAGGATGGTTGACACCTTGATTTTGAACTTCTGGCTTCCAGAAATATGAGACAATAGATTTCTGTTGTTTTAAACTATCTTAAGTTTGCAGTAATTTGTTACAGCAGCCCTAGGAAATTAATACAGAGTTTTGTGCAAACACATAATGAAATATTTGCAAAGTTCTGCAACTGCCAGTGTTCTTCTGGAGACTGGAACTGCATGGCATTTTTGTCCAATCCATGTAGAATGTAATCTCCGCCAGGGAAAGGAACATTTCCTTGTGGATCTTTATTTTCTCTACCATCTATACCAGTGCTTGACACACGGTGGACCCTCAAAAAATACTTGTTGAATGAATAAATATGTGCACGAATGAATGAATCCGCAACATTCACCTTGTAGGTTTTCTTAGATTCCATATTTTAACTTCCTAAAGCAGAAAAAATAAGATCATCTTTCAAAAGTATTGATATTTAAAATTTATTTTTTTATATTTTAACAGCCCTATATAATAAATGATGATAATTACAAATGCATCAGAAGGTGATATTAGAACATAATCCTTTTTATAAAAATAGAATATTATGGGACCCAATTGTACGTGAACATTTACTTCATGATAAAAAAAATTATAGGATTCAGAGAGCATAAAACTAGTCATTTCATAGTCTCTGCTTTCTTTCCATTTAAAAGTCAATGAATTAGCATATGCTGTCAGGAATAATGATAATCCATTATTGCTGTACTCCTGAGTGTAGGTGGCTGGGAGCTTTTTTATTTGGAAATGAAAAGCAGTCTCTAAACCTCACAAATGCTTCAGAAGGAGAGAACATGCCATGTAAACACATTAGCACAAATAATCTGCTATCATAATTGATTTAGACTTACTGACCTTGGGCATATTGAACTTTTTATTTCCTCACTATAAGCCTCTAGGTGAATTCAGGGTGAAATTATAATATAAAAGAGTTGCTCCAAATTTCTCTCCTAACAAGGTGAGGTATTGTGTTATCTGAATCACTCAACTTAAGAAATATTATAACATGTAAAATCATAGCACTTATCAGAAGCTACAGAGTTCTGATTTCTCATTTTATAAAGGGAGAATTGACAGCCAGAGAGGTGAAGCCACTTTCCCAGGGTCACGCAAGTAATAGTAGTAGGACAGATGTCTTAATGCCCAGTAAGTGTTCTTTTCCAATGTACCATGCTGTCACTTTAAAATAAATCTGCTTTACCCAGGAGTAGATCATAGGTTTTTTTGCCCTGGAAGCTAGAATTCTATGAATATGAATAATCTAAGTGACTGACAATTTTAATCTAAATTAAAATCATATGGATGATCTTTAGGTTATTTAGGTGACTATTAAGCATCTTAAAATACAGACACTGAGGGCACCTGGGTGGCTCAGTGGGTTAAAGCCTCTGGTTTCAGCTCAGGTCATGATCTCAGCGTCCTGGGATCGAGGCCCACATCGGGCTCTCTGCTCAGCAGGGAGCCTGCTTCCTCCTCTCCCTGTCTCTCTGCTTGCCTCTCTGCCTACTTGTAATCTCTCTCTCTGTGTCAAATAAATAAATAAAATATTTTTTAAAAAAATACAGACACTGAGAAATTAAGTCAAACAGACCATCTAAGGTGGTTTAGGGGAGAAGATATAAAGACACTAAAAATAAACAGAAATAGCAGAGAGAATGAGAACTTTGTGAGAAAAACAATAAACTGTAGTTTTAATAGTATTTTTGGAATTTTATTTATAACCATGTGACTGCAATAGTTTCATATATTCGACATCTAAAATATTTCTTGTGTCATCTTGCCACCTTTATTTAAATGTTTAGTACACTAGAATAAGGAAGACACATGAATTACTCAAGGAAAAGAGAATAAGGGCAAGAAAATAAGGACCTTTATAAAGGGCACCCTGTATCATAGGAAGTGCTAGGTGTTTTTTAACACATGTCCCATTTAATCCTCACAGATATTCAAACTAAATTAAGCTTTTTTTTAAATGATGAAAAGCTTCACAATTGAGTAACAAATTTAGGATTGATATTCATCATAACAAATATTTACTGATTCTACTAAACATAAGCCATATGTCAGATTTCTTACTAAGAACTTTATATATATTTTCTTACTTGATTTTCATATCAACCTTATAAAATAGAGACACTCATTATCCCAATTTTTTAGATAACATAATTGAGTCATGAGGATATAAGTAGGTAATGGCATTGTCAAATCCAAATCCAGGATTATCTGTCTGAAACCCTCTGCTCTTAGCCATTCTGCTACTTCAAGGTATAATGTTTGTGATAAAAAAATGAGGTATGAATAATACTTCATTCTCCTAATTCAGCTAGATCTCACTATGTCCAGTGGAAATAAGGGAGAGGTGGGATTAATTCATTCACACTAGGAAGTGAAAGTATTTAGAGAAGATACTTGAGAAAATAGTTTCTAAATACGACTCTAGAAGATGAATTCAATAGGCAGAAAGTAAGAAAAATGTATTCCAGAATGAGGGAATAGTAAGAGCAAATGCAAATGGAATTTGGGGGGAATGACATTTTCCTTGTAAGGAAATGAGACTCGAAATAGAGGTTTGGCCGAGGGCCAAGAACCCTGTACACCAGGATAATGAGTTTTGATTATATTCCATAGGCAACAGGTAAATGTGATTTTTGTTTTCACATTTATGGAGAGGAAAGAAATTAAGATATATGGAGGTCTATGTGCAGGCAGTGCACTTGGCACTTTACATGTGAAATCTAACTTAATACAGTAATCTATAAGGGAGGTAAAATTATTGCCCTTTTACAGGTAAGCAAATTAAGGTGTGGAAAGGTTAACCAACTTGCTTAGGTTACAAGTTAAGTTTCGAACTGTGATCTAAACTCAACTCAAATTCCACATGGTTTCCACTATCCCACTTAAAGTCTAAGAAGATAATGGGGAACCCTGTGAAAGATGTATTGGAGGAAGGGGACCGTGGTGTCAGGGAGACCCGTTAGCAGGTTTTTACAATCACTGTGTGCAAGAGGAAAGGGAATCTGAGTTCCAGTACTGGTAGTAGAAATGGCAAATATGGGATGGACTCTAGGGTAGTTGCAGAGGCAAAATTTGAGACTGGGGAGGGTCATGGTAAAATATTGCTTTTGAATCACATACACCTGCCATAGAACTCAGTTGAGTCACTATTGCTATAATCCTTATCTCTCTAAATCTGTTTCTCATTTCTAAAATATAAAGAATAATGAGTTGATGGATGTAAAATGATTAGCTGAGTGTTTCACACAAAGTGCTCCATAAGTGTTAGCTGTTAGTATTATTAGGAGGTGAGTAAGAGAGAGAAATCCAGGGCGCCTGGGTGGCTCAGTGGGTTAAAGCCTCTGCTTTCGGCTCAGGTCATGATCTCAGGGTCCTGGGATCGAGGCCCGCATCGGGCTCTCTGCTCGGCAGGGAGACTGCTTCCTCCTCTCTCTCTGCCTACTTGTAATCTCTCTCTGTCAAATAAATAAATAAAATCTTAAAAAAAAAAAAAAGAACAGGAAAAAAATCTTTGAGATCTAAGGCTAAGCAAGGAGTTCTTAGACTTGATACCAAAAGCATGATCTGTAAAAGGAAAATTGATAAATTAGACTTCATCAAAATTAAAAACTTCTATTCTGTGTAAATGCAGATTCAGATTCAGTAGGTTTGTGGTGGTCTGAGATTTTGCACTTAGTAAAAGCTCTCAGATGATGCTGAGGCTGCTGGTCCATGGGCTACGCTTTTTGAGGAGCAAAGGGCATACAATCTGTAAGGCTCCTTATAATAAAACAAGACAAAATCAGAGAGCAAGACAAACCATAAGACTCTTAGTCATAGGAAACAAACTGAGGGTTGCTGGAGGGGAGAAGGGTGGGGGGATGGGGTAACTGGATGATGGACATTAAGGAGGGCATGTGATGTAATGAGCACTGGGTATTATGTAGGACTGATGAAATCACTGATCCCTGCCTCTGAAACCAATAATGCATTGTGTGTTAATTAATTGAATTTAAATAAAAATAAATTTAAAAATACATATAAAAGGCTCCTTACAATTCTAAAACTACATGATTTCATGAATAGATTTTATTATGTTAGCAATTTATTTATTTTTTTTTTAAAGATTTTATTTATTCATTTGACACAGACAGAGAGAGATTACAAGTAGGCAGAGAGGCAGGCAGAGAGAGAGGAGAGAGGAGGAAGCAGGCTCCCTGCTGAGCAGAGAGCCTGATGTGGGCCTCAATCCCTGGACCCTGGGATCATGACCTGAGCTGAAGGCAGCGGCTTTAACCCACTGAGCCACCCAGGCGCCCTATTATATTAGCAATTTAGAGAAGTAGAGGAGAGAATTCAGTTTCAGTTAAAGGAATAACAAAACCCCCCCAAAAGCCACCTTTATAGATGAACAGAATGAAAAACAAAGTTTTATCTTTTTTAATACCTTTAATATATTCTAATGCCTTATTCAAATGACACTTATTTCAATTGGTGAAACATTCTGATGAAAAATGATTAAGTTTCAGCATTAGTCTTCATTTTACATTCATCGTATGGCCATAATGTAAGGTTCTGAAGTGAGTGTATCATTACATTTAAATTATTTTATTTTTTCTTTATGGAAATTGGTATTCTCATATTTTCAATTCATACTTCTTGGCTTTATCTAAGTCCATGAGCACAACCATCACAAGCTACGAGTAATCTTGTGAGAATTTTGAATTTGAATGTGCTGTTGCTCTTGGGATTAGTGGATAGGTTTTTTTTATTCTCTGGTCTAATAGAAACTAAAATCTCTTATCTCTAATGATGACATTTCAACTCAGATGTGATGTGTCCACATTTATTTCCATGTGTTTCCAGTTCTTCCTGCTTTTCTAATAACATAATGAATGAACTGTAGCTTGAAAGGAAGCACATACTGATTCTATTTAGAAAAAAAATAAAATTTTATCAGGAATAAATGAATCCTAAGAAATAAAAGTTTTTCTTAATAATATGCATTTGCTCAATTGAACATGGTGTTAATTAGAAATGGTTGCATGAAAAATTTTTTTTATACTTCATTAACCAGAATTAGATCAGAAAAGAAGATACATATTTTCATTTTTAAGACAGTTTCAAAGGATAAATATAGTGTTTTTGGTAAGATTACTATACTCTAGAAAACGTGTTAGAATCCTTGTTGATGGTATTCATAAAACTACAGAAGACAAAAATATTTTTATCAGATAGGGTAATATAGTAAAAAGATGAAACAAACAAACAAAAAACAAATCTGTGTAGATATAGAGTAGAGGTATCCTGGGACAGGGAGTGGTGATAGATTGTGGGTAAATGGGCATGTGAGATCTAACTGATGTGATGAAATATTCTAAAGCTAAAGTATGGTGATTGCACAACTTTGTAAATTTACTAGAGATCTTTCAATTGTATACCTGAATTGTATACCTGGAGAATGATATGATATGTAAATTATCCCTCAATAAAGGTGTTTTTTTTTAAAAGCATCTGACTGATTCAGGACACTCTGAAATACAGCACTTTTTCTGCCACTAAATAAATAGCTTTGTGACCCTAGACAAATAGTGTACTCACTATAAGGCCTTTATTTCATTATTTCATTATCTATATACAGGGGTAGTCGGGCAGATGAACTCCAAAGTATCTCTTGTCTCTTTACATTTCAATATTCTATGACTCTATTTTGGCAAAGTTAGCCTCAAAGAAAGCACTTCTGTTCCTTAAAAAATATCTAAGTAGGGCTGCTCTTTTGAAAGAAATTAAGATTAAAAAATTTACTTTAAAATTTTGCCAAAAGAAATTACAGATCCAGGCCCTTCAAAAGACCCTCTTTTTTTAAAAAAAATCAATCAGGCACCATTGCTGATGGAACATTTTCTTTGCTTTCAGAATATATGAAATTTAAGCCACAGTGCACTCTGTACAATAAAAATGTCTGTCATAGGAAGATAAAATAATGAAAGAAAGTGAAAAAGTTTATAAACCAATGTTTAGAAAGAAACCTGTAAGGAGAGTTTAACAATGCTTATATAATTCTGATTTAAATCTCCACAATCATGGGAGACATTTGTTGAACACTAGATATAGATAAGAGACCACAGAGAATTTTGCATATGTGTGTTTATATATAAATATATGGGTTTGTGTATGTGTGTGTTATGTGCGTGTGTATAATAAAGTTTTTTCTGATGATAAAAATAATACATTATAGCTTATTTTTGCAACTGAAATGATATCTGAAGAATATGCACCAAACAGTCCCTAAGTTACAGCAAATTAAGGATGACTTCCATGTGACTATAATTTTAAGAATTTTAATCCTTTTGAAAAAAAGAATCCTTCAACTCTATATAGCCTATATGGATATTATGTTATCTAAATTAAAAGGATTTTCTTCTAATTTTTGCAATATTATTTTTTTAAAAAAATAGGGGCAAAATTCTCTAGAAGGTTTTTTTTTATACAAAGATTTTATTTATTTACTTGACAGAGAAAAAGAAGTCACAAGTAGGCAGAGAGTCAGGCAGAGGGAGAGGGGGAAGCAGGCTCCCTGCTGAGCAGAGACACCCCCCCCCACCATGTGGGTCTTGATCCCAGGACCCTGAGATCATGACCTGAGTCGAAGGCAGAGGCTTAGCCCACTGTGCCCCTGTAGAAAGTTTTTATATCTCTTATGTGCAAGATCATTTGGTAAGGCTAATATTTATACCTTAAAAAAAGATCTGCCATTAGACCCTGGTGGTTTGTGCTCTGTGAGTGTAGTAAGCTGAGAATTACATTTTCCAAAAATCGCCTTCCTTGTATGCTTGGAATTGGCCAGTTCCAATTCCAACTTGCTCAGTATATGCAAGGTAGAAACAAGACAGTGGCCATAACCATCTGCTCTTTTCACAGTTAGATACAGAGATGAGCAGAAGAGGTGCCTGGCAGGTGCCAGCTTGTCTTTTCTCTCTCCTGCTCCACATCTAGCTTTTCTTCCTGACTACTGGCATTGTTGACCAACAGTGGGCCACAGATTCACCCCCAAGTGCTTGGCTGTGGACTCGTTGAGGTTGTTGTTTATTTATAGGCAATATTTTTCATAGACCTCTACACAGATTCCCCCTTCCTGTTTCTACATTGGTGGCTAGACATACCTGGCTTCTCAAACTATGACTGATTGGTAACTCCATCTCTGACTCTTCAGCCTCTCTTCTAGACCTTTACTTTCCCAGCTTTTCCCACAACTCTAAATAAGTCTCTTACTCCATAACACTCATAGTGCTTCTGCTCCCCTGACTAAATCCTGATTGATGCAACGTTCTATTCAATGGAAGGAAAATCTCAAGCTTAATAGTAAGGCAATAAGAACAACAACAAACAGTGGTTTTTAATTAATTAAAAAACCCAAATGTACTTATGGGTAAAGGTAGTAGAATGCATGTAGTCTAATCATGGAATCTCACCTAATAATAAATTGAAGAAAAAAAGAATAACAACATATTCAAGCAGCAACCAAATAAAAGACTCAGCCTCATGTATAAGCTTCTGAAGGTAGTAATCACAAAAAGCAACAAATGATGACACACTTCTATAAACAGCTGTACAGGGAGAAGATGACTTGAAAATATCCTAAGAGTTTTGGCTGTAGACTCCATTTTGGTAAGAGGTGGTTTGGAGCAAAGGTTCTCAAAATGAGGGATTCTATATAGTCAAAATATTTTTCATTGTAATACTAATACTAAAGCTTTGACATTTTCATTGTTTTGACATGTTCACTGATGGTGCAAAAGCAATGATGGGTAAAACTGCTGGCACTTTAACATGAATCGAGGCAGTGACATCAAATTCTACTAGACATTGTATGTTTTCTCACTGTATATGTGTGTATACAAACATGCACACAGTCCAGTTTTATTTAATGTCATTGGTGAATGTTAGTATTATTATTGACCTGACTTTATAGGTGAGTTGACAGAAGTGCAGAGATGTTCAGTACCTCTTTCTTTTTTAAAATATTTATTTATTTTAGTGAGAGAGAGAGAGTGCGCGCTCATGCCTGTGCAAGTGGGGGAGGGGCAGAGGGAGAGGGAGAAAGGGAATCTCAAACAGATTCCACACATAGTGGAGCCCAACTTGGGGTTTGATTTCATGACCCTGAGATCATGACCTGAGCCAAAATCAAGAGTTGGATGCTCAACCAACTGAGTCACCCAGGTGCCCCTCAGTACTTTTTTTAAGGTCAAACAGATACTAAATGGTAGGTATGAGATCCTAATATGGCCAGTGTGGCTCTAGAAAAAATTTATATAATCCATTCATTCACTATATTTTTTATTGAGTACCTGATATAAGCTAACACTATTTCAGGGACTGGGGATATAAAATGACCGACCCTCTTTCCTTCCTTCCTCCCACCTATCCATCCATCCATCCATCCATCCATCCATCCATCCATACATCATACTTCTCTCGGTGTTTGTGCCTAGAAGCTATGATTCTTTCTGGGTAGTATGATTATAAGTTAATTGCCTCTCTCTTCTTTTCTGTACTTGCTTGAATTTGAAAAATAGTGAACATGTTATTTTTATAAAAACAGAAAAGTCATTATTCTTAAGACAATACCTAGTGCAACTCATTGCTCTTTTGAAGAAATACAAAGTAAAGTTTCAAACCTCAAACTCAAAGGAGTATAAAAAGACTGCTCTATTTTTTCTTCTCACACTTAAATTTTCTTTCTTCTCACTACTTACAAAGCAATAGAACATGACATGTGGAAATTGTTTTCTAAGACTGATTTAGAAGGCAAGGTCTCCAAAATCTTACCATCCCACACAGCAAATACTAAAGCAATTCTTTTTAAAAACATCATTACAAAGGTTCTTTAGAAAAAATTAACGAAAAATCTTGGTGATATCATTGGATCTCCAGAAAGGAGAACGTTAATGATGCATTTATGCATGGAACACCACTCTGGAAATTAACCCCTTGCCTTCAGAGGAAATAAGTCTGGTGAAAGTAAAAATAGCATATCTGGCTAGTCTTTCTTGTTCCTGGGGAAAGGGTAATATACATATATATAACAATATCAGGAATAGGTAAAAGTCCTTGTCCTAATTAGATTGACATGTTTGTAACATGCAAAATAGTGTTTTTTAATTGATGGAATTACTAAGATGTTTACATTTAATTTTTTCTGGATTTTGGTTTTAATTCACATTAGTTATTTGTGTGGTGGATGGGAAACCATATGTACCAAGTAGATGTTTTAACTTCACAGGATGAAAACTGATGCGCCAGTCTTTTTTTTTTTTTTTTAATTTGGGGCAGTGAGCAGTGTTTTTCTTCCTCTTCCCTATCAGTCTGTCAGTAATTACTAATGTTTCAGAACAAGTTGGCTGTCCTAATGTGGCAGTTCTAGGAATCTGCAACAGGCTGTGCACATTCTTATATCCAATGATTCTTTATGTCATAATATCATAAAAGAATTTGAAGAAAATTAAATCCATGGATTGAGACTGTTTGCACTTCAATGAATCAGGCCTACAACCTGGCTTGTTCTGGTCTTTGGACCAGCTGTTCTCAAATGCCACTCAGAGATTGGTGCTGAACTGACCACATAAGAATCACCAGCAGGACTTGTTAAAAATACAGATTTTTGGCCTCTCCATGATAGATTGTATCTAATTCAGTAGGTTTAGAACTGGAACCAAGAATTCATATTTGTAAATGATTTTCCAGATGATGCTTATTATAACCAGATTTGGGAATCATTGACTTAGGAAGATACTAGAAAATGAATATAGAGCTGTGAAGTCACACAGAGTAAATAATTTTCTGGTAAACTTACAGATATTAGGAAAAGGACAGTAAGGGGCACCTGAGTGGCTCAGTTGGTTAAGTGGCTGCCTTCGGCTCAGGTCATGATCCTAGGGTTCTGGAATTGAGTCCCACACTGGGCTCCTTGCTCAACAGAGAGCTTACTTCTCTCTCTGCCTGCTGCTCCCCTTGCTTGTGCTTTCTCTCTCTCTCTGATAAATAAATAAATAAAATCTTTAAAAAAAAAAAAGGAAAGGACATTTAAAAATGTCTTGCTGCATGCATATATTCTCTGAGTTCCCAATCATAACTAAAAAATCAAATGGGAATTTGTACTAAGTGGAACCTAAAGACTACTTAAAAATATTAAAACAAGAGACAGGAAGACACAAATTTATCATGAAGCTAAAAATTCCAGAGCCACTCCCAAGCATGGGCTAACCTGAGTGCTGATTATTATTGGAAGCTGTAGTGCTCTAGAGGGGTGAGGAAGCCAAGCTGCCATCAGAAGGCATTTCTATGTAAGTGTATCTGGGAAGTGGCCTAAAGAGATCTTAGAAGAAAGACATATACCTCAATCTCTAAGACACTAGCACATTTGTCTAGTACATTTGTTGTGATTTCTTTTCTTGTTCTAAATATATATTCATTTTCATACCTAATTTTGTATTCATGATTTGTATACTTTTTTTTAAAAAAAAAAAGATGTGTCCTCCAAAAGATATAATATTCAAGTCCCACATAACCTGTATGAATGCCTATCTCAAGGGTCAGTCAGTATTAAGAAATCACAGCAGGAATATCAGGCTTATTTAGAAACATTCCACTGGAGAAGCATTAGACATGAGATCACTTAATAATACACAGTACTGGATAATCTTTGAAGAATCCTCTAAGAGGGACTTAGAGAGTGCGAAGGTCTGGTGGGGGGAAAAAAGCTTGGCATCATTAAGGAAGTAAAATTATTAATACCTGGAAGACTGGAGCAAAGATTTCAAGAGGAGGTTGAGAAGAAATGAAGCCATAGGAACCAAACACTTAGGCCATATTAAAGATTTTCAACCAAACACTTAGACCATATTAAAGATTTTCAACCAAACACTTAGGCCATATTAAAGATTTGAATGAAAAAGGAGCCACCAAAGTGTTCTAAACGTGTTCTGATATGATGAAAATTACATTTTGCAAATTTATTCTAAACTGTAGTCAGTAAAGTAGATTGGAAGGGTTCAAACCCAGAGGCAGGAAGACCAGTAAAGAGACCATTGAGAGAGAATAGTGATTTAAATTGGGAAAGACAGTCACCATGGTGAGACATGGGAATAGCAAGACATATTTAGAATATAGGATTTGGTGACTGATTTGATATGAGTTGTGACAGAAAAAGGGGATCAGGGATGTTGGCCAAATATCTGACTTGGGCAAGTGGATCAGTGATAGTGTTATTTCCAGAGAGAGGGAACATAAAAGAGAAGCAAGTTTGGAGAAATGGCATAGAGGGATCAGGGGAAGAGCAGGAGTTCAATGTTAAGAAAGCTAAAATTGAGGTGCCTGTGGTTTGTCCAACTAGAGAAATTCAGCAGGAGTTTGGATATTGGGGCACAGGGCTCAGGAGAGATTTGACCTGGAATATATATTTGAGTATATGTTTGGGTATATATTTGAGATGAAATTGAATCAAGAGTGTGTGAAATGAGAAGAGGATCCTGAGGAACATGAACATTTGAGGAATGGACAGAAATAAGGGAGATCATAAAGAAGTCCAGGGAGTGAGCCAAAGTGGTAAAGTGGTGGGAGAATAATCAGAAATGTAAAATGTAAAAAAAAAAAAGAAAGAAAGGAAGAAAGAAAGAAAAGAAAAGAAAGAAATGTAAAATGTAATGGAAACCAAGGAAAGAGTAGAAGAGAGATACAACAGTGTCACATGTTACTGAGAAGTCGGGTAGGCTAAGGACTGAAAAGTTCATTGATTAGATCAAATTTATTGGAGAGGTAGGGAATACAAGATGGAGAATCAAGCCATCATAAATGGAATCAGTGTAAAGATGAACATACATGCGCTCTCCTCTCAGGGCCCAATACAAGGACAGTGATGGATGAAAGCCATAGTGAAAGCCCCTGGAAATTTTTAAAAGAAACCCATGAGCTCTCAACACTGGTTGCCAAATGCTTTGATAAAAATAGCTGGGTTTTCTCTGACAGTTTTAGTTTGAAAAAGCCTTTCTTGCCATGCATGTTTATTTTTGTCAGAAGTGGTAATCAGATTTTTTTGTTGTTGCTGCTGTTCAAGGAAATATGATCACTGTATGTTTTAGGAATAGATATGATGAGAACAAGAGGTAAAGTTCATCTTGCCTTCCACTTTCTTGTATACCAAAGGCCTAAAGAGAGCACACATAGCTTGGTTCCACAATTCCATATCCTTTCCTGCTTCCCTTGGGACTCCCTTTTTCAGGCATCTATACTTTAACTCTTCTGCACCAGTATGATGTGTAGACTTTAAGTAACAATAATATGACATGAAGAGAGGTAGATGTCTATTCATTGCTACATTCTCAGTGCCTAAGACAATGCCTGGTGATTAGTAGGCCCTAAGTAAATATTTATCAAATGAATGAATGAAAAGGGAGGAAGCAATTTTAATATTTATGTTTAATAGAAGACTGGGAGAAAAAAGAAAAAAAAACCTGCTACAGAAAATATCCTAATTAGAGTTTTTACCTCATCAGTTTTAAAAAATTATGCTTCCCCCACAATAAAACAATATGAGCTCTTTGAAAGCTTGACCACATATCTAAAGTGGCTCACACAAGTCTTAATGTTCTCCAAGAGTCCCCAAATGGCAAATGTTGGGGGCAAGGACTATAGTCCTTCTCAATACTCAGAAATAGAGGGGTTTTCTTGACTCAAGCCACATCTGGGCAAATATCAAAGGAGAGAAATACAGACATGTCAGATTTGTTTGAATTAGTCTATATACCTCAGGGGCATGATTTAATAAATGAAACTATTCTTGGCAAATCTTAGAAAGTAGGAAAAGATTGAAAAGCAGTTGACTGTTGGTCTGGTCTCTTGCTTTTGTGATACCATCATTGGAGATGCAGGTTTTAGTCATCAAACTCTGAGCATCATGGGCTCAGCAAACTTACTGGCACTTCCAACAACCCACCCGTTCTTTCTAACAGAATGTTACTGCAGAGCCACTTAATAGCCTTGTTCTCTCTGGCTAGCCTTCCAAGTCTACATGACGTGATACAGTTTGAAGATAAATAGTTAGAACTAGCTGCAGAGCAGCTTTTGATAGAGGTTTGTTTCTAGAAATTCCAATATCCTGTGCTCCTTAGGAAATATTCAATATGAAATTTTAATCCAAATGTTCACCCAAGAGTCACTTTTTAATATTGCTTGCTTCCTTTCCTTTTCCTAGTAAGGGTACGCTGTCTGTGTTAATATGCAATTTTAATTGTGTTAAGTAGGAAACATTACCTCAAAAAAACCTTAAATGATTTGAAAACATTTGTCCTCAATAGTTCCATGCCAAAATATGACATTGTGTAAATATTGTATTTTATCAAATGACTTTCATCTTTTTAACTTTTTTTCTCCCCATTGAACTCTATTCAGTGCCATGATCAAAGCTCACCCCAGGACATCTTTGTCAGTATTAAATCTGTATAAATTCCTGTACAAAATACCTTTAGGCTATTTTGTCAACTTGAAACTAGGACATTATTTTCACCAGAGGACTAGATGTGCCAGAATGTTAATTTTTTTTTTTTTTTTTTTTTTTTTAAAGATTTTATTTATTCATTTGACACAGAGAGAGAGATTACAAGTCGGCAGAGAGGCAGGCAGAGAGAGAGGAGAGAGGAGGAAGCAGGCTCCCTGCTGAGCAGAGAGCCCGACGTGGGCCTCGATCCCAGGACCCTGGGATCATGACCTGAGCCGAAGGCAGCGGCTTTAACCCACTGAGCCACCCAGGCGCCCCAGAATGTTAATTTTTAAAATGCTGAACAGATCTTACTCTGAAAGTTAACATGAATCAAATTATATTTGCTCATATAGTGGCAGGCAGTCCAAACAAAAATTATAAAAGATGAGTTATGAATTTTGTGTATTTTCATGCCTGCGATTATGGAAAGTATTAATTAAAACCTTTCTGTTTTTATTGTTTACTCCTTAATTCAACCTTTATTTGCTAGAAGAGGCATTGCTAACAAAACCCATAATGGTATTTTCATTGTTTATAAAGAAGTTGTGTAGTGAGGGCTTCAGTTTTCCTAGAGACGCATTTCCTCTGCTACAAAGTTTCTAAAAATTCATCTATAGTAGCTTTGTGCTTTTATAAATCAATTCTGTCTGTTCAAATTGCTCCTCCATATATATTTTTTACAGGTCAGGGTGAAGCCATGTGTATAAAGAGATTAGTTGTTGGAATAAAAATTCAAAGTTCTATCAGGAAGTAAAATAAACAGTGGTTAAGTATGTATATGTCTATGTGTGTATGTATGTGTTCATTGAGATTGTATGTGTTTTTAATAACTTTTCTCAATTACTAACACCAAACAAATGTTACTTAATGGAGAGCAAATTCATATAATTTGTCCACATATTTCATAGTTTGTCTTAAGAAAATTGGAGGGAAGGAGCAGTATATTGAACAGGGCATTCCTGTTTTAAGGAGCTCTATCTAAAAATACACAAAGCAACAAGGCTATTGTAATAAAAATGGAAGATAATACACAAAACTCTCTTGCAGTGCTTCTGAGAAGCTGTTCAACTCAATGGTTAAAAGGTTGGGCTTAGAAATCATATCTTGGCTCTACCACCTTAGACATAGGTGACCTTGGGCAATTTCTCCTTGTCTCAGTTTCCTTTAACATAAGGATAACAGTAATGCCTGTTTTATAGGGTTATTTTTTTTTTTTAAAGATTTTATTTATTTATTTGACACAGAGAGAGAGATCACAAGTAGGCAGAGAGGCAGGCAGAGAGACAGGGAGAGGAGGAAGCAGGCTCCCCGCTGAGCAGAGAGCCCGATGCGGGCCTCGATCCCAGGACGCTGAGATCATGACCTGAGCCGAAAGCAGAGGCTTTAACCCACTGAGCCACCCAGGCGCCCTTTATAGGGTTATTTTGATAATTACATGAAATAAAGCAAGAAATAAACAGGTATGTATTCAGATAAGTATGTTTCAAGAAACATTATTGTAAGCTCTAAACATTGGTAGTCCAAATTAAAAAAAAAAAAGGCATCGAAGATAACAATCAGTAAAATACATAGGGTAGATAGGAGTAGTAAATTGTGAGAGGTATTTAGAAAATAAAAAGATCTGGGGTGCCTGGGTGGCTCAGTCAGTTAACTGTCTGCCTTCTGCTCAGGTTATGATCCCAGGACCCTGGGATTGAGCCCCAGGGACTCCCTGCTTAGCAGGGAGACTGGTTTTGCCTCTCCCTCTGTCTGCCTCTCCCCCTGCTTGTGCTCCCTCTCTCTCTAGTGCTCTCTCCTTTGAAAAAAAGTAAAAAAGATGTGAATTGACAATGAAACATATTTTAAAGTATGTGGGAAGAAAATAGGTTGGATCATTAACTAATGCTTGATAATAGGGTTCTTAAACAAGACTTAAGTATTAAAAGAAAGGAGATTTTAGGTAAAGGATGTTTTGGTTTTAAATTTATAAAGTATATCTGTAGGCCAGTATGAGCAATATGCTCTGGGCTAGAACATGTTCATGCTGTGCTCTGCAATTGGTTTTTTATTTTTACAAATAGCTTTATTAAGGTATAATATACATACCTTTAAACTCACTTACTGTAAATGTACAGTACAATGATTTCTAGTCAATTTCTATTGTTATGCCACCATCCCCACAAACCGGTTTTATTTTTATTTTTTTAAAGATTTTATTTTTATTTATATGACAGAGAGAGAGAGATTACAAGTAGGCAGAGAGGCAGGCAGAGAGAGAGGAGGAAACAGGCTCCCTGCTGAGCAGAGAGCCTGATGCGGGCCTCGATCCCAGGACCCTGGGATCATGACCTGAGCTGAAGGCAGAGGCTTTAACCCACTGAGCCACCCAGGCACCCCCACAATCCGGTTTTAGAACATTTCCATTATCCCCTTGAAAAAAATTTCCTCATGTCCATTTATAGTTTTTAGTAAAAACTATTTAGTTTTTAATTTATTTTTATTATTTTATTATCTATTATTATTTATTATGTATATTATATTATTATTATAACTTTGTGTCTATATAGATTTAAATCTTATGGACATCCCATATAGAATTTTATGATATGTAGTCTTTTGAGTCTGGTTTCTGTCCCTTTGTGTAGTGTTTCTGAAGTTTTTCCATGTGGTAGTATGTACATAGGTAGTTCACTCGTTTTTATTGCTGAATAGAATCCCACTGTATGGGTATACTATGTCTTTTATCTGTTCTCTCCTCAGTGAACATTTGGATTGCTTGTAGCTTTTTGCTATTATGAATAGTGCTGCTGTAAATATTCATGTACATGGCTTTGTATGAACATATGTTTTCATCTCTTGGGTGTAATCCTAGCAGTGGAATTGCTGTGCTATATAAGTTTATGTTTAACTTTTTTGGAGACCACCAATTTTTTTTCCAAAGTGTGCATACAGTTTTACATTCCTGCTAGCAGTGTATGAATATTGATGTTTCTTTATATCCTTGTCAACACTTACTACAGTGTATCTTTTTGATTGTAGTTATTCTAGTGGGTGTGTTGTGGTATCTCATTATGGTTTTAACTTGTGTTTCTCTAATGATGTTGAGGATCTTTTCATGTGCTTATTAACCATTCTGTATCTTCTTTTTAAAAATTGGGTTGTTTTTTCTTCTCATAATTTTAAGTATTCTTTACATATTATAGATTCAAATCCTTTATCAGATGTATGATTTGCAAATATTTTTTCCCAGTCTGTGGCTTATTTATTAATTTTCTTAATTGTATCTTTTGAAGCATAAAAGTTACTTACTTACCTACTTTTATAAATCAAAGTTATTTATTTACTTTGATGTTCAATGTTATCAATTTATTATTTTGTGAATTCTGGTTTGTCATATCTAAGAACTCTTTGCCTAACTCAAGGTCATAAATACCTACTTCTTGTGTTTTCTTCTACAGGTTTTGTGGCTTTAGTTCTTGTATTTATACCTTTGATCTATTTTGAGTTAACTTCTATGTATGATGTCAAGTAAGGTCTAATTTTATTTTTTGCAAATGGATGTCTAATTGTGAGCACATTTTTTGAAAAGTCTAGATCCTTTACCTATTGAATTGTTTGGTCTTCTTGTCAAAAATCAGTTGCCCATTAATGTATTTTTTTCCCTGGACTCTTAATTCTGTTTCATTTATTTATATGTTTATCATTATGTCAGTACCAAGCTGTCTTGAATACTGTGTATTTATAGTAAGTTTTGAAATCAGAAAGTGCAAGATTTCCAACTTGTTCTTCCTTTTGTGCTGCTATTTATAGCACTGTTTACATTTAAAAAGTACAAGATTTAAACATAAAAATCAGTCTCTGTGTGTGTGTGTGTGTGAGTTTTCTGTTTAGTTTTTACTAATAACTAGATTTACTACCACAATTTACTACTCCCATCTACGAACAACAACAAAATCAACAATAACAACAAAATGGCAAAAGATAAAACATGCTTCAACCCTCTTCTGTTTTTTAGAAAGTAAAGACTAGGTACAAGTGGTAAATGAATATAAATGTTTTTGTTTGGGTATATAGTTTACATTAGTTCTTTAAAAAAAAAAAAAGATTTTATTTATTTATTTATTTGAGAGAGAGAGAACAAGGGGTAGAGGGGGAGAGAGACAGAGTCAGACTCCCGGCTAAGCAGGAAGCCCAATGCAGGGCTAGATCCCAGGACCCGGAGATCATGACCTGAGCCAAAGGCAGACACTTAACTGCTTAACCAAGTGATGAGCCACCCAGGTATATTGGTTCTTTTTTACTAACACCTCTGATAAAGTGTGTATGTTTTACTATTGGTGAAACCTGTAAGCATCAGTGGTGTGTAATTCCTAGAAAACTGAACTTTTTTTCAGGCAGTCTACTTCCAGAGAGTTAACTACATCCATTTAATTATACTACAGAAACCCAAGTAATTAATTGCAAAATTATTGTTTGGTGGGAAGATTTTTCTACTATTTGAACTGATGCCCATTTCCCCCAAAACCCCTCTGCTGTCACAGTCATTTAATGTAAATAAGGAACAAAACAAAATTAAATAAACTAAATAGGAAAGTTGTCCTTTTTCCAAGGGAACTGCTTCTATACTATTTATTCCTATATTTATGTGATTACATTAAATTATTTATGTGATTTATAGAAATAAAACATTAATATTAATACAGTTAATATTGATATTAATAAAACTGTATATTGAAAAGATATTTGTACCTCCGTGTTTTTGGAGTATTATTTACAGTAGCCAAGATATGGAAGCAACCCAATTGACCATCCACAGATGAAAAGATAAAGTAGATACACACACATACAAATAGAATATTACTCAGCCATAAAAATTAGTGAAATCTTCCCATTTGCAACAACATGGATGGACCTAGGGAGTATAATGCTAAGTGAAATAAGTCAGTCAGAGGAAGACAGATACCATATGATTTCACTCATATGTGGAATTTAAGAAACAAATGAACAAACAAAAAAAAAAAAAAGAAAGAGAGAGAGAGACAAATGAGAAAACATACTCTAAAACACAGAAAACAAACTGGTGGTTGCCAAAGGGGAGGTGGGTGGGAGGATGAGTGAAACATAAAGTAGATTGATGAGCATTGAGAAATGTATAGAATTGTTTAATCGTATTATACTCCTAAGACTAATATAACACTGTACGTTAATAAAAACAAAACAATATTATTTCATCTAAGGCTCCATTAAAATTCCCTTTTACATGAAAAAAAATTAAGAGGTTATTATGATACATTCTTTGTCTTAATTATTGTGCTCTCCTCTACTCTCACCCCAGTATGTATGTACAATATGCCAATATGCCATGTTCAGTTTACTGGTAAGAGATCAAACATGAACAGAGTGCTTCCCTCACAATATGGAAATAGTAAGCATGAATAGCAAGATAACTCATAAACATAGTGATTTTATTATGACTGTCTTCATTATTATCAGGTTTGTTCAGAGAACTGAGACAAATCTATTTGCCGAATCTTCTTGAGGCATTTTGTGATTCTCTTTGAACTTTAATTTAACTAAAATGTGGAAATAATAGCTCATTAACGATTAAAAATAGAAATAAACATTTATACTGATGAGAATCCTACTATGGCTGAGAAAAATAGAGGTCACTCTTTCATCATGTTCTTCCGCAAATAGGCTCTTTTATTCCGAAAATATCCTTTTAATGCCTCCCCAGATCAATTTCTTTTTTTCCTACTCTTCTTTTAGAAATTAACATGTTTTGGGGGTGCCTGGGTGGCTCAGTCATTAAGCGTTAAGCATCTGCCATTAGCTCAGGTCATGATCCCAGTGTCCTGGAATCAACCCTGCACTGCACTCCTCAGAGGGAAGCCTGCTTCTCCCTCTTCCACTCCCCCTGCTTGTGTTCCCTCTCTCACTGTGTGTCTCTCTGTCAAATAAATAAATAAAATCTAAAAAAAAAAAAAAAAGAAATTAACTTGTTTCGAATTTAATATTCCTAACATAAATTCATTATTTCAAGCTCAAAATTGTTGTGCCTAAGTAAATTAAGTCCAAACTGCCAATATCCAATTCTATAAAAGCATTTAAGGGTTAGATTATTCATATAGAGTTTTCTTTTTTAAGTCCATTACCTTAACCACCTGCTATTAGACTGTGTGTTCAAATAAGTCGCAAGCAAACCCAAATCCAACATCTTCTGAGCTAAGTCAATATCAGATACAGGATTTTAAAGTAGGAACATTAAAGCCAATGACTAAGCTATGGGGCAGGAAAATTTAGAAGAAAATTCCCACAGTTGTTGTATTTTTGAGGTCCAGCAGATACTATGCCCTAAACCCGTAGTTTCCGAGTCTAGGTATTCACCAAAATCTCTTCAGGAAAGCTTTTAAAGTACAAATACCAGAATTCCACACTCAGATGTTTTTATTTAATTAGTCTAGTTGGGGACTGAACATCATTAGGTGATTCTAATGTATAGTCAGGTTTAAGGACCACTGCTCTAAATAAAACCTCAAAAAGGCAGCTGAGTGTGATATCATGACTGACACAAGTGAGATTTTTTTTAAATGGGTTAATATAAATTGAATACAACATGGAAGCCATTGGGAGAAGGTTACTGCAGAATCAGGTGTAGTCACTGGACTTTGATACCTGTGGCTATTCATGTGAGCTTATCTGTTTCATTCACATTGCCATGACCTAACAGAAAATAATCTGAAAAATTGATGTGTTCATATTGCTCATCACGTACTTGCTTTTCACATGACTTTTCAGATCAGTAGTTGCTATATCATTTAGACTTGAGAAATTGAGCTTTTCCAGCTAACATTCTTGAGTGCCAACAAAATAAAGTTTTACTGTTTGAACTGCTGTGTTTTCAAGTTAATTCAGTTCTATTGGTCTCCAAATACTTAGGGTTTAGTTTTTCTTATAACCAATAATTATTTTAAAATGTTCCCTACCATCCCAGAAATGTCTATTGCTTTAAGATATTGAATATAAAGTCATTATATTTGGTGGTGGTGGGAGTGGGGAGATGGAAGAAAAACAATCTTCAAGATATATGGTGTGGAACTAACCAAACAACTTACTAAGATCTAACTGGAGAAACAAAGGTAATGATTTGAAGTCCATGTATGCAAAAGCAGTGAAGTCATATGTTAAATCATAGCACTGAAAATTGAATTTGATGATATGCACTGTTTTTTTTAAGAGAGTAACTATTTTTATTTATCTTTTTAAGTTTTTATTTGAATTCCAGTTAGTTATACTATTTTTAAAAGATGTGATTACTTCCTACCACAAACTTTTTTTTTTTTTTTTTAAAGATTTTATTTATTTATTTGACACAGAGNCTACCACAAACTTTTATTTTTTTTTTTTAAAGATTTTATTTATTTATTTGACACAGAGAGAGAGATTACAAGTAGGCAGAGAGGCAGGCAGAGAGACAGGGAGAGGAGGAAGCAGGCTCCCCGCTGAGCAGAGAGCCCGATGCGGGCCTCGATCCCAGGACGCTGAGATCATGACCTGAGCCGAAAGCAGAGGCATTAACCCACTGAGCCACCCAGGCGCCCCACAAACTTTTTTAGAGTATGCCTTTGTCTTTACAAGAAGGTAAGGGGAAATATTGTTCTCAACCTAAATGAATCAAATTGATGTTAAAATTGCCCATTTTGCTGCCCAACTACTTCTATTATACTCTAAACAATAAGAAATCTTCCAATGGAAGTTATTCTGCCAAGAGCTAGTAAGATTTTTTCAACATAGGGAGATAATATATTTCCCTGCGGGTTTTCAGTTTTCTTGTAACTATTGTATTATGAGAGATAAGGAAACATTTAAAAACTGGGTATTAGAAAAAGAACACAGCCCTTGGCCCCTCTTTATTTTGAGATTTGTCAATAAGGCTGAATAAGAGTAGGAAGAGTTGAGTCTCTACTATATGACTTCATTTGGGTAAGATATGATAGTTAGCAGTGGCATTTCAGTCGAATAAGACCCAGCTACTTCAAGAAGTGGCATTCTCCAGGCAACACCAGAGGCCATGTGCTGCAGAACTTAGCCAAGCGTGGGTGGTGTAGAAAATACTCTGAAATCCAGGAAAGCTGATCATTGGAATAGAAGGTCTGTCTATGGAAGCAGTGACCTAGAACCCAGGAAGCTACATATTCCTTTGCCAAAAATCATTTTGCAGAAAGCCAATTTATTAAAAGATCAGTTTGTCAAATGATTTATTAAAAGATCAATTTATCAAAAGTATCAATTATCAAGTGCTGATCCTGAGAAATAGTCCTCTTGAATATATTCAATTAAAAATTTTACTCTAGCTATATTTTAAGTAATGTTCAACTCATTAAATGCTGAGGGTCATATGGGTCATTAAGTTTTCTTATGAGCATATTCTTGAAGAATAGTTTCGTAAGTAGAATTTAACGTATCCAAGAAGAGTATGTTCTTGACTGTATTTAAGTAAGACATATTCTTGAATATAGTCTCAATAATATCTCCAAATTCATTTACTACATTCAGAAAGAATGTAACTTAAAACAAATTATTGATATATTGATAAACTTATTAATTTCAATGAATTAGTCATTCAGAAAGTAATTCCTTTAGAGAATTGGCTTTTGACAAGTTGCTCTTCTGTGTGAGCTGGAATTGGGAGATAGGATGAGGGCTGAAATGGGGGTGTCAAGATCTGGAAAAAGTAGAAAATGGCTCTAGTTTAGAATGTAGCAAGGGCAACTCAGGACTCAGTGCCCAGGCCCTGCGTCTGGGGCCAGCCTGCAGGAAAAGGGACACTATAATAAGCCTGGATGAATGGAGGCATTTATAGCCTACTAAAACCCAAATTGCTCTGAAAATAAATAGTGAGGCTGGATTTGCTGAAGATGAAATGAGTTGACCCAGCTGTGAGAGAACTGGGGAAGGTGGAAGCTCAGAAAACAGGCATGGGGCTGAGAAATTCCACTGAGCTGGCCACATTTAAACCATTTCAGACAACACACTATCATTTCTGCTTCCTCTTACTCATGGGTTATCCCAAGATAGGCGACAATGCAAGTAGGATTTGGCTGAAGCTGCAAGCACCTGCTTCTATACAGATTTCTTTCCTTGAAAGGAAGCAATATTTGCAGTTATTTTGTTTCCGTCCCTAGCAGTGGATATAGAGCACAGTAGAGCTGAAGTGGGTTCAAAAAAATGCTTGCTGTGATATAATATGTTGACTCTTGAGAACTCTTGTCAAATCATTTGAGGCTTTCTGTGGCAAAGTTCTAATCTATGCTTTGTATGGCAAATTCCCCAGTACTCAGAATCTCATAGTCCATAGGCATAGGCTTGAGAAACAGAGGTAGGACAGACTTTGACCTTTGAGGAAGAAATAAAGTTACATTGCAAGATACTTGATTGAAACCATGTCCTCTGCACTCAGAGTGCTGAAAATTCAAAGGAGGTTTAGAAATTCTTGAAGATTAAAAAGCTCCAGGCACTTCCCTAAAGCCTCAGGTGTGATGTTATTTCTAGTAAACTAAACTTAAAAGAAGTAAAGTTATAAATAACTCTTACTAGTAAAGCAAAGGCATAGCCATTTTCTCATGTAGAAATATTTCCAGGATCTAATGATAGAACACAATTAGGAACACCTCAAAAATTAAAAAAAAAATTATTCAAAACCAAAATCTGTGTTGCTCAGTGGGTTAAGCATCTGCCTTCAGTTCAGGTCATGATCCTGGGGTCCTGGGATGGAGTCCCACCTTTGCTGCTTCTCCCTCTTCCTCAGCCCCTCCCTTTCCCTCTGCCCCTCCCCATCCACTTGTGCTGTCTCTCTCTCTCTCTCTCTCAAATAAATAAATAAAATCTTAAAAAAAAGAAAAAAAAAAGAAAGAAATACCAACTGAGGCAATTACATAGTTGCCGTGAAAGTCCTAAAGTTGGGCTTATATAACTGGAATAGGGAAAAGCCCAGTACTCTGGAGAGAGAACATTTTTTTTTTTATTCTTTGCCCCAGGAGTACAGGTCTGTGAATCATCCGGCTTACATCTTTCACAGCATTTACCAAAGCACAAACCCTCCCCAATGTCCATAACCCATCCACCCTATCCCTACCCNACACCAGTCAGAATGGCTAAAATCAACAAGTCAGGAAATGACAGATGTTGGCGAGGTTGCGGAGAAAGGGGAACCCTCCTACACTGTTGGTGGGAATGCAAACTGGTGCAGCCACTCTGGAAAACAGTATGGAGATTCCTCAAAAAGTTGAAAATGGAGCTACCCTACGACCCAGCAATCGCACTACTGGGTATTTATCCTAAAGACACAAAGGTAGTGTTCCTCAGGGGCACGTGCACCCGAATGTTTATAGCAGCAATGTCCACAATAGCCAAACTATGGAAAGAACCTAGATGTCCATCAACAGATGAATGGATAAAGAAGATGTGGTATATATATACAATGGAATACTATGCAGCTATCAAAAGAAATGAAATCTTGCCATTTGCAACGACGTGGATGGAACTGGAGGATATTATGCTGAGCGAAATAAGTCAATCAGAGAGAACATTTTTAAAGTGAAATCTGGGGACTGTGCAATATATGAAAGAATTATAGACCACAGTATTTTAGGGCTGGAAAATACCTGAGGTTACCTAGTTCTAATCGTGAGTTCTTCCTCAAATTTCTCATTCTTCAGTTGAGAAAACAAAGGCAAAGAATCTGCGCAATGTCATAGAACCAGAGTCAGAGTCCAAATTCTCCCTAGCAGTGAGAAAGCTATCCCAACGTTCTGGGCTTACGTGCCTTTATGTATAATTCCTCTGTGTCATATAGGGTCCATGGCTGGAACTCCATCATCAGGATGATGGCTCTTTTTGGCTACAGAATAACTATGGAAGAGTTTTTACTGCTTCTCATAAGCAGGAAAGGGTGATATATGAGCCATTGTTGACTCTTTTTCACCTTCTCTCCTACCAACCTCTTCTATGAACTTCCCCCACATGGGCATATAAGTAGACTACAGTTTTGAATGCATGTTACTTGTTTTGTGAATGTGGTCATGTGCATGCTTGTGTTTTGAGAAATACTATTTCTTAAGGGATATGAGCGCATAGTACATATCAGAGCTATGGGTTATATATGGGTCATTCTGTGTCTGAGGACTTGGTGTTTAGATGTTGTTAGATTGAGAAATTATTTGCTGGAAAGAAACTTGCAGTATGTCTGCTATATGACAGGGAAAGAATGATGAATTTGAAGATTATTTCACTTGGTTTTTGTACCCTAACCTTAGGGACCCTTTGGAGATGGAAAATCCAGAGTAGGCATTCATATTTTTATAATGGTGCTGAGTAGTAGGAAGCTTAAAACTCAGAAGAGGAACTCTTACATAGGCAGAAAGTTATTTGTAAAAATTTCAATAAACCAAACAACAGTGTCCTCTTTGTGAATTACTGCCTGGTCTTCTCATAGATAGTGGGGGGAGGGGGAGTGAATAGGCAAGAAGAGAGATAAAAGTGAGTCCTAGAATCTGATACTCTGGGTAGGGTCTTGACTAGGCTGTTTACTAGCTGTGTGATTTGGGGGGAGCTCCTGTTTTGTCTATCTGTTTACCATAAAATCTATACATAGATTCTCCTTGTAGGAACTGGTTGAGAGGCAGGCATATATCTGAAGACCTCCAGTGCATCTCCAAGGCAGTAACTGTCACAAACTTCTGTAAATTTCTGACTCTGGTGCAGATAAGCAGAATGACTAATGACTCATAACAAATACTAGTTGAATGAATTCATGAATACATACATTCTTAATTAACAACAAAACCTAACGTTTCATACTTTTAGCTTGTTTCACAATACCTTGTGAGGTGAGTATTTTTATCTCCCTTTTCAGTTGAGGGTATTGAGGGTCAAAAAAAGGTTGAACAATAGTTATGGATCAGAACTAGAAAGTGCCAGCTTTGAAGCACTTGGCTCTAATTCCAGAGACCCACAGCTGGAACCCACACAACTACAAAGAGCTAGATGTGATTTCTGAAGACCCAAGAATACTGGTTCATCTTTGTTTGTAAAAGTATAGGCTCATCATGACAAATTCCCACCAAAATGATTCACATATGACCTCATCTACTCTACTGTGGGAGAAGGATGGTGCTGTCTCATGGTGCAACTCCATGATCATAGGAAAGTGCTATTTGTCTAGATGTTTTAAGATGTTAGAGTTCCGGTGGAGCCTGTACTTACCTTTCTGACTACATGGGAAGCCTTTTGTAGTGTAAACCAATTCCTTAAGACAATGTGCATAATTCCTCAGGAGAAAACACTTCTCATTTTGATTCCAACTGGGGCTTGCCTCAGAGAGACTGTGCATTCTATCTGGGCAAGATATTCCTGTGAAAGATGTTGCTGAAGAAATTAGAGGACTCGGGACAAAAAAGAAACATGGCCACTGCCAATTTAATTCTCATGGAGCTGACACAAAGATTTGGTTATTTAAAAAAAAACATTAATTTATAGTTTTTCTTGAAAGGGTATTTCTAATTAATAAAGTTGGGAATATCTGAATAAGAGAGTCAGTATTTTTAAAATGTTAATAATCTATGTATTTCCCTCTAGTCATCTGGGATAAATTCAGCTTTTTTCTTTCAGAAGAAAGAGTTGAAGTGTATTTTTCTCTTTGTTCCTTTAAAAGAAATATCCAGGAGAATCTCAGGAATATGCTAACTGCATGTTAAATTTTAAAATGTGTAACTGAATAAATATATAAACAATACTTATCACTGCAACTTTTGAACCAAAATTTTATGCCAAAATGTAATGTGGAAAGTTCCTGGACTTTCCATGCCTCTGTGGGTTGGAATGTGCTCTCTTCCTTCCACCCCTTTCTGGAGGGTGGACAGTTACTCCTTTCACAGCTCATAGTGAAAGGTGTGATGATTTCTGCTCTACCTTTGGCAGAATTACCTGTGTGGCACTTTCACACAAACTGCAGTCATCAGTTTTCTTGAAATATTGTCATTATCTGTACCCTTCTGCCCTTCCTGGTCTCTGAATAACTTGAGAGCAAGTTATCTTATTGCCTTTGAATATTATATTAGTACCTAAGCCCTGGGCTCAATGAATAGTTATTGAGTGAATGATATAGGCACATTCAGGTACCCTCACACTCTCTCCACGCTACCTACGGTTGAGATGCCCTGACTCAAACCTAACTGGACACAAGCTTAGGTCAAATCTCATGTCTCCTTTAATTTTGGTAGAATAGGAGTCAGTGAGCCTAAATTATTTTCCTAGTTCAATCATCTGCCATTTCTGGATGTCTTGTTAAATCTAAAAAAGCTGTACCTTCTCCTGCCTCATGGGAATGGTGGAAAATAAATAAGACCACATCTAAAGAACCAGGGTTTCTTATTAGAGAGTACATTATTATTAGCACATCAAGCAAGCTCTCCTGAGTGCTGAAAAATCTATCCTGAGAAGAAAAAAACAACCTGGAAACATTTTCATTCTACCAGTGCTGTTTTCTATTATTAAACAGTACACATCCTGTGAACCCCTATGGTATGATTCTAGACGAATGAAGCAAAGGATAAGATAAATGTGAAAAAAATAAGCCTAAGCATTATTTTTGTGGAGGACCACTGATTTTTTTGTAACTTGCTTCAAGGTATGCAGAAGTATTTAAAATAAAGAAATAATAATTTTTTGCCCACTTTGAGTTGGAGGAAAGGATGCTGATATGTGGACTATGCACAGTTTCTAACAAAGTGCATTAAAAAATACCACTGGTTTTTCAGATGGTTTTGAAAAAACTTGTTTCAGTTAAAAATTATTTGGAAAATTCCAATGATTCTCTGTTACCTTACATGGAAAGCACATTTACATTTAGTTTTTCTCATCTATGAAAATGATCTGTGGCACAAAATAATTGTGAATTGCTGAGTAAAGAGCAACATTCTGAAATATATGTATTCTTATGAATTGTAATTTGTGGGGAAAGTATCAATTTGGAATCAATCCAATTTTCCTTTTGTTTTTCCTGAGTATATCAGGAGAATTCAAACAACTTCTTTCTGTCTCTGTCTCTCCCCAGTTTTCTACCACACGACAAACTCTTATTTCTCAATTTTCTGGGTTTCTAAATACTTGGGTCTGCAACTATGCTTTTACCTGAGCACTCACTTAGAAGTGACTTTCTGGAACCTTGGAAGTGATATTCAGAAAACATAGTCATGGTCTCTTTCCCCAGAAAGACCTGTAGGAAAATCTGGGAGAGAGTGGTTCAGCCCTAGATCATGTATCCTTTTATTCATCATTATGGAGCACTAAGTTCACAGCAGGCACCATACAAGACTCTGGGAGACACAAAGATTCAATTGTAAAGATGGCAGATACATAATTACAAAAACTATACTTAAAGACAGGGTAGAGTGAGAGATGCATTTACAAAGGCACAAAGGAAAAAACAATCACTTATAGTAGGGGCAGAATGCATCCAATCTTACTAAAGTCACCTAGGAAATGGTCCAAATCATTTTTGGAAATGCCCTTATCTCCTATGAGTCTTCTCTTCTAACAGAGGAAACATTGGGTCTGTTGGGATCATCATATAGAAAAGCAAATGTTTTGTAGATGTTTTAGTGCAGACTAAAGCCTCCTGGGTTTGGTTGGCACTAACCTTGGATTGGGAGTGGGTGGGATGAAATTTGAGTCCTGAGTGTCTCTGATTTCTTTTTTATAATAACCTGATTTTGGCAATAATGGATGCAAAGGAAAAAATGCACTTCAGCTATTTAAAGAAGGTTTAGAACATAGATGCTATAGAGCAGCTCCGTCCAACAGAACTTTCTGCAATGATAGAAATGTTCAATGACTTCTCACTCCAATGAAGTAGCCACTAGACACATACCACTAGCCACATTTTAAGCCACTTGAAATGTGGTCAGTGATACTGAGGAAAGATACTGAGGAAAGAAACTGAGGAAATAATTTTTAAATTTTATTTAATTTTAATTTAAGTCTAGACACATGTGACCAGTGGCTAAATTACTGGGTAGGGCATCTTTATAGCATAGAAGCCCTGATCCCAGAAAACCAAGATGGAATGGCCAATTGAGAATAACTAGTATGAGTTAACAAGTATGAATTAACAAGTATGAGTTATTTTAAAATACAATGGGGAGAAAGTTTTGGATACTATAAAACTTAAGCCCAAATCTAAGTGTTCTAAACATTCCAATTACATAGATATGCAGAAGCTCATAGACTAGCATTAACCAGTCAGCTGCCAGAGGCCTTATGATAATTGTTTTCTAACTAGAATTCTAACTGCCCAATAATTAGTTTCTATCTACCAGTTATCATTCAAGCTGAGTCCTCCCTTCTTGCTTTTTTTAATTTAATTAATTAATTAATTAATTAATTTGACAGAGAGAGATTACAAGTAGGCAGAGAGGCAGGCAGGGAGAGAGGAGGAGGAAGCAGACTCCCTGCTGAGCAGGGAGCCCGATGATGCGGGCCTCGATCCCAGGACCCTGAGATCATGACCTGAGCTGAAGGCAGAGGCTTTAACCCACTGAGCCACCCAGGCGCCCTCCCTTCTTGCTTTGTAAGTAGAGTAATTGCTTTCTTATAAGTCATAAGTCTGAAATATATTGTTGTAGATCCAGCAAGTCTGTAATTCTTATATACGAAAAACTATAATGAGGAAGAAATTTTTAAAATTGGAATATTTTAGAAGGAAAAGTGAGTGCAGGGATACTCACCTGATAGGGAGCTAAAATAGGCCTGAAGATACTGACCTAAAAAAGCAAATTAATAATACCCTTAAGAGGTATTTTTATTCTTTGGATGTGAACAGAAAGGTAAGGAGGTAGATTTGGGAAAATACCTTTTAAATCAGATTGTTTAATAATTTCTAGACTAAGACTAAAACCATCAATGCCTAAAAAAAATCATATAGTCTGTCAATTAAAGGTAATGTTTTCCAAACCTTAATGTGTACAGCCAAAAAACCCAGATGTGGGAAATTAGAAAATCCTGTAAAAGTAATTTCTTGATAGGAAAACACAGCCAGAAGATTCAGAATATTTATTTAATATTTGAAAGTGGTACATTTCTTGACTGTTTATACTTTCCCTGATGCCTTAGGCTTATATAGGGGTAGCGGCTATCAAGAGCTACAAATGTGCTAATGTGTGTCTAGTTTTTTTTTTTTAAGATTTTATTTATTTATTTGACACAGAGAGAGAGATCAGATCACAAGTAGGCAGAGAGGCAGGCAGAGGGAGAGGGGGAAGCAGGCTCCCCGCTGAGCAGAGAGCCTGGTGCGGGGCTCCATCCCAGGACGCTGAGATCATGACCTGAGCCGAAAGCAGAGGCTTTAACCCACTGAGCCACCCAGGAGCCCGTGTGTCTAGTTTTGAACCTAAATCTAAATAGTACTGAAGTGGTTAGGATTTTGTAAGGGTCTCATTGGAACATTTAATTCCAAGCAAGTTTTTTTTAATGTTGCCTAGATGAGCTTCAACTTTTAAATTAAATTAAATTTTTTCTTCATATTAACCTCCATTTCTTATTTGGGAATCTTTGTTTAGTATGGGATCAATATAACTATTGCCATTTCATAAGTGAGTTAACTTAGACATTAAGAGATAAAGTAAAGCAGTTAATTAATTGTCAAGGAATAGTAGAGATCACATGTTATTGGTTTCTATATTTAGGAATTTATATTTTCAAGATATGGCTAAAGAAACAGTATTCTTAATTATATATACTCTACTATATATAAATACTATATATAAATACATATATATACTATATAAATATATATATATATTTTGTGTGTGTGTGTGTGTGTGTGTGTGACTTTTAACTTAACTGTAATGGGAGGCTTAAAAGTTTCTGTCTATAATGTATTGATTTTATTACTCCTCTTTTGCTTGAAAGGCTCCCTAAACCTAAAAGTTATTGCAACTCAGTATAGGAGCTATCCATCTAAATCGAACATTATGTAATTTGATAAGATGTCATATTCAGATGGTTTAAAAATCCAAATTATGTCTGAAGGTGGATTAAATACCATGATTCTATAAACAGAATTTCAAAGAAAGCTTAACACTACTAAAATATTTTTAAGAATATAAATATTAGATGAGATTTGTATTATATATACAAAGAACTTTGTAGGGTATAGAGATTCTTTCTCTCTTCCCTTTGTCTTTTTAACCCTTTAAGTCTTCATCAATCATTTCCACCAGTCTGTGGTAGGGAAGGAGACAGGTTTAAAAAAGAGAGAGAGGGAGAGAGAGAATGATTTCTTCTGTCAGTTCCTTATTTCAAAAAATATAATTTTAAAATGATCATTAAACATTGAACCAGAAGATACTGCTTTGAGTATTAAGCTTACGATACTAGCCATGTAACTTGGGTGTTTGCATATTTCCCACTGTTTTGTTGTCCATTGGGAATGGTGGGGGGAGGGAAATAAGTGTTTATGATTTAGACATTGCATTTGAAATGGATGCAAATTTGATCCCTATTGTTGGGAAAAGTTGGGAGTCAAGCCAAGTAATGACAAAAGGTTCATAATAGATATTAGAATTAAAAGTATATCTTGCACATAACTATTATGTTGTGAAGAGCACAGAAAATTGAAAACTGATTCAATGAAAGTCACTGATGTCATTAACTGCAAAAGAATATACGTCTTTGTTGTTTCACTTTCATCTTATTAATGTATGAGAATAATAGCCAACGTTCATAATAGAACTACATCTGTTTGTCAGTTGCAACTATGGAGGCTATGTGGAATTTACAATAAAGAGTAGTGTCTACTTTAAGATTACCACAAGTGTTTAAAAATGACACAGTCATTTAGTGTAATAAATATTACCTTTATTCTTAGACTAGTCTTGGGCTCCTTTCTTATCACTTTGGACCCTATCTTGAACCCACATCTCTCCTGGAACTTAATTCCATGTTAGAGTCAAAATTCCCAAAATGTTTTCAGAGTTGTTGGCAGCTTTCCTCTGTCCCAAAGATAGATGGTCCATTTGCTCAGGTAAGAGTGTTAGAAGTATTTGAAGGCATGGTCTGAGATATCTTTGTGGCACTATTAGTAAGAAGTACTTGTTATCTGAAACACTGAGTTCTCTTTACTAGAGAGCAGGAAGATAACTCAGTCACCTCCACACTTCAGCTTGAAACATACATAGTTGCTTTCACTGACAACCATTCATTTTGAAACAAACACTATTCTGAATAAAATGATATGTACTATCCTTTGTCTTAATCATGGATTATAATGTATTTTCACTCTAGTAGTGACTGGTCTCTTATGGAATGTTGCAGATGGAGCATGGGCTTTAGAGGCAGGCCAGAGTTCAGTGTTGCCTCTACCTCTGAACCCCTGTATCCTCATCTATAATATAGGGAAATAATAAAACTGCTATTGTGAAGATTAAATAAGATAATGTACATCAAATATTTATTTCAGTGTATAATACATAATAAACACCCCATATCTGATACTCTTATGTTACCCTTCCTTGCTTGCTTACTTGCTTGCTCTCTTTCTTTTATTTATTCATTCAGTAGCTGATCATTGCATGTATACTGCATTCCAGGCACTATGCTTTGTGCCGATGATAGATAAAACAGTTAACAAAAGAAATATCCACTGTGTCATTGTGAAGTTAATTCCCAAAATAAAAAAGTTAAATAAATGAGTTTTTAATAAATAGAGGATATGATATGAATGTCTAACTGGAAACCTAGGAAAGACTTCCCAGCGCATAAGGTATTTAAAAGGAGACCTGACGGACAAGCAGGATTTAGTCATGTAAAATGGGAAAGAACACATCCAGAAAAAGATCTTTTAGGCTCCAAAACCTAAACACTAAAGTTGTTTCTAAATAAACAAAAACGAACAATAAGACCTATTTCTGATAGTGTGTAGCAGACCTCTTTCTTTGGCCCTGTCTCTTTCCACATTTTTAATTAACAGTTTAAATAAAAATATGAAGGGTGACTTATTAAATCCATGGGTGATTCAAATTTGGGAATGATAGTATAGAATTCAGGTCTTAGAATCCTCTGAAGTTATTTTATGATAGCACTACAAAGGCTACCAAAAGTAATGGAAGAGTGGGCTAAATGGAACAAGATGAAATTGAACAGAGATAAGATATAATTGGGTCCAAGCAGTAGACTACAAATGTACAAAATGGCTAAGCAGCAGCATGAGCAAAAAGAGCATAAGCGTGTTAGCTGATATTAAACACACCAGCAGTGCAATATGACTGCATAATAAGTGAATGTGATCTTAAGATTAAGATGCATTAAGAGAAGTACACTTGACCCTTGAACAATATGGGTTTGAATCACACAGGTCTACTTATACACACATTTTTAAAAAAAATACAGAACAGCAGGGGCACCTGAGTGGTTGCCTTCAGCTCAGGTCATGATCCCAGGGTCCTGGGATCAGCCCCACATTCTGCTCCTTGCTTGGTGGAGAGCTTGCTTCTCCCTCTCCCTCTGTGTACCACTCTGCCTACTTGTGCTCTCTATCTCTTTGTCAAATAAATAAATAAAATCTTTTTTAAAAAGTACAGTACAGCACTGTAAGTGTACTTTTTCTTCCTTATGATTTTCTCAATAATTTCTTTTTTTTATCTTATTCTAGGAATATAGTATATAATACAAAAAATATGTGTTAATGGGCTGTTTATGTTATTGGTAAGGTTTCTGGTCAATAGTAAACAGTTAAGTTCTTGGGGAGTCAAAAGTTATATGTGGATTTCCAACTCTGGGGTGCTTTGGCTCTCCTAATCCCTGCATTGTTCAAGGGTCAATGTTATGGGTCATAGCATAAAGGAGAAAAGACAACTTGAATAATCTGAACCTGGGTTTTGCATAATTAAAGGACTATGGGCTCTGTAAGTGAATTTATGATGAGAAAGGTTGAGGTAAGTAACAACATTTAGTTAGCATGGATGAGAAAAGACAGCAATGTGAAGAATTGGATAACCATATTGCATTAGCTTAACAAGAGTTAAGAGAATGGTTCTGGATGGTCCCAAGAGGCAGAAGCAGGACATGGTGAGAGGCCTAGGGCAATGGATGCTCATCAGAAATCATCTGGGCAAACTATATATTTTTAACTACTTTAAAATTATGAAACATAACACACATTCAAGACAGCATTAAGAATAACTATGCACTGTAAGAGAATATAATCACTCCCTAAGATGACAAATAGAACATTTCCAGCACCCCAGGGGACTACATGTGTACTTTCTTGTGTACTTTCTTTCTAAAAACCAACACTATTTAGATTTCTGTGAAAATTATGTCCCAATTGTTCTTTATGGTTTTACCATTTTTGAATGTATTTCTAAATCATTTAATTTAGTTGTGTCTGCTTTTATACTTTATTAAATACAATCATAGATTATATGCTCCTTTTGTTATGTTTCTTTCATATATTTGCAAAACTCATTCACACTTTGTCTTTTAAAGCTTTAGTCTTTTAAATTTCATTGTTTTTTGATTAGGGGTTGAACCAGATATTGAGGGGCTTATTTGTCTTCTTTAAGAAAAGGAATACACAAATATTGTTTTTGTTAATTTTACAGAAACCTACGTCCATATGAACACATTGCTAAAGCCCCTCCCAGCCTTGGAAGAAATCAAGCAAGCTTCTTTGGCTTCATGTAAAATACACTTTTGCACATGGTATTCTGTTATAAAAATATTCAACAATTTATATATCCATTCTAATGTTGATGGACTTTTGGTCTATCCTGAAGTGTTGGGGCTATTACAAAAAGAGCTTCCAGAAACATAAACATGTTCTAGGATAGCACTGTCCAATAGAACTGCATCGATGAAAATGTTTTATATTTTTGTTGTCCAATACAGTAACCACTAGTCATATTTGGATACTAAGCCCTGGAACTGTGAGTAGTGCAACTGAGGAACCGAATTTTAAATAAAAAATTAATTTTAAAAAAGATTTATTGATTTATTTGAGAGAGACAGAAAGGGCAGTGGGAGAGGGAGAGAGAGAATCCCAAGCAGATTCCTTGTTGAGTGTGGAGTCCTATTCAGGGCTCTATCTCATGACCCATGAGATCATGACCTGAGCTGAAATACAAGTTGGACACCTAACTGATTGAGCCACCCAGGTGCCCCTAATTAATTTGCATTTAAATAGATATATGTGAGAAGTGGCTACTGCATTGAACAGTGCAATTCTAAGGTGTGTGCCCAAGAGTGGAATTGCTAGGGTGTGAGGCATGTATATATTTAACTTTTGTAGATGTTCCCAGACTGTTTCTCAACAACTCTTGGCATTGTTAGATGGTTTAATTTTGGCTATTCTTATGGGTGTGCAGTGGTATCTCATTGCTATTTTAATTGAGATTTCCAGATTACTAATGATGTGTTATATCTTTATGTATATGTATGGTTATTTTTATTTCCTCTTATGTGAAGTATGACTTTAAATCTCTGGTCATATGTACCCCTTGGGCAAAGAATAAAAATAAAATTAAAAAAAGATATATAAATCTCTGGTCATATACTATTGGGTTGTCTGTCATTTTCATATTCATTTACTTGTGTTCTTTATAAAATATATTTTAAATGCAAGTTCTTTGTTGATGATGTATTTTGAAAATATCTACATATAGAGAGTTTTTAAAAACACTACCCAAATCTTGCTGCAGACCAATTAAATCAGAATTTCTGTTGGTGGGACATTTTTAAAGTTTCCCTAGGTGTTACTAATCTGCCTGTGTGAGGAGAATGGATAGGAGTTAGGGTAAGAAATGACTTGCTAACTGTGAAAGTTATCTCTCCGAAGCTGTTATGATAGTGCATATGTGGACTATCTCTGGAGTCAGATAGTCTGAGTTTGCTCCTAGGCTCTGATAGACTTTTCTGTGTTTCAGTTTTTCCATTTGTAAAATTGGAAAATAATATCTACCAGATAGTCTTTGTGAATACTAAAAGAGCAATTATATGTAAAGTGCTTAGAACTGTGTGTGGTACATAGCAAGTGCTCAGTTAGTATTAGTTATCATCATATTATCATCATTATCATCATCATCATCATCATCATCATCAAAATAGGGCGCCTGGCTGGCTCAGTGGGTTAAAGCCTCTGCCTTCGGCTCAGGTCATGATCTCAGGGTCCTGGGATCGAGGCCCGCATCGGGCTCCCTGCTCTGCGGGGACCCTGCTTCCTCCTCTCTCTCTGCCTGCCTCTCTGCCTACTTGTGATCTCTCTCTCTCTGTCAAATAAATAAAAATTTAAAAAAATACATATTTTTCATCGTCAAAATATTAAATTACCTGCTTTACAGAGTAGTGAGAGCCAATATCTTCTTTAATGAGAAAGCATCAGAAACCGTTCACTAAGATCAGGAATAAAGCAAGGATGCCCTGTGTCTTCCACTATTCAAAATTGTTCTAGTGGTATTAGCCAAGGCAACCAGACAAGAGAAATTAAAAGTAGGTATAAAAATTGATAAAAAAGTAACATTATCTCTATTTGATGATGATATGATAGTATACCTAGAAAACCCTAGATAATCAATGATTTTATTTTAATTATAAAATAATTTGGTAGTGTAGCAGAAATAAAATTAACAGGCAGAAATCAACATCCTTAATGTATACAAACAATAACCAGTTAGAGAACATAATGGTAAAAGAAACTTATTTACAGTGAAAACAAAGAAGATTGAGTATTTTGGAATAAACTTACTGACAAGTTATAAAACTTGTAGGAAGAAAGCTTCAAAATCTTTCAGGAGAAAGGTAACAAGCGTAGACTAGAAGAAATGGAAAGACATCCCCTGTTCTTGGATAGGACAACAAAACATTATAAAGATGTCAGTTCTCTCTGAACTAATTTATAAATTTAACACACCTTGATAAAGCTTTTTTATGGAGTTGGACAAGTTGAAAGTGAATTAGATACAAAGCAGAAGTTCAAGAACAGCATGAAAAATATTGAAAAAGAAAAAAATACCGAGGGTGGGGGGAGGAACTAGCCCTACCGGTCATTAAAACTCACTATAATAGCCTCTACAATTAAAACAGTGAGATAATAGATGAATAGATAAAGGAATAGAATAGAAGGCACAGAAATAGACCCAACTAGGTATGGTATTGGTAATATAAGATAAAAATGATCTCAAAACACTGTGAGTAATGATGGACTTCTAAAGAAATTATACTTTTTAATAAATAACAGGTAACTATTTAGAAAAAAGACAAATATATTCATACCTTACTGCAAATACAAAAATAAATTCCAAATGGGTCTGGGATCCAAATGTAAAAATTGAAACCATGCAAGTACTAGAAGAAAACATGGGTGAATTCCATTTTGAACTGGTTTTCTAACTATGACTCAAAATCCAGAGGCAATTAAATAAAAGACTGATAATTTTTACTGTAAACAAATTTTAAAACTACCTACCTTAAAAAAAAACAAACCTACCATAAACAGAAGATAACTGACAAACTGGGAAAATATCTTTGCAATATACATCATAGACAAAAGACTAATATACCTCATATATAAAGAGCTCTTAAAAATCAAAGGTTAAGGGTACAAAAACCTGATAGAAAAATGAGGAAAAGATAAGAACAATTTACAAAAAGGGCTCTTAAACATATGAAAACTATTCAAACTCATTTATAATTATATAAATATAATTTAAAACAATTCTGAGATTGTCTCTCAGGCTGACAAAAATTTAAAACACCGTAATATAGTTACTGAGGTTGTGAGAAAAAGAGTCCTCTGTTACATATTGCTAATGGGAGTGCAAATTGGTATGACCCTTCTGGGAGAGAATTTGGCAATTCCTAACAAAATTACACTTATTTTTTTCTTTAAGATTTTTATTTATTTGAGAGAGAAAGAGAGATCACAAGTAGGTAGAAAGGCAGGCAGAGAGACAGGAGGAAGCAGGATCCCTGCTGAGCAGAGAGCCCAATGTGGGGCTTGATCCCAGGACCCTGAGATCGTGACCTGAGCTGAAGGCAGAGGCTTAACCCACTGAGCCACCCAGCACCCCTACACTTATTTTTGACACAAAAGTCCTAATTTTAGGCATTTATTCTGAAGATACACCCCCAGCAATATGAAAATACACATGCTTGATGTTTACTGCAATATTTTTTAATTGTAAAATATTAGAAACATTATAAGGCTCACATAAGAGAGTGATTGAATTAACTGTGGCGTATCCACACTATGGATAATTATGCAGCTATAAAAAATGAAATATCTCTATGAACTGGTAGGGAGTGTCTTCTATGGTATACTTTGTTGTTGTTGTTTGGTTTTTTAAAAATTTTTTAAATTTAAAATTTTTGTTTGTTTGTTTTTTACTTATTTATCAGAGAGAGAGCACAAGCAGGGGGAACAGCAGGCAGAGGAAGAAGCAGGCTCCCCCTTGAGCATGGAGCTCGATGGGAGACTCGATCCCAGGATCCTGGGATCATGACCTGAGCTGAAGGCAGCCACTTAACTGACTGAGCCTCCCAGGCATCCCTGTGAGGTACCGTTTAGTGGAAAATGTAAAGTGCAAAAGAGTATATGTAAGGAAGAAGGAAATATAAGAAAGTATGATTGTATCTGCTCATCTTCCAAAATGAAATACAGGGTTGTTAAACTGCAAACTATGAGATTTATTATGCATAGGGGATAGGTAGGTACAGGGTGGAAAGAATGGGAAAATGAGAACAGGGAAGAAGGAACAAGGGAGGAAAGCATATATTTTATGTGGTTCTGACCCTTAGAATCATGGTAATGTTTCACATACCCAAACATAAATAATCAAAATCAAAAAGAAGATGGAAGGAACTCAAAATGTAATATAAAATGAAGGGAATGAAAATGAAAATAACTAACCTAAGTAAATGGGAAAGATCATATTTTGACTATAAACTATAAGGTTAAAGATGAAAAGAACTATACACAATTATTATACTCTATTTAATACTTTTTTTTCCTCACAAGGGGATAGGTTCACAATTCTAAAACTACTTTACATGTATACCAGGATTGAGCAAATAAGTAAATATATTTGTGGAGAGAGGAGCGTCTGGGTGGCTCAGTGGGTTAAAGCCTCTGCCTTCAGCTCAGGTCATGATCTCGAGCCCTGCATCAGGCTTCTTGCTCAGCAGGGAGCCTGCTTCCTCCTCTCTCTGCCTGCCTCTCTGCCTACTTGTAAGCTCTCTCTGTCAAATAAATAAATAAAATCTTTAAAAAAAAATTTGTAGAGAGTGAGAGCCACTTGTCTCAATGCCAGAAAAAGAAGTAACAAATAAGGGCGCCTGGGTGGCTCAGTGGGTTAAAGCCTCTGCTTTCGGCTCAGGTCATGATCTCAGGGTCCTGGGATCGAGGCCCGCATCGGGCTGTCTGCTCCGCAGGGAGCCTGCTTCCCCCTCTCTCTCTGCCTGCCTCTCTGCCTCCTTGTGATCTCTCTCCCTCTGTGAAAAAAAAAAAAAAAAAAAAAAAAAAAAAAAAAGAAGTAACAAATAAGAAAAGGGAAAGGGATGAATGAATCCATTGATATTTGATTGGACTTAGAGGTATTAGTGCAAACTCATGGTATTAAATTATTTATACAGAGGAACTGTTATAAAAATATAGATGTGTAGATGATTATACATATATCCATTTCCTAGAGCTGTCCAATGATAAGGTCTAAAAGCAAGACACCCCAGTAGCAATGAGCATACCTAGCACCCAATGTTGGTTTCTAAATACCATTTTCCAATAAAAGGAACCAGAACTCCTTGGGAAAATGGTGGATTCTAAGGATGGGTCAGGAATAATACAAAATGAGGCTGGAATATCTTGTGCTGCTAGAAAGTAAAGACATGCTAAAGAAGATGAGGATAGCCACTGGATGGATATAGGGATCATCCTGAAAGAGCTTCCAGTGGCCAAATCTACAACAACTAGAGTAACAAAATAGGAGTAATAGTATGGCTTATAACTTACAGATTAAAACAAGGTCTCTGAGCCCATACTGATATAAATAATCAAGTGAAAGAGAAGAGAGAGCGTTTTCTTACAGGAGAATTCCAAAAATAAATGTAAAAGAAATGTTAGAAATAGAAAATTACTTTCATATAATCGTTGCAAGCAAGATTCATCAATTAAAGCTGAAATTAGTGGGCAAAAGTATGAAATGAAACAGTATTTGCATAGTTTCATAATGTCTCCCCATAAGATACTTATAAATTACAAAGGGAAAAATAGTAAACTTTACATGGAGAAATCTGGAACACTTCACCTTTATAAAATCACCATCATAAGACATATTAACATCATGTACCTCTTGATCTGATGAGCTGGGAAAGGCAAAAATCACTTCTGTGGTATTCTTGCCAAGAATGCATTGCTTCAATTGAATCAATAGAAAACATAACACTATTAAAGGATATTTCAGAAACAAAACAAACTGGCCATTTCAAAAGTTGCCAAAACCATAGAAGAAACAACTGAAGAACTGCTACAGATTGGAAGAGACTGAGTAGTCATAGCAACAGACACAACATGGGATCTGGGTTTAGATTCTGGACCAAAAAGAGGCTATAAGCAGGACAACTGCCAAAATTGAAATAAGGTCCATAAATCAATATTAATTTCCTGATAATACATTATTGTCATATAACATGTTAACATTAGTGGAAGCTGAATGAAGGATATATTAGAACTCTCCGTACCATTTTGGAAAATGTTTTGTAAGTCTAAAATTAGTTCATAATAAAACATTTGAAAAGTGTAGTGAATTTCTAGGCATTTGAGTTCAAGTAAGGGATAACCACTCAATAGGAGGTCATAGAAGAAAGTCAAGCCGTAAATGGGAAGTTCCAGTACATAGCCTTTTAAGGTCTCCTTAAACCACGAGGTGTTTTTGAGAATGTTAACAAAATTCTTAGCTTAAAGGGTGAATTTTAAAATTCCACACAATCTTTGATCCAATGGTAACCCCCTTGAATTTTTAGAAAATCAACAGTTAAACAGCTCAGTTTTACTTCATTTCAGCAAATGATACATGCTGCGAGGGTTACAAATTTGTTATGAAATATTTGAAGTAGTTTACAATGAAACCTCCTTACCTTCCACTATCAAGACTTTGATACTTGAGAACAAATTTACATTCATGGATGAGTTTTCAGCTACACTCCAATTAGCCATTCTAAACTGTACCAGATAATCTCAAAAAGTGCTTGAACAATATAAAGCAGATGGAAATTATACTGATATACAAAGAAAAGTAGATTCCAAAAGAGTATATGCAATGTGATCCTGTTTTTGTGAAAAATAAGAATATATGCATGGGAAAAAGCCTGAAGTTTTATATGATAAAATGTAAATAATGGTAAACTTTTGGTAGTTGGAATTAGGTGTTTTTTCTTTGCTTATGAGCAATTTCTAAATTTTCTACAATAATTATATTACTTTATAATCACAAAACAATAAAAGTTATAAATGTTTATAAAAAAAGAAAGCAGTGTAATAGTGAGTAATGAACTGACTGCTCTAACACATGGATGTAGCTAAATATAAAAAATATGTACTCCAGACAGTCACTTGTGTTAGAATGACTGCCTTCAGGCTACAAATAGAAGGTGATTAGTGAATTTTTCCCCTATGGTCACTTCAGTTAAAAATGTCAGAAATTTCTCAGAGAACAGGTGTAAGCATTTACAGTTATTAAGTTAATGATGTCACAGGAAGCACTAATATTATATGCCTGACTTAATTTTTAATAGTCTATTTTTTTTAAATGAAATGAGAAGATGCACTGTTTTTAGGAGAGGCAAGAGATATGTACAGGTACAGGTAGCCCCCTCACTTATCCAGGTATCACTTTCTGTGGTTTCAGTTACCCAGTCAGTCACGGTCCAGAAGAAGTAATCTTCCTGAGATATTATCATAAGGTCATTGGTAGCCTAATGCTGCATCACACTGTCTTATCACTCACCTCACTTCATCTCATAGTGTAACATTTTGTCATCTCACATCACCACAAGCAGGCAGAGTACAGTACAATAAGATATTTTGAAATTGAGAGAGTGATCACATTCACATAACTTTTATTACAGTATATTGTTGTAGTTATTATTATTAATCTTTTACTGTGCCTAATTTATAAATTAGACTGTATCTAGGTATGTTTGCATGGGGAAAAAAAATACAGTATATATAGGGTTCTGTGCTATCTGCAGTTTCAGGCATCCACTGGGGGTCTTGGAATACATCCCCCACAGATAAGGGGAGACTATTGTATTGGAGTATTTTCTTCTAGTTTTATTTTACTTTATGAGGCCTATATTAAATGGAAGGAATAAACTTCGCCCTGCCCTTTAAACTAGTATTTATCTCCTAGGGATTAGATGCTCATGCAGTACTTCCTAAATTTTAATGTGCATTTGAACCAGCTGGGGATTTTGACTCTATAGGTCTGGGAGGGGACTTTTTATTTTCATCAGCATCAGCTAAGGGTTTGTCAGCAATGCAGAATCCTGGAGCCCACCTCAGATTTACTCAGTCAAATCTACCTTTTAACAAGATCTCCATTTGCCTTATTTGTACAGTAAAATTTGAGAAGCTCTAATTTAAAGAACCCAAAATAATCTCGTTTGACTTGGGTTCCACAGTTTTTTAATGAAAATTATTTAAAGAAATAATATTTAAAAGTTATAGAAACCAATGTTGCTGCTTCACTCTGTTAGCAAACACAACTTTGCTTTGTAAAACTATTTTTAGATAGTTAAAACATCTTCCTTAAAATGAGAATAAAATTTCTTTGATGCTCAGGTGGTTTTAAAGTTAGTTCTTGTTTGTTTATTCATCCTTATGCTAAGTGGTTTGTGTAGCTGATTCAAATGTAATCACTTCCTCCTGCTTGGTCTCTCATTTGAGGATTGTTTCAGACTCTGTTTTTCTATATTCTACTGGCATAATGGAGGACCTTATACTTTTCAGATGCTTTGATGGGATTATAAAAGGGATTAAGTGGTGTAGTTACAGTGTATCTTTGTTTCTGATTTGTCATATTAAATGAGTTTCTAGACCTTTAAGACAACACATTAAGAGAAAAGAAAATGGAATTCATTGATGGGCCTTGTATTAGAAGAGAAATTAGAGTGATCACTCACAAGCCATCAAATTATTTTTTATAAGTCCAGTTTTCTTTATTCATAGATGACAAAACTTTTAGGTTCTGGAAAATCATTATTTCATTTGAGGAACAGTCACACTAGAGCTACCATATTAAAACTGTAACTGAAGAGCTCTGACGTTTCTATATTTTATGAATATTTTAACAGTGAACTTCTTAGGATTCTACCTACTAGGGATACAAAAAGAAGTAATTGTGTGGTTAGGTTTAACACTAAATTTCAGTCTTATAAGCACTTGCAACTCTGATAAATTTTATTGGATCACATTTAAACCTACTGAAGCCATTCTGTTACCATCTTCTTTACACCTTAACCTTGATCTGATGCTTTCACTTCTTCCAGGACTTCCAACAAAATACACTGAGAATTTGTTTACTAACATAAACTCTAATAAAAAATTAAACAACATGCATTGTCAAAATAAGATTCATTAAATATATTTTAAATCAAGCCTGCTTTTTTTTAACCCTAAGAACAAAGAATACATATTATAAATTGTAGAGCAATTAAAGATGAACTGATAGATGGAGCCTAAATATTTGGAAGTACAACCATAAAAATCAGAAGAGATAGTATTTTTATACTTACTGCAGTGTTCACTGCAGTTTAATGTATCACTTTAAGATACATAAGTTAACATTGCTTTCAGAGCAAAGAAGGTATTTGGGAGAAAAGGACGAAATGAAAGTGCTTTCTAAGTCACCATCTACTCCCATGAAATACCTGCTGGTGAAGAATAGGTTATGGGCTAAAACCTGTCCTTGGTCATGGAGAAGTTTTCATAAGCTTTTCAACCCTAAATATATTTGAGTTACAGGTTAACCTTCTAGTCCAGAGGCAATTTTGCTAAAGGCAAGTCATATCAATAACATTAGCCTATAATTTAAGGATTTCTTACTGCTGTTTGAAAATTTATAGTAGTATTTCATTTAATTTCAGTTAGTCTCTGAAAATATAAATTTTATCTTTCCTGAATGTTCTCTATTTTATCACTAACCATTTTTTCACAACCACCATTTTAGGTCAATTTCCCGAACTACTTGTTCTTCACAGATATTAAAATATTAATACTTAAGCAAATCCTTGTAGTTGAAAGGTATTGATTGGTATTTGTTCTGAATTGATCAAAAATTAAACAACATATATTCTTTTTTAATTTATAGAGGCTTGTGAGTAGTTTGTGTTTTATTATGTTCGTAGTACAGTATATTATGTATTAAGTGTCTGATCCATTCATAAGTTTCTAGGGAAGTTAATTAATTATACTCTCCAAACTAGAATCAAGACTTAAATGAGGACTATAAGTTGTGATATTTTAGATGATAATTTCCAAAGTTTTGGCAAAATACATTTAAAAAATGGAGTCAATTAAAGTAATGTCGAGTGGGGAAAAAAGCAAGTCCCAGAAGATTAGGTACAGTATGACACCATCTTTGGAAATTTCAAAATAAGCAAAACTAAATAATAAATTTTGTTAGAAATGTACTCACTTGTGATAAAACAATAAAACAAAAAGCATGAGCAAGATTCAGGATAGCTGTAATCCTTAAGGGGTAAGCTTGGGGATAGGACAGAGAAATAGCACACCAAGATAGTTGCAAATTATTGGGATGCATACATACACAGATACACACACACACAAAACATTTTTATGAATGTTACTGAACAATTTTTAAGTGCAAGAAAACCAGGAGATTTAGATTATTCAGGAATAAATTGATGATGAAACTCTAGGGATTTTCCTCTTAGCTGGGGCACCCTGGACCCTCAGATCATGACTAAGCCGAAGGCAGACACTTAACCAACTGAGCCACCCAGGCACCCCTATCCAACTTACTTTTTATTTTTTTATTTTTTTTTTTTTATTTTTTTTTTTTTATTTTTTTTTTTTTTAAAAGNAGGAGGCAGAGAGGCAGGCAGAGAGAGAGGGGGAAGCAGGCTCCCTGCTGAGCAGAGAGCCGGATGCGGGCCTCGATCCCAGGACCTGAGATCATGACCTGAGCCGAAAGCAGAGGCTTTAACCCACTGAGCCACCCAGGCGCCCCCAACTTACTTTTTAAATGGTGATATTAGAGTAGGACTAGTAGCTTTAATTATCACTGAGAATAAAGGAAGTCTCAGAGTATTCTACCCATATTCATACTTGGTGTTATGTGGTCATATTTTGGTCAATGAATCCATTATTTTTTTAATTTTATTTATTTATTTGACAGAGAGAGAGAGAGAGAGAGAGAGAGATCACAAGTAGGCAGAGAGGCAAGCAGAGGGAGAGGGGGAAGCAGGCTCCCAGCTGAGCAGAGAGTCTGATGTGGGGCTGGATCCCAGGACCCTGAGATCATGACCTGAGCCAAAGGCAGAGGCCTAACCCACTGCCACCCAGGAGGCCCTGCACTATAATTTCAATAAAATAAGAAGTATCCCTCATTATTCTAGGCAAGCTGAAACCTAGGAGAAAATGGGATGAAATTAAGGTACAAATTCTTAAAGTTTTATAAAACTTAAAGCCATTCTGTCCTTAAATGGATAGAACATTTAGCAGAGCTTGCAAAGGTTCACTTGGGTATATTCTGGAACAGATCTTTTTTTTTCCCCCTTGCTAAGTATTAGAGGGACTAGTTCTAGCAAGACTAATAGGCAAGCTGTCTAGTATAGTTGCAGCAGGACTACCTTCCTGTACTTTCCTCACCACTAGCTGTATAAATATTTGCCTTTAGGTAAAAAAGAAAACTTCTTTGGGCTTTGGTGGAATAATACTCTTTGGGTGGGAGAGTGAAAAATTAAATTAATTAATTTGAAACAAGTTCTGAGAGTCTAGTCTGAACTTAGATTACTTAAGGTTAAATTAGAAAGGTCTAGCCTTCTCAAAGAACCTGTTTATCTCTGCCAGTCCCAAAACATACAGATTTTGAATGAAAATATATAATTTAAAAAATTTAAAAGTCCCACAAAAGAACACCTTGAAATAAAATTTCATATTATGGAAATAAAGCAGGTGAAATTAACCTTGGACTTGATTGAATGAAATAAACAACTGATCATTTTTTTCAAGTCTATCATATATGGTCTCACTTTTAATTTCACAGAAAGAACAACCTTTACTGTACCTGACGAGGGGTTCTTTCTGATTTACTCCTACACCATTCCCAGTCTGAAAGGTCTGGTTTCTGACTGTCCTCATGAGAAAGTCTTCTTTCTGGCCCTTCCAAAAAGGTGGTCTCTTCATAGTTAATATCATCTCCTGTTTTTTCAGAAAGCAGTGGATTAACGCACTTTTCACTGTGGCAATCCTGCTTAGCCTCTGTAATATCAGTATTTGTGCATTTGTTGATCCCTTTCAGTATGGAACTGTCCTGAGAAGGTGCGGTGCTGATTTCCACTTTTATGGCATTGAACATATTGTGAGTATCTCTCTGAGAGTCTTTTGTAGTTTTGCATTCAGAATTCATGAGATTGTGATAAGATGTAGAATTTTCATCATCATCATAGTAATCTTCATGTGCTATCTTATAAATCCCATAACTCCGTTGGAATGATAGATTGAATTCAAAGCCTCTCCTCTTGGCTAAGTAAAAACAAAAACAAATTTCTATGGTTAGGAAGGTAGATATAAACAACAATTGGATATACTCAGTGAACAAAAATAGGAAAGTGCAAACTGATTACTAAGAATTTAAAAGCTATCTTCATTTCCTGTCAATTATGCAAAGCAATTATACCTTATCAGTTCAAGTTGTCTTATCACTTTGGACCTAACTTTTCTCACTGGTGCAATGAGGGACTTAAAATACATACAATTCCAAGAACCCCGCAGTCTTTAAAGTAGTTTAATGAACAAAAATTTAACCATAAATTTGAAAATTCTCACATATATTCATTTTAGTTTTAGCTTTTTCAGTCTACCAATTATCTGTACATTTCTTTATTTGGGGATAAAAAATATTGTTTATAAATTTTATTTTGCTAGAAATTATTAAGAAGGTTCTTAATATTATATAAGTTATTCAGCTGATAATATCACCAACAGATATGACTGTGTTAAATATTTTGATGTATGCCACTCCTGACATTTATGTGTTTATAAATGCATACATTAAAAATTAGAAAGTATTGCAATATAGTCTTTGAACTTTTAAAAATAACATACTCATTTTGATACAAATAAATTTGGAATAAATTGTAAAAAATTATGAATATATTTATATTTATGTGATCTAAAGCCCTTTACACCATGTCTCTAAACCTGATTAAATTACAAGATGAATTTAGCGGGAATGCATAAAACTTTTTATGATTTAAGCTAAGCGAAATGTAATGCTACTGTAATGCTAATATTGTACTACTAGTTGGTATATATGGTACAAAGTCTTAGTAGAATTACAAGTGAGAATGTAAAAGAAAATGACATAATTTTTATGTGTGAATGTCATTAAACACTAGATCATTTTATGTATTAAGAATGAAGTTATATCAAGGTGATAGACAAAATGCAATTTAATGTTTTGGTTTTTGTCTTTCAAAATATGGCTCATTTCAAAGCATTTTTCTTCTTGGATAGCTCTGTGTCATATACCAGACATTTAGCTATCCTTGGTGGAAAAATCTGTGAAAAGTTTTAAAATTTCTATGGGAACAACAGATAGAATTTGATTCATTTTACAGTATATCCTAGTGCCATTCACAGGTTGATTCTATTACTGAAATTCTCCCAGAACTGAAGATTTACAAAGCAATTCTGCTGCCTGAAAATAGAATTTATAGGTATCATTCATTATTTGAGCCAAAATATTCATTGTTTGAGCCAGAACATAAATAAGAATTTCTGTCCAAAGAAAATGGAAAAGTAGAAACATATGTTAATATTTTATTCACTCTTATGTATAGTTCTATTTACTTTTTCTAGAAATATGGTCCAGTAAAATTAAATTGGGGTTTTTAACTTATGTCAACAGTATGAACACTGAAGGAACTAAAAGGATGTTTTAATTATTGATGGGTTTCCCTTTTCTCTAAAAAAAGATACAAAGTGGCAAATTGTCGATTCAAGGACAATAAGCAAACAAAAACTCAAAAGTCCCAATTTTATCATATAACACAATAAAATTGATGTCTGTGACTATTTATCTTATTAGCTGTGTATTATAATTATGAAATATGTAAAGAAAAAGTGAGTAATGTTTTTGAAGGAGAGTGTAGACTGTCAGTGGAGAATCTGCCTCCATGTCATGAAGTGCAAGAGGTAGGCTGAGGTAGGCTCTGAGAGGGAAGTGCAATTGTGTTGGACACCATGGAGAAGCAGAGAACTCCAGGGCTAAGTTGTGCACATAGGTCATGTCATTTAACACAGCAACAACCCTACATAATAAAGGGCTTATTGATTCTATTTTACAGTTGAGAAAACTGAGGCTGGTAGAAGAAATCAATACTTAAGATTACTTAACTGGTAAAGAGATTTGAATTTAAAAGCCAACTGATTCCAGAATTCGAGTTACTAACCTATATGTGAAATTGCTTTAGCGATAATTAGACCCATGATAGAACTAAAAGTAAATTCTGACTGAGGTAACTAATGGAGATAATAGGTTATAGCAATATAACAATTGACAATGTTTGCCTAATAACTTACCAGAAACTTAAAGACCGTCAGAATACAGTCAGAATCTTTTGAAGTCTATTCTGTACTTACAAAAAACCAAATGTAATGCATTTGTTCTGAAAAGTTAAACCCTGGACGAAACATGAATTAACTTTAGTCTTTTGCTCTTAACCACATCTTATAATTGCAATTTTAAACATAAGTAATTATACCACTTTATAAAAATAAATAATTCTTCGGAGTAATACATCACTTAGCAGAAACTTTGATTTTATTTAAAATAAAAACAGTATCTGATTTTATAGAAAATATTTAACTATTCTTAATATTATTTAAAAAAGAAAACATCATCTCATGTAAACAAAATGAGTGTGAAAACCATATCCATCCCATATGTCTTCCACCTGGGACCTCTGTGTTAAAAAAACTTTTTTAACACTTTTGCTTTGAGACACTAGTAACACAGGTTAATGTTGGAAACAGGAGAGAATTACTAATTTGAAAATTATTTCCCATCACTGACATGCATTTTTGGATAGCGTGTCTCCCCATTTCCATTCGCTAAGGCTGAGATGTAGAATTATACTTACATCTGCAAAATGAACCTATGGCAAATATGAGTTAGGAAGCTTCCTTGTTTGTGGAGTTCCCTGACAAAGAATGTAAAAGGGGGAATCTTAGTTTGTTAAGGAGAAAAAGCCTAAATGTAAAACTGAAGCCATATTCCCAAAGAATCAAGGCACTTGATCAGGCACTTGCCTACCTGAGGATGACCATTTTTGGGATTTTGAAATTCTGTTCTCGTGTCATCCTAGTAATAGGAAAATATATCATGCATTCTCAGACAGTGAAAATACATCATTCTTGTTCTCAGAATTTCCCTAAAGCAGAACCTGGGATCATAAAAGAGAATGAAGCCATTTGGACTACAGGCATTAAAAACTAATGTTCCTCACAATGTTTGATTTTTAAAGCCATGACTTTTTATAAACCTACATATTTCAGGGAATTTCTTTCCTGAATATTTAAATACAAATAAGAAAGATGGTAATTTTAGAGGAAAAATATTATTTTGATCTTGAAAGGTGTGAGTTTAATTTCAAACATGAGATATTAATGTAATTATTGATTTTGTCAGCCTGCCGTAGGCTCTTCTATCTTGTGCAGTACAAGATTGAATACTTCCTGGACCATTTGCAGTGATAGGTCTGTTGCCCTGCTTTGTTTTCAGCTCCGATATAGATGTCCTTTACTTCTTTAAAATGACTGTCCTACATCACTTCACTAAGACTTTTCGTTTTCTCTGACATTGGACTTTCATTGTCTCTCTCACCATCTTAAATACTATAAAACAATTCTGGCTCACTAATTCAGTGGCAAAGTGTTAACATTTGATAGAATGTTAGAACTTCCAGGCTTGTAAATGATTTTTATATATGTTCTATGTGGCTCAAACAAGGATTTATTATTAATTTTCTGTGTCACTGTTGCTTTAGATATTAATCTCTAGAAGCACATAAGTGTTATGTAAGTTCCATGGTTATTTTATTTTAAAGACATAGGTGAATTTGGCATCTATTAACAATAAAACTTTATGGCATCCTTAAAACTAAGGAAATCTCCTAGTCATTTGAAAAATATCTAGACATATTAAATTTTAAGTGTCATCAATACATGGTAACTGACCAGTTCGTGATTAATTGATGTTTACAAAATAATCCTGTTGTAGAATTGATTGCAGAATATACTTTCATATTCTCCAGTTTCTATACCTCTGAAATAGTCTGAGATAAACTATTTTTGTTTACCTTTTTTTCTCTGTTAAAGAGTAATATACTTGCTTATTCTGAGCAAAGGACAATTAATGAAACAGTTAATTCAATATACACTAATGCATTTTTAGATATTAAATGGTAGAACATCCTATCTTTTGTCTGGAATGACAAACTAATATCCTTTTTCTTCCTGGGAGAGTCAAAATACAGAGGTCATTCTTCAACCTTTCCTGTCTCAGTATGGGAACAATCACACTGTAGAGAGTTTCATAATTGACCCCACTCCCATTCTAGGTATACTCTTTAGAATATAGTGTTTTATTTTTATTGGTGGCTATTTAATGTAATTTAAAGGATGGCTGTATTCAAACATGAACATAGATGGACAAATTCTGCCACCTTTTCCCTTCCTGAAACTGAGAGTTTTTTGTATTTTCTGAAAGTAGAGGCATACACTTAAAATTTGTTTTCCTTTTGTCTTTTTTTTTTTAAGATTTTATTTTTAAGTAATCTCTACACCCCATGTTGGGCTCAAATTCAAGACCCTGTGATCAAGAGTCACTTGCTTTACCAACTGAACCAGCCAGGCGCCCCTTAAAATTTGTTTTTGAACTATTTTCAGGCACTCTACTTTGAAAACTTTCCAAAAACCCTGGAAAAATACAAGAGGGAAAATAATAAAAATTCTGTTCCATTAAATAATAATGGGCTATAATGTAATGTGTTTTTGAGTCTTCAAAAAGTTAATCTCTTTTCAGATGTAGGCTTCTTATATGTAGACTTGGGAAGGGAATTTATGTTCTACTCTGGGCTAAGGGATATCTAAACATCTAAGGGCCTTTTTGTCTTCATGCTGTGTTGAATAAATTCTCTATTCTTTTCTTCCCTAAAATAATTATTCAATGCACAAGCACTTCAGAGTTGTTTTAAACCTGCCTCCTTTAAAACTTACCCCAACACTGTGCTAAGAATTGTTTCACATTATAATTTCTTCCCTTTATTTACCATTTGTATTTGTCCTTGGATTTGTCATTTCCTACTCAACTTCTCAATAGACCACTTTTCTCTGTTTGTATGCTTTTTGCTCCCAACCTCCACATTGTCAAGGACTTACGTTTTTCCCCATCAGATGCCACTGTATATGCATTCTGCTTACAGTTGATGATGCAGCCACAGGGCAGGTGGGTCCAGCGTTTGGACAAGACAAACACTGGGGTTACAGTGGTGGCCAGGAGGGTTAGTAGAAAGCTGAGTGTCTCGAAGGGAGGGCTCTGAAACCCCACCACGTGCTGAACCATCATGTGGATCTGCAAAGGCAAAGAGCTTCAGACCTATCCCAGGATAAAATTTTCCACTTTGCCAAGCCTTTCCCCCAAGCATGCTGCCCCACCCACCTTCTCCGGGCTCCCTTCTTGCCTGAGAGCCCAAAACTCTGTTTTGGTAGTGGACCACTGGGATCCCTTGGGATGTGGCCCCATGATTTAGACCACAGGGTGGTTTCCACTCCTGGGTGTGTGGTCTGTGCCCCCTGCCACGTTAGGTCTCTTCCAGGAAGCACAATTACAATGCTGGGGACTCTACCAGGAAAACAGGAAGGCAAACTGGAAACCTGCACCTGGTACTCCAGATGGCCTTTGTCACATCCCCCCCCCCCAAGCCTGCTTGTCACAGCAGGGCGCCACCTTCCCAAGTCAAAACTGGCCTCCCTCCTGAAGGCTTGAACAAAAAGCCTGTTTGGCCCCCACTCTTCCTCTCTCTAGTTCTGATCCTGCCTCTCCAATCGCTCTCCCTGCTGAGGATGGGCGGCGTCCTTACTCGGCAGAAATGGAGTGGAGAGAAAGGGATGACAGAGGGCTGGGGGGCGGGAGGAAACCCCTTTACTACCTCCTTCCTTTTCTGAATATTCCCAGATACTGCTACAAGAGATGAGAACACCCTTTGGCCATAGGAAAACTGTCTTCTGCCCCCAAAAGCCCCCCCCCCCCCCCCGCAATTTTGAAAGGAGAAGCACTTAGGGGCAAAGGCTTCGCAGCCAACCAGCTCTACCGGTGAGCTGCCTTGCTCCAAGTGCGTCTCTAAAACCGAGCAAGACACAGTTGGAAGCGGACTTAACTGCGCGTCTCTTGGGGACTCTCCCAACCAGAGACGCTAGTCCCAACACGCATTCACACTGTCTGGTACACACACCCGCACGCTTGAGCAACTGCACTTTTACCATCATGGGCAGCCAAAGGATGACTTTTGTCAGCGCTAGGATCAAAGAGAAGCGCTTCTGCGCTACGCTCACGGTGAAGCTCCTGGTGCCATAGAGAGTCCCCCGGTTCTCACGCCTGCAGGCTCCAACTACAGCGGCAGCTTCTTGTCCCGGCCCCTGCCCGAGCCGTGCCCTCGCTGATGGACCCGGTCCAAATACAGTGTCGGAGCTCGGAGAGCATCCCCCGGAACGCCGAAGCGCAGGGCCGGGAGCATCATCTGGGGACAAGGAAAGCACTCTCCCCCCGCTTGGAGGGGTCCCAGGAGTGGAAGCTCCGCGGGAAATTTCCTGGTAGTTGGCGTGGAGTCTCGGCGGCTCTTCCGAACACAATAACTGGTGAGTGAGAGGGATCGAGAGGCCGGCGAGGAGTCCGAAGGCCGAAGTGTACACAACGAAGAGGAGCAGCACATAGGAGCTGGAGCAGTCCGCCAGACAACCCCAAGGCGTGCGCACGAAGGTGCCCCAGCCGCAGAGCGGGAGCGCGGAGAGCAGCAGACTGGCTGCCCACACCGTCAGCACCACGCCGAGCACCTGGACGGATTTTCTGGAGGTTGCCTGGCTCCCCACAGCCCTGTGCATCGAGTAAAAGTTGTAAGAGACTAGGAGAGTCGCCTTCAAGTTGCTCGAGAGACCCTGGCATAAATACAGTAAGGCAGAGGTGGTACACAGAGACTGAAAGTAATCAGGGGCCTCGTTTGGCCACTGCAAAAACATGAAGATGGTCACCGACAGGACACTCATGAGATCATCCCCAGACCAGGAAGCCACAAGCATGGACACAACGGTTCTGTTCTGCATTTTCAGCAGGGAAACTAGTGAATAAATGCTGCCCGCCAGGGCTGCAAGAGTCATTAAGCATGTCAGGCAAAAAAGATAGATATTCGAAGTTCTTGGCAGATTTAAAAGGTTCGTTGAATTATTTTCTTTCCACAGGCTAGAGTCATTTGTTGATAAGTTACTGGAAAATCCAGACATTGTCTTTGGTTAATATTTAATTTCCCTTTCAATGAGTCTGTAAATATTCTCAAAATAAAGCATGATTGTGAGTTGCAAATCAGATCTCATTCTCTCCCACCAAGTTTCCCTCTAGATGTTCCCCCGTCAGTCCAGCAGAAAATGATCAGGCATGTCTCCTTTAGATCTGACTCAACCCATATTTAAAAATTGGGTTCCATTTAAAGCATCAGTAAGAAACTTTTCAACATTCCAGTTAAAAACAAACCAAAAACTTCCTCCTGAAATCATTAAGTTTCTGGTATAAAGGCAAAAAGCTCCTCAGGTAGATTGAAAAACAATGATGTCTGGCTCCTTTTATGTCGTTCTTATGGAGCAAAGCAGCTTGTAGCTTGAGGTAATCAAACTCTATTCACTTTTTAAGAGCAGTAAAGCGATGCATTTTTTTCCAGAGCTGGATTCAAAGGCAGAGAGATTATCGGGTAGGTTTCAGCTTTGCTGGTTCAGAGAGAGAGACACACACAGGGAAAAAGGAGAAAGAGAGAGAGAGAGAGACTGAGCACAGCTCCCCGTCGAACCGCTGTGTTCTTCAATCAGCCTGTGATCCTCGGAGCTGCAGGAAGGAGGAGTCAACTCCAAGCCGGAGAGAAGCAGGAACAAAAGGGAGGGGAGTTCAGTGTATGAACAAAATGATGTACATCTTCTCAGCCTGCCTCATGCAAAGCAAGAAACAATGTCCTTGCTAAGCCTTCCTTTGTGGTTTTGACATATAAAACTAGCCCAGATACTTGCTCAGACTTGTGAACGACAAATATCATCTTTGAGAGGTCTAAGCTACTCCACTAAGAGATTGCTTTTATTCCTATCTAGACCTCTCTGATTCATAATGCTTTAGAGGAAGAATAGTCTTAGTGCCAGTTTAAAAAGAATAGGATGTACCATATTTGTTTTTTAAATATATATTGTCCTTACTAAGTATGTCATAATGGTCTTCATTACACCAAACAAAATTTTGCAGACTCTTTTAAGCAGAGCCGTACCAGCTTTAGGCACGTAACTATTTCCTATCAATGTCGTCCAGTAAGCAAGCTGCCATTGGAATAAATAATGTTTTCTAGTTCTTAAAGTCAGATGACATTATGTAGGATCTAAAAGGGAGATTACCCCACAAAAACATTTTTAACCAGAGTATTTGGGGTATTGTGCATATAATTACTGAATCTCTGAGCTCATTAAAAAATTGTTCGTTTTGCAAGATGAGATACTTAGCAAAGAAATGACAGACAAAGGTAGTTCTGTTACCGGAGTTAGGTATTTGAGCCCGACAACTGAAATGAGGCCAGGCCCAAAAATCAAAGGCTCAGGCAAGGGTTTATTGGGGCCACGGATTCAGCAGAAGGGTGGTGACACACCGCATTCACCCAATGGAGAATAGTTAAGTCTAGCCTCCCCAACGTAGGAGAGACCCTGCTCAGAGAAAGTTCCCTCTCAAGTTCCCACCTCGACCAATATACTAATGAGGGAAAGGGAAAAAAAAAAAAAGAATAAAAATAAGGGCCTCTTCCTGATTGGTTGGAGGGGACTCATCCCGATTGGTTGATATTGGCAGGCAACTCAAACAGCTCCTCATTGCTTTTAGGAGCCCGGGTCCTCTGTTTTAAATCCGGCTTGTATATGGAGCCACATCCCAGTTTTGCTCTGTAAAAGAAACAGCCTAACAATAATAGCCAACAGAAAGCCCCCCAAGTGCATAAATGTTTTTCACTTGGGGCTTGTTCCCATGGTCCCTAACTGTCTCAGTTCTGGTCAGGCATTTCCCAGGATGCTTCAGGGTAGCATTCCTCCTCAGCTCAGCGAGGGTGCCTTTCCCCATACAGTGCTGGTGTCTGAAGGAAAGCAGGGAAGGGAAAGGAGGAAGTTGATGTGGTAATGATCTAAGTGAATGGAAGTGGTAATAGAACTCTGATCATTCCTTTCATTTTAGAGGTAACCTAAGCTCATTTTAAACCTGAATCTGCTCATGTGGAAAGTGATTGTATTAGTCATTGCCAGCCAGACCCATCAGTAAACACAGTAGGAACTTTGCTTATCTTGACGTGTTGTTTTATTTCCCCTTTGCTCAGCAAATGGAAACCCAGCCCACCTGTTCCAGCTAGCTCCGCACTCCAGTTTTCCCTACTGATAGTAATAGAACTTGCAGTGCAGTTTGGGTGAGAAGAGTCTGGAAATAAATTCATGTTAAAGTTGCTTCAGAAAGCACAAAATGATGAACAGGACTTTCTTTTTAAAATCATTCTGTGGTATGCTCTTCTGTGTCTTTTCTGAGACCTATTCTTTCCTCCTATAATCAAAGATAATTCCTTTCAACATGGTATTTAATCCTGAATTTTCAGTTGAATTGGACAATAAATATGATACTCTTAAAATACAGTGAGTAGAAATTGATAATAGCTGTTACAATACCATTTGAGGCTTGGAGACATTTCCTCTATTATTACCATCAGTTTGGGGTTTTGCATTCAGTAAAAATTGGGAAAAGAGACACCTAACCACTTTGTTGCCCTGGTCTCTAGGGTATGACAGAAGAGGCGAGAATATTAGCACATTTCCAAAGGTTGGTGGTAGAATTGCAGCCAGTAGGGAGCTAGGAAGTGTTTCTGAATATGAACTTCAGACCCTGCTATTGCTGGCTATGTAATCACAGGCAAAAATTGTTACACTTTCTCTTCTGTTTCTGTGTCTGTTTCCACATCTGTAAAATAAGGGGGCTTGATGGGAGTATTTTTAGGCCCTTTCAAGTTCTAAAATTAGATACAGTTTTAAAATCAGGTTAACCTTTTCTTTTCTGCCTACTTCACAATATCAATGTTGTCATAAAATGAAAGGGGGAAGCCTATAAGCCATGCTTTCTCTGCCCTTACCAATGTGAAGATGGTATAAGCTTCACGTAGCCTAGAACGTTGGGCCAACTGAAGGATCTTGGCTGCCCTGGAGATCTCAGTGAACCAATATAACCTTTGTATGAGTGAGTAGTAAGTTGTGTAAGTCAGTTGATTTGGGGGGTTAATTTTTACTGAGTAGTAACCTAGCTCATCCTAATATAGTTAGGTATACGATTACCCTCCACACAGTAAGTGGTGGACCCAGATTTAAAATCATAATCTGGCTCTGAATTCTGAATCACAACAGATACACATTTTCTAATTATCCCCTCTTAGCACCTCATGCTCGGGGACATGTCCAGTGGATGTTGATTATCATAGAGTTGTTCCTCAGAAAGAATTTTGGAAATATTTCATTTTTCAAAATGTTAATTTATGAACAACCTTTTACCAAGCTTTATATTATATAATACATACATATTATATATGCATATCTTATGCATCTATACATATAATCATATATATTACATATATGAGTTTCTTGAAAGTTCTAAGCCCTCCCTTTAGTCATAATCTCATTTACTTTACAATATTCTCTTGAGCTTAAAAAAAAATTTTAAATTTACTCAATACTTTCAAATAACCAGTATAACTTTTAGTGGACCAGGAAGAAAGAGTTCTAAGAGGTTCCTTTGTGCCTTAAAAAAATTTACTCATTTCCTATGAGTGAGCCTCCTTCCTCTGTCTCACGTACAATTAGCCTTATGTCTTTAAATTACTTAATAATGTAATTAAATTCTGTTTCTATATTACTTAATAATGTAAAATTATATTGATTTACATAGAAATTATGATTATACCAGAACAACTGAAGTGAAGACTTATTTACTCTAGTCCCATTGCTGTTTTTTGTTACTTTAAAACATATACCAAATATAGCATTACAACCTATAAAACAACCTACAGAGAGATACATGGCAATAACTTCATTAGGCTTTTAGTTTATGAAGTCCTTGATGTAATTACACCTTTGCAAAGCACTGAAGGCAATTCATTTTTCTAAATATCCACATTATTTATATCAGAAAATCCTGAAAGAGTAACGTAACAAATTCTAGTTGAATGTGGCAGAGTAACATCCTTCATTCTGTGGGGCGTTAGCAATAAAAAAGTAACCACAGGACCAAATAGAAACATTTAGTTTTGTTTTATGATAATTAAAAAAAAAGTATCATAAGTAAAGTTAATCATGAAGGTATATTTTTGTTTCTAGAAATATAATGTTACACAGGCAAAACATTTTAGAGGACTGGCCCAGCTTTAAACTCTTACTAACTTATCAAAACTTAAATGAAAGGTCTCATATACATACTCATATATAATATTAAATAAAATCTAAATTTTATAAATATAAATATATAAATTTATAATATATTATTGTGTATATATGTACATATAATTCTATAAAAACATGTATATTCGGTTTCAGCTGATGGTTTTTCAGAAAAGTGAGTAGCAATTTGGCATCATAGGAGAGCCCAGGTGCTGTGATTTATTTTCTTCTTTTTCAATGTCTCATCAGAAACCTACAATATTTAATATTATCTAAGAATTATAAGTAAGGGTATAATTTAATGTGGCTATAAGTCAGAGACTAACTTCATGAGTCTAATCTTTAGAAACCTGCTCAATACACTGTCAACCCAAAAATGCACCTTTATATTTGTGGGGTTTGTTTCAGAGGTCTCTCAAATGGAAAATTGCATGATTTTTTAAAACCTCTTCCCTGGATTAAACAAAATTTGGTAGTATGTATGTATGGATGGATGTTAATTTATGTTAGTATATGAATGATGAATGTTACTATATGTAATATGTTAATCTATATTAGCTACAGAAAGAAACAAGGTTTGTTATTAAAGGTCGATGCTTACTTAGTGTTTACTCATTTTGGGCAAGGACCTTGACTATGATAGTTATGTAAGGTCCACTAGCCATATAATAAAGATAATACTTGGAGGAGAGTTTTTATGTAAAACTGTGTGAAGCTGTTGAATGGACTGAGAATAACAATCCATTCTGTAGAATAAAAATATAAATACTGGGGCTTGTGGGTGGCTCAGTCAGTTAAGCGTTGGACTCTTGATTTTGGCTCAGGTCATGATCTCATGGGTCATGAGAAGGAGCGGGGATGTTTAGGACCCTGTCCCAGCCTGGCCATGGGCTCTGCACTCAGCAAGGAGTCTGCTTGAAATTCTTTCCCTCTGCCCTGCCCCTGCTCACACTTTCTCTCTCTCTAATAAATAGATAAATCTTTAATAATATATACAAATAATATTTGTTTACCCTGAACGTAATGGTAACTATAAACTTTCATTCATTCAACATCTATTTGATACCAAAAGGTCAGTGTGCATTATGCTTTCTGCCCTTGTGAAGCTTATGATCCTGTCATTTTTCATACTATCTTCTTCCTTAAATTCTCCTTTGATTAACCCTTCATTCCAAGAGATTCAATACAATTAATATTTAATGCTTAGGATTATAATGCCCTCTGGCACAACAAATTGAATAAGCATTAAGTTGGTAATGCAGGGGGCAATATAGGGGGACCCCTGTAACTTATTTTCCCAAGGTCCATTTGAACTACAAGGATTCAAGAAAATTATTTCAACATTTAGTATCTCAAGGATAGAATAATATCCTGAGCTAAGTACTATCACTATAAGTGATATACAAAGGAATCTGATATTAATTTTTGGTTTCTTTTCACTAGGGACTTGATGAAAATTCATAAAAGTAGCTATGAGATTAGTTCTTAGTTGTGGTCTAGTTCGGATTTCTTTTCATCTTGAATTAGTTCATGTTATGCTGATCCTCAATTGTGTGACCACCCCTACCACTCTCTACCACCATTATTCCTGTTCCACACCAGTGTGTACTGGGACTTTGCTTCCTTAAGTAAAGCCTTTTTTAGTATTTTCAGATGAACTTTTCAGTCTCTACATCTATAAATGCTCAAAGCTTGCTTTAAATACCTAAACTTCATTGCCTTTCTCAAAGATGGTTGTTCTTTCCAGTCGTTTGTGAAAGGAAAGCCACTCTTTTCCCTAGGGAATGGCTCTTCTGTGCCACAATGCTATGGCTTTACTTCCTGCCTGAGCACTCTGCCCTAAAGGAGTGTCATTGTCTTGCTTTGAGATGTTAACTGTGGCATGGAAATGGGAAATACGTTTATCTCATATCTTTGGATAGGAAGAGTATTTTCCTTATTGAGCTCCTAGGTTACTTCATTAAGTAAAGAAAATGACTTTGAAAGATTTCTTGGTTTATTTTAGTGGTTGGCAAACTATGGTCTGTCTTTATAAGTAAAGTTTTAAGGGAACATAGCAACAGCCATTCATTTAAGTCTTTTTATGGTTCCTTTTAAGCTACAACAACAAAGTTGAACCCTGAGTAATTATGACAGAGACTGTGCAATCCACAAAGCCCAAAATATGTACTATCTGGCCCTTTACAGAAAAAAATTTGTTGATTCTTGGTTTATCTAAAAGAGGAGCATTTTGATGCAAAGTAATTTCAAATTGGTAAAATGTTTGGGTCATTTGCGAGAGCACATCCATATCTTATGCATTCTAAGATATATAATAATATATATTATATTACATAATGAGTTATACATTTTATGTAAATATATGTAATTAGTAATAATATCAATAACAATAATAACAATGGCAAACATTTATTTAGTTCTTATAATGTGCTAGACATTCTTCAAATTTATGTACATGTATTAATTAATTTCACAATTCTATGGTATATTAGTTTTAGCCCCATTTTCCAGACAAAGGTACTGAGGCATTGAGAATAAATAATCCACCTAAAATCACACTGCTGGTAAGTGAAACGGTTAGGTTTTGAACCCAGGTAATCCAGAGACAGAACCCTGGCTTATAGAGGCAGGATTGTAGGTACTTTATTTTCCTGCCCTATTCTCTAGATTTCTTGCCTTTACAAACATCCTGGGAGCTTCAGTAAATCAGAAGGATTGCTGGGGAAGAGAATGTCCTGAGGCAACACTTTTCTGAGGTCCTAACTCAGTAATAGAATGATGCAGATGGCTGCCCCTTGTTTCTTTTCATTTAGTATCCTTGAGCTCCAAGGGTTTTAAAGAAATTATTTCGGTAGCTCTTACTTCCCAAAGGAGTAGTGAAGTTTTATCCAAACTCCACAGCTGAAAAGTTAGAGCACGCAAGCAAAATCATGTGTTCAAGATGATACTATAATTTGGTGACTAAGGTAAAAATTGACCTTCCTTCTTTTCCTCTTTTGTTATTTACTCACAAGGACAGAGGTGTCTCTGAGCTCTGTTTTGGATGCATTGGAAATGGAAAGTTTATTTATTTATGAAGAACATATAAAATCTTGAATGAAAGAGAGACGTGGTAGGGGCTTAGGAATAATAGTCCTAAAGAGGTAAAAAGCGATATTGATTCTCTGGTCACTGTGGTAGAGAAGCTGGAATCCAACAACCTGGATGTGATTTCTAATACTCATCAGTCTTGCTCTGGATCCTTCAGCAAGCCATTTAATCTTGTCTGTGGCTTAGCTCCCCTATTTTCATAGACAGGATAATAATACCTATTCTGAAGACTTCAAAAAGTTCAGATGAAAAGCATCATAAGAACTTAGAATAAATAATGATGAGTTTCTGGTATGCTTATCTTTATAACTGAAAGTTATCTTCAAAACAAGTCCAGCTCTGGGTTCTCTGGTAGATGACAATGAAGGGAAAACAGTTGTGATGAAGCACTTATCTCCTTCCTTTCCTTCCAAGTCCAATACATAATCAGAACCACAAAGTCACTGTGCACATTATACCATTTCCCATTTGATGCTCAAATTAAAATGTGCAATGAAAAGAGGGAAAAGAAAAGGAGTGTGTGTTGGGGGTGGGGTGGGGATTATAGTAGACCTCGGGTATCTAGGCTGATACATTGTAGTACTGGTGGTGGTAGGTGTTGGGGTTGGAGGAATCTGACCAGCCTAGCAAAGTCAAGCTTGAAAATGGGGTACTGTAAAGTGATGACAGAAAGAAACCAAATAAAACAAAAGAAAACTATGCTCTCACTATGCAGAAGTTAATTCCTATTAGCAGTTTCATGTGTACACATAAATGGAATCTATACACATATGTAATCATACACCTTTTGTTTTTTTCATGGATCAAACCGCCTTGGAGATCACATCATACTAGCATTTCATTCCTATTACATAACTGTTTTGTATTTGGTTATATGAGCTATAATTAATTAGTTCCTTATTGAAGAACATGTAAATTCTTTTTCTGATTGTTTTGCTGTAAAAGTAATATCGAATGAACATCCTTGTACATATATCAAAGCATCTTTTTATAAGTACATATACAAGGTAAATTCCTAACATTGGAATTGCTAGGCCAAAGTCACTTTAAATTTTGACAGATTTGACTATGTGCCTCCCAAGAAGTTACACCAATAACAGTAGCATAAACCCAAATATTATTAAGACTGTCTTTTTTCTCACATTCTCACCAGTACTGAGCATTATGAAAATTTTTATTTTTTTTTGGTCCATCTACTAGGTTAAAAAATATGGATCTATAAGTGCCTGTTGTGTGTGAAGGAAATACAAAGTTTATATGTTCAGATATTTGTTCTGAATTTGTCAATTACATTTTGCTCTTGTTGATGATTTGTGTTTATTTTTTAAAAAGATTATTTTATTTAGGCTACTGAGCTTGGGAGAGCATTCATTAATGAGAAACAACTCAAAGAAAAAGAAGAGGGCCTGGGTTGTATAGAGGCAAGTAAACAAAGGGACTACTGATAAAGGTGGAGGTGGTCTTATCTCAAAAAATGCCAGAATATGGTGGCCCTTTGTATTTAGTCATTTCCAGAACATAAAGGGTGGTAATCTCTCAACTATTACTGTTTTCTTGGAGCAAAGGGCTCAAATAAAGTTCAACATTGTCATACTCCCCTTTTGTTCAAAATAAATTGAACAAAAACTTGTAGATTTTACCCTACTTGCAAGCTAATAAGTTAACTTGCTACAGTTGTGTGACAAAATACAGGAGATTCCTGGATGAGAAATAAAGAGCTTTATTATAGCAATAGCAGTAGAATATCAGTATTTTCTTGTGTCATTTTCCCAAGCCCAACTTTCCGCAGAGTAACACATAGAAGACCAAATGACTACCTGCACACACAATAGATTGTGTTACGGGAGAGAAACCCCAAACTAGCTTAGGAAATAGAAACAGTTTATCATGGTCAGTAAGTATGCCTGCCCTTCACTCTGGAGGGAGATGCTATTTTTAATTCCAAGGCTGTAAGCAAACCTGCCTTTTACTTTGGATACAGACATCATCGACAAGAGAATGTGGAAAGGCAGTCAGTTCTCTGCTTGTAAGACATGCAGAAACACAAGCTATGCATGGTTAATTGTTTCCCAATAAGAATAGAACAAGTAGGGGCGCCTGGGTGGCTCAGTGGGTTAAGCCTCTGCCTTTGGCTCAGGTCAAGATCTCAGGGTCCTGGGATCTAGCCAGGCATCCTGCTCTCTGCTCAGCAGGAAGCCTGCTTCCTCCTCCCCACTCTCCCTCTGCCTGCCTCTCTGCCTACTTGTGATCTCTCTTTGTCAAATAAATAAATAAAATCTTAAAAAAAAAAAAGAGAGAACAGAACAAGTATACCCACTATTACCATTACTGTTGAACATATTTCTTGGGGTCCTAACAAATGTTATGAGGAATGGAATACAAACAAGAGTTTGGAAGGGATGGAAGTTAAGAAAGAAAATTAGTATTATGTGCAAATGATATCATAAACCTAGGAAGCAAAAGAACTTACAGATGAATTATTACAACTAAAAAGAAAATTCATCTGTTGGGCAAAAGATCAATTTTTAAAAATCAATAGCAGCACCAACCAACTAGAAAATGTAATAAAATACTTATTTTCATAATTTCAGTCCTTGAAGCACTAAAAATCATGAAATGTCTGAGGAATTAATTTAACAATAAAATTCAAACACTACTTAGGAAAAACTTTAAAACTTTAACAGAAGTCTAAAAAAAATAATTTAAATAAATGGAGATATATTCCATGATTCTGGATAAAGTGACAGAGCATTAAGACAAAAATTCTTGGGGCGCCTGGGTGGCTCAGTGGGTTAAAGCCTCTGCCTTCAGCTCAGGTCATGATCTCAGGGTCCTGGGATCAAGCCTGCTTCCTCCTTTCTCTCTGCCTGCCTCTCTGCCTACTAGTGATCTCTCTCTGTGTGTCAAATAAATGTAAATCTTAAATAAAAAAGACAAAAATTCTTTCTAAATTTATCTGTGCAACGCATTTCCAATCACAATTCTAGTGAAATTAAAAAAAAACTCAATAAACAACTTAAAATTTATTTTAAAGAATAGAGTTCCATGAATAGCCAAGTCAGTGTTATAAAAGAGAGGTAATACTTAGAGTGAAGCCATTACTCTAAAGGTGGTGTGATGGTAGTATAAGAACACCTAAACTACCAATGCAGCAGAACAGGGGGTTCAGAGATGGGCCTGTGCATATCTGACAACATATATTACAAACATGTCCCCACGAAGGATGACCTACAGAGTAGGTGATGGCTTACTTTATGGAGAAAAATAAAAATGGATCCTGACCATGTACCACATGTAAAGGTGATTTGGGATAAATGAAAGAGTTAAATGTAAAAGGCAAACTATTAAGATCATTTGTAATCCAGAGCAATGAAGGTCTTACTAATTAAAACTTAACACATACAAATCAAAAGGGGAAAACGTTGATGAAGCTTTTTACATTAAAATTAAGAATTAAATGTTTCTGCTAAAAAAAAACAACCCAACAAATACCATGGACAAGGTTTGTAGAGAGATTACAAAAAAAAGAATGTTTTTATAATTGCTAAAACTAAAGAAAGACAAAAGATGATTAATGTCTATTAAAAGTAGTAGCTTTTTGTGTAACTGGCTAATTTCACGTAGCACAATGTCCTCAAGATTCATTGATATTGTCACATGTTGGTGAATTCCCTTCTTTTTTAAGGCTGAATAATTCCCCTTATATATGTAGATCACATTTTTTTAAAAAAGGATTTTATTTACCTATGTGAGAGAGAGAGAGAAAGAGAGAGCAGGAGTGGCAGGGTGGGGGCGGGGGAGGGGCAGAGGGAGAAGCAGACTCCCTGCCCAGCCAGGAGCCAGCTATAGGGCTCATCCCAGGACCCTGACATCTTGACCTGACCCAAAGTCAGATGCTAACTGACTGAACCATCCAGGCGCCCTAGATCACATTTTCTTTATTCATCCACCAAGGCACATTTAGGTTGTCTCCGCTTCTTGGCTTTCGTGAATGTCGCCTCAATGAACATAGAAGTGCAGATATCTCTTCGAAATGGCTAACCATACTGTATTGTAAATGATAAACACATTGCATCCCTAAGGAGTAAGGGAAATGGGATTGGGGTATAGAAATAAAAGACAAAAAGGAAAATAATTTATTTCATTTGGGTTTTCAAATATATGTGCATGAGTCGAGCAAATCATTCTCCAATGATTTTTATGATTTTCCCATATGTTGGCTATTTTTCCCCTTCTAAGTTTCATTTTGAATATTTTTTTGTTTTGACACTTTACTTTCTTGATTGGATTGTAGTAGGTAATCTATTTTATTGCTTTATTTAAAGCACCAGCTTCTGGATTTATTTTCTAATTCACTATTTTCCTTCTTTTACTCATTAAATTAAAAAAAATCACTTTATTTTTATTTTTTAACTCCTTGGATCGAACAATTAGTTAATCCCATTTGTTTTTGCTTAGCGATGTGAATTCTTAAAAGTTATATGTTTATAAAATCATTTTTTAAAATTTATACTTCGTTATAGCTAAATCTCATAGGTTCTGATTTGGCATGAGAACAGAAGTATTAGTCTGTATGTGCTGGAACCAGATGGTATTTTCCAATTGTGAATATTTTACTGTCTATGGAAGAATAATTCTGGAGTAAAGTAGCATGTTCTCTTTTGTTTTTTTGTTTTTTTGTTTTTTGCATGTTCTCTTTTGAACTCAAATTAATCTTGTTCCTTCATTTCCAACCTCCTGCATATGTTTATTTCATTGAATGACCACCAAATTAAACTCTTACTGTAATTTCAATGACAACCCCTACTAATCACAATAGGATTTATTTGCTGCTTGAAAATGAATAGCTTTCTGTTTTGGGTTTTGATTGTTTCCTCAGGCTTTGCCCTGGCTGTGGTGAATACGAGAGTTTTCTTTAATGGCTCCTCATAGAATGGGCAGCAGGTTTGCATAGAATGAGCAACACAGGAGAGGAGATGAAGGAGAATGTAGGGATTCATTTTACTTTCATTATCACCATTTTAAAATTATATGATATTTGGGCTGTTTTTCATTTAGATCCAAAATTATATGAAGGAGTTTTCATTTTAATTTCTAGGTGGGAGGTTTTAAAAAAAATATTTTCTGCGAACTTCTAGTAGTATTATATTGGATGATAGAAAATGACCTGCATGATTTATTAATTTTGGAATGAATTTAGGTTTTCTTCATTGTACAATATTTAGTTCATTTTTATGAAAGATCCATAGGCATTTAAAAAGAAGATATATTCTCTATTTTAAGATACAGCGCTTCATAGACTTTTGTATAACTCTGCTCTGAACTATAGTGTTAAAAGATAAACTGAGGCATAATAAAACTTTTTAAAGTTTTAAAAGTTTTATTTTCACAAAAATTGATTTGAGTTGGGCAGCCCCAGACCAGAAGTAGTTAGGAGTGCTTCACTCAGAGGAGCTAGGGTAACTTTGGACACGGAGAAGGGGTGGAAGCAAAGAAAGGAAATGATCCATTGACTATAGCTTAAAACCTAGTTGGCTGTTTGTAATTGGTTGTCCTTAGGTTTCCATTTCCAAGCCTGGAGGCATTTACAGGTTTAGATTTTGGTTTGCTTACATAGACCATGATGGCTTTAGAGCCACCTCCATTTAATGGCCGCCTTATTTAATCAGCTTAACAATGGAAACATGTGTTTGCCTGGTCCTCTTCCCACCACGTTGGGTAAAAAATTTACTGATTTGGACACCTTCCTTAAAGATGGAGTTTTATTCTCTATTTTTCATTCTCCTTTTTGGGGGGAGGGGTGGTTAGTTTTATAGAGCTGAGTTGAGTAGAAAAACCTTTTCAGTATTATCTTTGATTAGAAATCCCCCTAATAAATATTTTAAAGTAGAATTTGAAAATGATAATGAAGCCCAAGTTAAATATATAGAACTCAAAAATTCATTTGCTTCAAGTGAAAGCAGAGAGCCTGTGTGGCATTCATGTTCAATAGTAAAAATTCTTTTGAATACTTCACAGGACTCCTCCAATTCTCTCTTTGTACTAAAATTTTATTGTCTTAAAGATTCTGATTCCTAGAATCTCCTTAGAGGATCGTTAGATTGAACCCTGATGTCTTATTTATTTATTTTTGTAGAGTTTGGTTACAATGGGATTTGACCAATTAAAAACCCTAACATTTGCATTTAAAAATATTTATAATATAATATCAATGTAAATATTATAGTTAAGTTTCTTAAAGTCAATGAGTACTCTCAGTTGGTAAGAGAACTCATGCATCTTAAGTATAAAAATGGATTTTAGGGCACCTAGGTGGCTCAGTTGGTTGGGCGGCTGCCTTCAGCTCAGGTCATGATTCCAGGGGTCCTGGGATCGAGTTCGCATTGGGCTCCCTGCTCTACAGAGAGCCTGCTTGTCCCTCTCCCTCTGCCTGCAGCTCTGCCTACTTGTGCTCTCTATCTCTCTGTCAAATAAATAAATAAAATCTTTTAAAAAATAAAAAAATAAAAAATGGATGTTAGTGACGCTTGGGTGGCTCATGTCTTTGGCTGAGGTCATGATCCCCCGGTCCTGGGATCAAGTCCCAGATTGGGCTCCTTGCTCAGCAGAGAGCCTGCTTTTCCCTCTGCCAGCCGCTCCCCCTGCTTGTGCTCTCTCTCGTTCTTTGTTCCCTTCCCTCTGACAAATAAATAAAACCTTAAAAATAAATAATGATTTTAATATGTATTGGTAATGGGTAAACAGTTATATAAATAATAATTATGACAGAGAAAAAATACCTGCACAATGATTTTCTCTTCTTTCAAAATCACCTGCTAGGAAGACTTCAGATTGCATTGTGTCACACATAGAGTAAGCACTGAGTATTTGTTTTATTGAGTTGAACTAAACTGCCTTTGTAAACAAACAATGTGAAGAAATCAAGATGAAAATAAAGTCATAGCAACCTATTGTTTTAGGTCAGGTTCTCAACCTCTGAAAAAAATTTGTGTGTCCTGAATATGGCTTGAAGTTGAAGTTAAGAGGAGTCTTTGAAATATTCCAAATAGTAGGCTCTTAAAGAAACTGGGTATGGAAAAGTCTAAGAAAGAAACAGTTTTAGGGTTTTGATGGTAAAAGTGATAATACCTAGCATTTATTGAGTGGATATTACATGCTGGAGTCTCTTCCAAATGCTTTACTTATTTATGACAGCCATCACTGAAAGTTTTATAGGGTTTTCATATGGAAGTGAGATTAGATTTATTCTTTAATTCTCCATCTGAAGAAATTAGGAACCACACTGGAAATTTGAAAGAGGCAGATTTAAAGTGAATATATTAATTTTAAAAGGAACCCACCAGAACTCTGCAATTGAAATGAAGATTTCCCAAGTAGTGAGATTCCCTGTCATGGGAAGTATCTGGACATTTCAGAGATAATTCATAATTCCAATTGAAGGTTAGACTGAGTGACATAGAAAGCCTATTCCAATTCTGAAAATCTATGATTCTAGGTTCCATCTCTTGGATCTCTTTAAGGAAAGTAATGCATTTTTAGAAATAAAAATACAAGCTTTTGATATTGAGATGTTGAAGTTACAGCAAATTTAAACTTATCTTACATTTTGGGACACACATTAAAATAACAGATTGCAGGCTAGTTAGTATTTGATGAATAAAACCAGTAAAACACACTTGTCTCTAAAACATAGCCCTAGAAGAGAGTTTTACTCTACTGTTAACATAGCCAATAACCAACATACAACTCCCGCTGGTTCATTGAAAAGACAACAAATGTGCTATGAGACTATAAAATATTCTTTTTATAGTTCCAGTTATCCACAATTAAATACATGCAATATATAAATCTAGCTCTTTAGTTTAGATTTTCTCTTTCCCTCCCTCCCCCTCTCTCAATCTCTGTTTCTATCTCTCTCTTCTTGTTTCTCATGTAATTCTTCCAAACACAGAATTTCCTTTTAGGAACTTGTGGAAATAGAAATGGCATAGAGGCAAAATATAATTAGAATTTTTGGTTTTCTCAGAAGGATTCCAGAAGTGTACTCTATCTTTTATTACACTCTAGCATCCTTAAATGATGATGCATCTTTTCTCTACATTACTTTTAATACTTTTTATTTATAAAGTGATTAACAGTTTACTAAGCAATTTTACCTACCTTGTGATCATCTTTACTCCTACTACATCTTTACTCTACTCCTATTTAACAAATATTTACCAATGTTCATTGTCTTTTGCCATTTGCATGTATACACTTTCCATTTTACATTTCAAAATTTTCAATGTGTATAGGAAATTACTATGGTATATAATTTCCCTCATATACCTTTTTTTTTTTCTGGTCAAGAACAGTCTCTTTTTGGGGAATCTTAGGATTCTCCGCATGTTAGTCACCATCATGAACATTTCACTTTCAGAGAACATTTTAAATAAAGAACAACATTTCTGTGATTACAAATCGATTTCAACAAAATTTGTAGAGTTTGCTGCGTGTTCAGCTAGATTTACTCACTAGCTAAATGTCTCACTCTTACAAAAACAACTTGTCATGCACAAATTGGGCAGAACTATTGATAAATTTAATACATGGCATGAACCTTTGGATGTTTAGAAGTACTCAACATGATGAATGTTGCATTGGGAATGACATAGCCCAGCTCTGTGTCAAACAAAGAACTGACTTTCAGTTGCTGGGGACTGCTTTCATATTTGGAGTGTTTATCTGAAGTTGATGTTGACAGGAGCATGATATTTTATGGGGCTTTAGAAATCTTGATAACATGGAAAATATTCCTTGTAAAGTTAGCAGAATAAAGAACGGGTTATGGTTCTGAGGCTGTGCATTTTATGGCCCCAATAGTAGCTGAGTTGTGAGTAATTTTTGAAGGAGACTCTGGAGGTTCGTCTGTGCTTTGGAGGTATGGCTTGAGTGCTTTAGAATCTAATGAAGTGTTTCTCTGAAGCAATCAAGATCCCTAGTATGGGGAACTTTTTTGCCAACCAAGATTTCATTTAAGAATAATCAGAGATAACACATTGGGGGCATAGTAGGTTTTGTGGTAAAAATCTCAAATAACTGATGTCTTTCTGCAAAGAGTTTGATTGATTGTCTAGAGGCACTGAGACTTTGTAATCCAAGTAAATAGATAAATCACTTTCCACCATTTAAACCTGAGTTTGACACAAATCCCTAGGTGTGCTATGTGCAATCTGCATCAAAGCGTAAAAGTCATAGAATCATGACTCATTTTTTTTACCTACCCAGGGTTAGTGGTTGATATGTTTTTTTGTAAGTCTAGAGAGCAACTATAACCTAGATGATGGGTAGAGCCTTTTAAGTTTTACCAATAAGTTGTTTAAGAACTAAATTGGTATCATGATATTTTCAAGCCAGTTTTTATAAAGACTCTTTAGAGACTTAGGATTTTCATAGCATTTTGCTAATACAGAGTTGTGGTGGGTGACTCAAAGTTAAAAATAAATTTGGTCTAGTGCATTAAGCTCTATTTTTTGGTAATTATCCTAAACTGGGTGTTAGTTCATATCATTATAAATAAAAGTCTAAAACACAGAATGAACAGATTTTAAGAGTAGACAGTATTATTATACCCAGAAAAGAGGTATAGGGTCTCTGTAATAGCCTCACGAATTAAAAAAAAGAAAGTATTTTATTTTTCCTTGGAAGAGCTTAAATTCTCAATCTGCTGTTATAATTAAAGAACTGTATAGCTGCAAAGGACCTTTTGGATCAGTAGTCAATGCCTTATTTTGGAGAGTTGGAAACTGAGGCTCAGAGAGGCAAGTGACTCATCCAAGGTCAGGAGCTAGCTAATGGTAGAGCTGGCCCTGATTCTAAGTCCATCAAGAAATTAATAATGCTTTAATTTCTTTGGCAGCATTTTTAAGATTATGAAATTTCCTAGTTCTTCTGCTAGGCCAATGGAAACTACTTCAGAAATGACTTGCTGGTGCTCTAAGTCTTTTTTCCTTCTTCAACTCCTAATGTCTGTCCAACTTCGTTTCCCTGCGTCTGCCCCTCCAAATATCTCTAGTAGATTTTTCTGCAGGCCCAGACCCACCTGATTTTCTGGTTAGATCTGAATGAGGTAAGATGTGTAATGTAGTCAGTCCTATTTATCTTCTGCCTCCAGCTAGGGGCACTTTGGCTTAAACTGCCATCTCAAAACTGTTTATTTGTTCTTAGAAGATATCTTTTGACATCTTGTTTTCTATATAGAGTAATAATCAGTGAATGAACTGAATAATCCATCATTAGTTTTCATATTCAACAAATATTTATTGAGCAATTACTGTGGGCCACACATTGTGCTAGGAAGTGGGAATACAAAAATGAATAATCCATGAATAATGGATAATGAATAATCCTTCAAGGACTTGGCAGTCTAGTTACGGAGGTTTTAATGTTGTATGTGTCTCCAGGAGGCCCAGGTGAGGGTCATCTGATGTAAGTTACATCTGTCCTACCAGGGAGCCCTTGAATGCCTCATGGTTCACACCAAATATTTCATATCAATTTTTAAAATTTTCTTTTAACAAACACACAGCACCATGTGCCCATGTGCCAGGCACTATTTCAAGGACTTTACAATTGGTAATTCATTCAATCTTTTTTTTTTTTTTTTTTTAAAGATTTTTTATTTATTTATTTGAAACACAGAAAGAGATTACAAGTAGGCAGAGAGGCAGGCAGAGAGACAGGGAGAGGAGGAAGCAGGCTCCCTGCTGAGCAGAGAGCCCGATGCGGGCCTCGATCCCAGGACCCTGAGATCATGACCTGAGCCGAAAGCAGAGGCTTTAACCCACTGAGCCACCCAGGCGCCCTAATTCATTCAATCTTCAGTCAACCCTAAGAGGTAGGTTCTATGGCTATTCCCACTTAAAGATGTGGAAACAGGCACAGAGAAGTTAAGTAAATTACCTAAGGCCACAGAGCTAGTCAGTGGTGAAATTAGGATTTGAACCTAGGTAGTCTGTGCTTAACCACCACATTAAGGATGTAGACTAAATGAAGAGGGAGCACTGATGAATTCCATTTTTTTTCTTTTTGTAATAAAAAGGGGAGGAGAACAGGAGGACATGAGAGCTCCTGGAAATTAGTTTAAGAAAAGATTCAGGAAATGAAAAGGGCACTATGAGAACTTTTGAAGATTGGATGTGCTGGTCTGTTTGTCTACAGTATACTATAGACAAGCTAGTTAGATAAAGGTCTGGTGTACTTATTTTGAGATCCAACAGAAAAGAGTTAGCCTGGGAAAATGGCATCAGATTTTCATTTAAACCTTCCCCCTTTCCTTGGTGAGTATCAGAACTATCCACTCAGCCTCCCCAACCGGAACCAACAGTCTGCCATAATTGGGCACTCATTGAAGTCACCTGGGGAAACTTTTTAAAAATCCTGGTATGTGGGTCAGAGTCTGACCCAATTAAACCAAAATCTTTGGGGTGGGAATTTTCTTTTTCTAAGCTTCCCAGGCAATTCCAATGTGCAGCTATGTTTGGGAACCAATAGCTTCAAGTGCTTTTCAAGCTTTAGCATGCATTGGAATCCCCTAGAGGGCTTATTAAACATGGATTGCTGGGCCCCATATCCAGAGCTTCTGATTTAGAAGGTCTGGAGTGAGGTCAGAGAATTTATGTTTCTACAAAGATCTTAGGAGATGCTTATGCTTCTGTTCCAGGTGCTTTAAGAACCACTGGCCTAACCACTTTTCTTACTCCATAACCCCCTTTCTGATCACTCACAAAGTCTCTCTAAATAACCTCACATGCAGCTTTCCTCTCCATTCACTTGTCTCTGGCCTAATTCTCCCCTCTTAAAATAGTTTTCTTCCTGGGTTCCTGTTTTCAGTCTTACCCATTCCGACTCATTTCCTCATTGCTGCTGAATAATCTTTCTAAAAATATGTGTATTGTGTGACCATAACTCCACAGGTTTGGATTGCTTGAAATGTGAAATCCAATGACTCTTTTATTGTCTACTGTATTTCCACTAGTTATTCCATATTCTAGCCAACTTTCTTGATTCTTTCCTGACCCCCAGAAAAAACTTAACACCTCTTTTCCATTTTGTACAGCATTGAATCTGTACCTCTGTCATAGTATTCATATGTCATACAGTGATTATTTAGACAAAAGTCTTCCCTTCTTCACTGTGTAATAAGTGGGGACAGTATTGTACATTATTCATCATTGTATACCAAGGATTTTTTTTAATTATGTTATGTTAGTCACCATGCAGTACATCATTAGTTTTTGATGTAGTGTTCCATGATTCATTGTTTGTGTATAATACCCAGTGCTCCATGCAATATGTGCCCTCCTTAATACCCATCACTGGGCCAACCCATCTCCCCACCCCCTTCCCCTCTAAAACCCTCAGTTTGTTTCTCAGAGTCCATAGTCTGTCATGGATCATCTCCCCCTCTGCTCCCCCCGCCCCCACTTCATTTTCCCCTTCCTTCTCCTAATGTCCTCCATGCTATTCCTTATGTTCCACAAGTAAGTGAAATTACCATATGATAATTGACATACTTTGCTTGACTTACTTCACTTAGCATAAACTCCTCCAGTCTCATCCATGTTGATGAAAAAGCTGGGTATTCATCCTTTCTGATGGCTGAGTGATATTCCATTATGTATGTGGACCACATCTTTTTTATCCATTTGTCTGTTGAAGGGCATCTTGGCTCTTTACACAGTTCAGCTATTATGGACATTGCTGCTATGAACATTGGGGTAGATATGGCCCTTCTTTTCACTACATTTACATCTTTAGGGTAAATACCCAGTAGTGCAGTTGCCTGTTCATAGGGTAGCTCTATTTTTAACTTTTTGAGGAACCTTCGCACTGTTTTCCAAAGTGGCTGTACCAACTTGTATTCCCACCAACAGTGTAAAAGGGTTCCTCTTTCTCCACATCCTCTCCAAATTTTTTTCTCTTGCCTTGTCAATTTTTGCTATTCTAACTGGTGTAAGATGGTCTCTCAATGTGGTTTTTGATTTGAATTTCCCTGATGGCTAATGATGATGAACATTTTTTCATGTGTCTGCTAGTTATTTGTATATCTTCTTTGGAGAAGTGTCTGTTCATGTCTTCTGCCCATTTTTTGACTTATTTGTGTCTTGGTGTTGAGTTTGACAGTGCTTGGAGAAAGGAAGAGTCTGATAAATATCTGCTGAATTAATGGGTTGCATTTATAAACGAATTTACTCCCAAGTTTTTCCTATACCTTTTAGGACAATTTTTTAGTGAGGCTTTGAGTAAACAGAAACTTACACTTGATCCTTGCCAATGTAATTATTAGTGTGGTAGTGTTTTCTTTTTCTTTTCCTTTTCCTTTTTTTAAAGTTTATGTATTTTTAGTAATCTGTACACCCAACATGGGGCTGAAGCACATAACACTCCTCCAACTGAGCCAGCCAGGTGTCCCTATAGTGATGTTTTCTGATATAGACTGCCTTCTGAAAGAAATTGAGAGCTTTTGAAATCTTAACCATCTAAAAAAGTCAAGATTTTTTCCAGAGAAGAATGTTGTAAGTCACTGTATGAACATAATTTAAAATATTTGTTTTGATTTTCTTCATTATAGTCAGATATGTTTTGTATGTGTATAGCAAATTGTGATCTTTCATTAATGGGATATATTTATGATATCAAGCATACCATGCAAAGCATTATCCTGTAATTTTGGCAGTGAGATTTTATTCAGTTTATATAAATTGCAAGAAATTGACACAGTCTTAAACTGACATTAGAAAGAAAATAATGATGTATATTTTTTAAGAGCTCAACTTAAAACTCTAAATGGTGAGATCTGACTAAAACTAATCATGATTACATATACTCTAAATCTTTGCGTAGAAATTTAGGTTTTTTTCACATGTTGATTTATATTTTATTCAAGTGATTTTCCAACTTTCATGTGTATCAGAATCAACCAGAGAACCTTATAATAACTCACTAGCTGCCACAAACCCACACACAACGTATCAGAATCTCTTGGGGGTGGGGCACAGGCATCTACATCTATAACAAGGACTCAGAGTGATTCAGATACATATAAAAATTTTTTAAATTGTTTTGTTTCATCATTATAAACTTTTCAACTACTTCTAAAGGGAACTTATTCCTGATAGTTTTTCAACACTTAAGAGAGAGGAACTATTTATTAGATCTTTGTTGCAACCTTTGTATTGTTGAATAATAATAAAAACCATATAGAAAGATAAGTTATTGTTCTTCTCTGAATTATACCTCAAGGAGAATGAGAGCGAAGAAAGCCCTTTGCCAAGATGTGAAGCCAAGTGACACTTTTGACTATAATAATCTCAAGAAAATAAGCCAAGAACAACATGGTGATGATTATAGAGACCAATATTTTGAAAATCTTCTTTAGTCATTGGTTTCTTGCTATTAAGCTGCTACAGAGTCTGTCTAAATCTAGGTTCCCATAGTTCAGTATCATTAAATAAATTAATATTTAAGTTAATTTGTTACACAATGATACATTTCTCTCTTCTTAAATTCATGGATCATATTTAAATCAAAATGTTAGCTCAACATGTTCCTTTTTGTCAACACATAAATAATCCTTATACTCAAGCTTACTGTCAAAGCCAAAAGAATACTACCCGATTCAGTATTCTTTTTGGGGTGAATTTTACACTGTTAACCAAATCATACACACATGCATACAGGGAATCAAAAGGCAAAGTGTGTGAGTGTCTGATTAATGCTTTGCTAAGGCATGGGTAGAAATTTAGTTGTGATTTAGGATGTAACTGAAATTTATAAAAGGCAATGTTACTCTGTTTGAATCTTAGTTTATATAAAGTCACATACTAGGCTTAAAACAAAAGTTGCCTATTTTCTCCATATGGTAGATGTTTGTTTTTTTGTTACCCAGCATTTGTTCTCCTACCTATGCTGAAACACCCTCAACTTTTCCTTTTTGGGAGAATTACTTCTCTATTGTGTGCAGTGATGATGCTTCTGATATAATCTCAATTTACCACATTTCCAAGGAGATTCTGCTTTGTCTTTTTAGTAGTGCTAATTTTGGATGATTCTCTGGTCAAACATATATCAGTAATAACCACTATTTATTGGACATCTCTGATTTACAAGACTGTAAATATTTTAGTATGTAACTCTCAAGAATAAAGACTTTTTTAAAAAAGAGGATTCATTCATTTATTTGCTTATTTTAGAGAGAGAGAGAAAGAGTGAGAGAGAGTGCAAGTGGGAGGAGCAGAGGGAAAGGGAGAGAGAATCTCATGCAGACTCCAAGCTGAGTACGGACCCCAGATCGGGGCTTGATCTCATGACCCTGAAATCACAACTCTGAGATCACGACCCAAACCAAACCAAGAGCTGGATGCCCAACCAACTGTACCAGCCAAGTACCCCTAAAGATTGCTTCTTAAAACATAATCCCAATACTATTATCACATCTAAACTAAAAAATATTAACAAGGTATTTTATCATATGAAGTATGTAAACTGGATTTATATTTTTCCAATTGCCTAATATTTTTTCTCCCCATCCCCCACTTTTTCTTTCTTTTTAACAGATTGTTTGATCAGGATCGAAATAAAATCCATGCATTTAGGTTAGTTGCTATGTCTCTTAAATATCTCTAATCCATAGATTCTGCTTCAATCTTTTTTTTTTTCTGTCCTTGAAGTCTATTTGTTGAAGAAACACATCTTTTGTCTCATAGATCTTCACAGTCTAGAATTTATGTATCAAATTGCTTCATATGCTGTCAACAAGTCTTTCTGTCCTCTGTGAATTGGTAGTTAGAGGTTTGGTAAGATTCACGTTCACCTTTTTTTTTTTTTTTAATACTGTATAACTAATGTGTATTTCCACCAGGAGATGCATAGTATCTGGATGTCTCTCTTTTTGTAATGCCATTAGCCACTGATGCTCACTTCTCAGATCCATTAATTCACTAGAGTTTACAAAAATCTATCAGTTCATCTTCATTTATTGGCTGTAACAACTATAAACAGAAACTCTCTCACCAACTATTGTATTATCCTGGGGTATAGTATGTTTTAAAACAGCAGAAAAAATTCTGGATTCTTTCCCTTTGTTTACCAATTTTCAAAATAATGAATTAATATCCTAAGATCCTGCAAAAGTGACCAGTTATTATTATCTTTGAAATATTATTATAATGTTGTGGATATAAAATGTTTAATTTTTCTATCAGTTATCATTTTTTTTTTAAAGATTATTTATTTATTTATTTCACAGAGGGAGAGAGATCACAAGGAGGCAGAGAGGCAGGCAGAGAGAGAGAGGGGGAAGCAGGCTCCCCGCTGAGCAGGGAGCCCGATGCGGGCCTCGATCCCAGGACCCTGAGATCATGACCTGAGCCGAAAGCAGAGGCTTTAACCCACTGAGCCACCCAGGCGCCCATCATTTTCTTTATTGATACTCAAATTTTCCTATCTTTGGCTAGTGAGAGCCTCTTAAAGTTGGCCCTGGAATCCTTCTCATAGAACTCTAGTAGTCTTTGATAGTTTCCTAGCATATTGGTATATTGATAAGAAGTAATATTCTAGGCTTATCTTATATGTTTTCTGCTCCAGATATAGCAATGAATATTAGTATTATTTTTAATAAAGGAAAGTTTTAGTGTCAACTTGAATTGACTAATGAAAGTCACTTAATAGATGATCCTGCCATATAAGTTCTCAAAGAATAGTGAAGATAGAACTGAAGGCCCCCTTTTAAACCAACATTTGGGAAGTGAGCTTTTGAGGGAGTGATGGTCATTCAATTGGACTGATTTGACACGTTTAATGGCTCCATTCATGTGGATGGATAAGACCACAGATAATTGGGGGAAAAAAGTCTGTTTTTACCTATTGGGTCTATATATCAGGCTCATCTTTTTATCTGTCCTTTTTATATATTCAGCCCTGTCTACAGACCTAGTACCCTGAAACCTTTTTTTTTTTTCCCCATTTCTCTGCTTTGGTCCTTTGGGATTGATTATTTCTGTGGGTATTTTATTTGGCTCTTGAGCTGCCCTCCTCCATGGAAGCTTGCCTCTACCTCTCCCTAGGCTCCTTGCTACACAGGATGGGCTTGGCCCCACCTCATTCTTCATGTAAGCTGGCCTCTCAGAACCCCAGTCTAGGTAGACTTCTGCTCTCTCTTATTATTACGGAGGAATTTGAATATTTGTCAACATTATAATATGAAAATAGATAGTGCACCTGAAAAGATGATATTATATGACTTTGCCAGTAATTTTTTTGTGAGAGAAGAAAGATACTACCTTGGACCAAAAGCCTGTAATTAGTTTTTTTATTTTTTAAGAATATATTTTTAAGATTTTATTTATTTATTTGAAAGAGAGAGAGAGAAAGTGAGCAGGAGGGAGAGGGCAAGATGATTTGAAGCAGACTTTGCATTGAGTGCAGAGCCCAGCACCAGGCTCCATTCCACAACCTTAAGATCATGACCTGAGCTGAAACCAAGAGTTGGATGCTTGACCAACTGAGCCACCCAGGTGCCCCAAGAATAATTTTTACTACAGAAAAAAGAAGGAAATCTCCCAAACTTAAAACCTCCGACTTATTTATCTGTTTTAAAGGAGAGGCGCTACATCTGACTCTGCTATTGAGACTTTGAATTGTATTTCAGTGTTTGCATACTTTACAAAAGAAAGGACAGAAAACTTAGCATTGCCTCGAATCAAGGAAAAGGAAAACATCTGTGGAAGCCTTTCCTAAGTATGTTATTCTTCATTCATTATGGACTCCATGTTTCCTCAGTGAGCTTGGTTGCCTAAAAACATTAAGAAGACACATGATAATGATACAGTCAGTTATATAAGACATGTCAAGGTTGTGATTAATTCTGTATGATAAAACATATAAGCAATGTGGTGAATTTACAAAGAAATGGTAGCAGAATCTGAGAAGAGATGTTGAGAAAAGAAATGATATTGTATCTAGGAAGATTCACCAATCATGCAGTTGCCCCTTTTTAATACTTCAAATCCTAAAGGTAGATTCAACCACAACAATAACAATATCAGTCATGTAGTGATTACTTATTATCTGTCAGTCACTATTAATACCTTATCATTTACTGCATTTAACTTCCACAGTGGCTCAGAAAGTAGGGAATCTCCTATTATGCAGATAAGGATGAAGTCTCACAGAGGTTAATTACCAAGTGCTGTATCACTCAACTAGTTAGTGATGGAGCAGAAATTGAAAATCATAGTTGCCTGAATAAAAGGTTCACGGTCTTTCCATTAACACTACACTATCTTGAAATTGCCTTAAGAGGGTAGAAATGTACTTATATTTCATGCACTAACCCCATCTCCTATTCTTTTTTACTTTATGTTACAATAAAATAAAATCTAATTTCTGATATTTATTTCATACTTGTTGGATATTAGTATAACATGACTAAATAAAATTAGTGTATCTGCTAATAAGTATAGTATATTAATATAATATACTAATATACTATAGTATATTAATAGAATGACTAATAAAATTAGTATAATGACTTCAGAATAAGTAATTTCATTTATGTTTGCCATAATGTGTGTGTTCTAGTAGCCAGAGGAAACATCAATTTTAATATTATCTTTACTTTGCTTGAAGCATTGTTAAGTAAATTAATACATTCACATTTACCCATGAAAGTTTTCAGACTACAAGGAATAATGTATTTTTTAAATATAATGTAGCAAACTATAAAATAGGGCATAATTATTTTGAGTGTGTTATGGTATTTAATATCAAGATCTGACATAATGTCAAATAGCAAAAGGGAATAAAGCCACATATATGATGCAAAATCACTTATCTTTTATGAATCTGGTGAGACGAGTACTAATGAGGTACTTTTAAAATACCTTTGGCGAAGATAATGTACTATCTTTGGTGCCCCACCAGTGAAAATGTATTGACACAGAAAAAAGAAGTTGTGATAAACTTGAAAAATTAAATGCTAGAAATCTTGAATTTGAGTCATTGGGAAAATTTTGGTTGAAGATCACCACTTACTACTTCTTCTTCTTTTTTTTTTATTAACATATATTGTATTATTTGCCCCAGGGGAACAGGTCTGTGAATCATCAGGCTTACACATTACACAGCACCCATCATAGCACATACCTTCCCCAATGTCCATAACCCAGCCACCTTATTCCTACCCCCAACCTCCCCAGCAACCCACAGTTTGTTTCATGAGATTAAGAGTCTCTTATGGTTTATCTTCCCCCAATCCCATCTTGTTACATTTTTTCCTTTCCTATCCCTCATGACCCCCTCGCCCTGCCTCTCACTACTTCTTAATTTAGATCACCAACTACTTTCTAATAGTCAAACTAAGTCAGTTTTGCGTGATGCTAGACTATCCCAATATTGTTGAATAAAATATTTTTTCTGGAAAATCTTTGATTAAATCTGATTTAAAAAGACACAGTTGATTAATTCCTATAAAGTACTAAAGTATTTTTAAAAATATTCTGCTTTTCTGGAAGCCTTTGTTATTTATATAATCAAAAGCTTTAATTGAAAACCATTGTTTTGATGATTTATTATGAAATTTTGCTACACCAGTGATAGATATTAAGTTCAAATGATAAAACACCTTTGATTCTCTAAAAAATGTGCATAGTAATGGTTTTTTAAATAGCAACAATCAAGAAGTTTTTATTTTAAAATCGTTCATTTGATTAGTGGAATTCTTTTTTCCTGGGAATGATTCCTCTAAAATGAGACTGAAACAAAACAACACAAGCAAAAACCAAACAAAAAACACCATTATCAACTGTTCTAAAGTGAATGTTTATGTCTTCAAAAAATATGTATGTTGAAATCCTACCCAAGTGTGATAGTATTAGGAGGTAGGGCCTTTGGGAAGTGATAAGGTCTTGAGGTTAGAGGCTCAATCAATGGGATTAGTGCCCTTGTAAAATAGTCCTCAAGGAGCTCTTCACTGTTTCTGCTATGTGAGGATATAAGGTGACGTTGGCTGGCTACTTCCTTAGAAAGGGCTCTCACCAGAATCTGACCATGATGGCACCATGATCTCAAACTTCCACCCTTCAGAACTGTGAGATAATAAGTTTCTCCTGTTGATAAGCCACTAGTTTTTGGTATTTTTTATAGCAGCCCAAGCTAAGATACCAACTACATTAGTTTCCTAAGGCTGTGATAACAATTGCCACAAACTTGATGGTTTAAAACAACAGAAATTTATTCTCACTGTTCTGGAGGCTAGAAATATGAAATCAAAATAAATGTAGGCTGGGCTGTGCTCCCTGATAAAGGTTCTAGGAGAGAATCTTTGCTTGTCTCTTCCAGACACTTGTGTCCCTAGGCATCCCTTGGCTTGTCACTGCATCACTCCAGCTTCTGCCTCTGTCTTCCCATGGCTACCTTTACTCCTTGTTGTCTCTCTTCTCTTTGTGTTTCTTTTAAGAACAGTCGTCATTGAATTTGAGGCCTACTTGATAATCCAGAATGTTCTCATTTTGAGATTCTTAAATACATCTGCAAAGATGCTTTTTTCCAAATAAGGTAATATTCACAGGTCCCAATGATGAGGATGTAGACTTTTGGGAGCCATCATCACCACTGTTGCTAACTTTACCCAAACTTTATGTTTATTGTTCAAAAACAGGCTTTGGAATCTGTAAACTGGAATTAAGCATTGGCTCTACCACCTACTAGCTGTGTGATATTTGGCAAGTTACTAGTTCAGTGCATACATTTGGAAACTAAGGATAAAAATAGTGATCATAGTGATTTTTGGGTTGTGAGATTGAACCCTGTGTCAGGCTCTGTGGTGGGCATGGAGATGGCTTCATTCTCTCTCTTCTTCTCTGCCTACCCCACACCCCATCTAAAAAAATTAATTGATTAAAAATAATCACTTTCTTTAATAAATAATATATCTTCTCAACCATTTTCCCTATAGATTTCTATAGGGAATAAAACATTTTCATTTTGTTCAAAATGAGCTTCTTTAGTTAATATTTACCTTGTCTATATCAGTTAGTTGCTCTATTTTCAGTACATTCATTTTTATTTTTCATTGAGGTTTGTCATATTCCAGTTTTAAACATTCACATAGAAACTGTGGGCTAAAAGGCTGAAATGTTCTGTAAATCATTGCATGCTAATTAAATTCAGGATTATTAGACTCTTTTAGCTTCTTTTTTCCAGGAAGATATCTAAAGATAATTGATGGAAATGTTATATTTAGATAAACATTTAGACCTATCTGCATTATAAACACAAAAGCAAACCAACTTGTAAGTTTCAGAACTAAGGCTGATTTTGTGAGAAAAATGTTCATTGATATTTGGAAAGTTTGCAAAGTTAACTAAAAGCATTTTATTTCAGTAAAGCTATTCATAAAAGGGGAATGTCTCAAATAATCTTTTGTACTGTTGATGATGTTCTTTTACATTGAGCAAATGATCATTTAAGAAGACAGGATTCTGTAGGCTGTTGAGTACATGGCATGGTGGGGTACTATTCTATGTGCTGGCTAGAAGAAGAGGGTCAGATTGGCTCTGTGTGAACCTGCCACTTGGTACCTCAGTTTCCTCATCTATAAAATGGGGAGTACATTGTCACTTAAAAGGGTTTTGTGAGGAAACAATGATATCATCTGTATGGAGTGTTGATGTTTAGTTTATTGTAAGTGCTCAATGTTAATTTTTATTCCATTATGATAATATATGGTACCATCTTCACAAACAGTTTCTGAAATGCTAAACCATTGCTTTTCTAGTGCCTCCCTGATGGCATTTCTTTGAAGAAAACCTGATATTTAGACATTAAATTGAACTGTGGCTTCCAGATCTCAATTCTGATGGGATTTCTCCATGTGCCAGTCCTCATTCTAGATGAGCATGATGGAGGTCTTAGTTGGCCAGAAAAGGGATTGTAAAGCTGTTTCCTTTTAAAAGTTAATGAATCTAAATCTTCCCAAAAAGAGTCATGAACAGTTTTTAAAAATATTGTGATACTCATTATGTAGAGGAAACTGTGGGGTTAAATAGAGTGACATTTATCCTTTCCTCCATCTTCTACTGTATAGAACTAGATGAACTATATTCAACTAGACCAAACTCATATTCCATTATTCCAAAATGCTATGTGTTTGTAACAGCTTCTTTTCCACAGGAAAGGTTTCTGGCACCCCATAAATTCTTGTATATTCTATACCTCTGTACCTCTGAGAATACCCCATAAATTCTTGTAAATTCTGTACCTCTGAGAATCATTCCTGTCTCTGCCTTCCACTTTCCTTAGTCATGTGTTTGCTCTGCTTATATGGTTCCACGTTCTTCTGTAACTATCCAGATTTTTTGTACTGGACAGGAGAATTGTTCTTGATTTTGTTTTCACCTTTAGATAATCTCTCTTTTAGTTTTTCCTCTTGGTTTCTATGTTCTACAGCCCATTGGACAGCATTATTCTACTCCATCCCTAGTCCTGGCTCCCAGAAACTTGGTTCTGGTAAATTATCCCAGAGGGTAATCTTATCTGTCCAGAGATAGGGAGTTAGCAAGTGCCCTAAATCTTGAGTATTCCAGTGCAGAAGTTTTCCTGAAGAACTAAAAGTTCATGTTCATTTTTATGTAGAGAGACCCAGGGTTGCATGAATGAGGTTTTCAGGGTCAACTTAGCCCCCAACACCCCTTCACCAACCATGAGAAAATGAGATGATGCTGGAATTCTGGATACCTTTGATCGATGGCAACAAGATTATAACAATTTCCGTAAATGCCTCAAGTGAATACAGCCACACTCTAGGGCCTTGATTTGGAATTGCACAGAACTCTTGATATGGTGAAACAAAGTTTTGATGGATATTTCTGAAGATCAGGCTTTTAAGAGTTAAAGAAATATCCAAAGATGAAGCCCTTGTTCAGAGTTTATTTCCCCTGCCAAAACTTCTGATGAATTTGTTCTGAATCATACAGTTCCCCTGACCCAGCCTTCTTGCATCTAAGAGTACCCATGGCTTAGAGGTATACTTTTTAGGGATTTTTCCCAGCCCAATGATAGCTGATTTCTGTGGAATATGAAACCATGCCTTCTAAGGCAATACCAGTGCCACAGTTAACAACTCTGTAGCCCTAGTCTAAATTATAGACACCAATTACTAAACTAGAACATTCTTTTGGAATACATTTTTTCACTCCATAAATTTTATCGTTAGGTTTTGTGGGATATACAGATGTATGGATATAGTTCTTATTCTTGAGTAGATTATGATCTATGACAATTCACAAAAACAATGAAGTGATAAAATATGTTTTTGTGCTCTAAGATATCAGAGAAGAAAGTGATCATTTCAGTTTGGGTGCAAATGATTTTATAGGTGGGATAGATTCACGCTGGGGCTTGAACAGTATTGAGGGTTTGCAGATATGGAAAATATTAGATGGAGAATATTCACACTGACCAAACCAAAGATTCACATTGCAGCTGGAACAAAGCTGATTATATCATTTTTATGCTTAAAACCATTCAGTATTTACCAGTTATGCTTCTCAAACTTGAATGTGCACGTACAATTAAAGGATTCAGATTCAGTGGGTGTGCAGTGGAGTCTGAGATTCTGCATTTTTAACAAGTTTCCTGCTGCTGCTGCTGCTGCTGCTCCTGGACCTCAGATGAAACTTTGAGAAAAAAGGTTCAGCGTAGAGGGGTGGAGGTGAGGCAGACTACAGCCCATCCACCAAATCTAGCCTACCATCTGCTTTTTAATGCAGTTTCGTTGGAACACAGGCATACTCATTTGTTTACCTGTTGTCTATGACTGCATATACACTGCAATGGTGGCATTAAATAGTTGAGAGACCATATGGCCCATAAAACCTAAAATTTTTACTCTTCTACTTTACAGAAAAGGTTTTGCCAATCTCTTCTCTATACAATAGGATAAAATCTAAATTCTTTAGGAAGGTATGCTGGGACCAGCAAATTTTGCCTTCAGCCTATCTGTCCAACCTGTTGCTCTGCACTCCACCCCCTTAGAGTACATTACTGCCATAGGTTCAATTTGATGGTCCCCAATCCTACACGGTCTTTCTCACTTCTCTGCATATGCCTTTTGCCTGCAATGTTTCCTGTTATTCCCACCTTGCTCACTCACTCATCTTTCTTCATTTCTGATGATACGTCTTCTGAGAAGCTTTCTCAAGGCTGGGCTAGGTGTTTGTCTGTGCTTGCTGTTGAATCCAGTATCCCTCTCCATCAGAGCACTCATTTTTTAAAAAATCTGAATTCAAGTTGGTTAACATATGGTGTAGTATTGGTTTCGGGAGTAGAATTTAGTGATTCATCACTTACATATAACACCCATTGCTCATCCCAGGAAGTACCATCTTTAAACACCCATTTAGCCCATCTACCCCCCCCCTCCAGGCAACCCTCAGTTTGTTCTCTTAACTATAGAGTCTCTTATGGTTTGCTTCCCTCTCTATTTTATCTTATTTTTCCTTCTCTCCATGTTCATCTGTTTTGTTTCTTAAATTCCACATATGAGTGAAATTATATATCTTTCTGACTGACTTATTTTGCTTACCATAATACACTCTGGTTCCATCCATGTTGCTGCAAATGGCAAGATTTCATTCTTTTTGATGGATGCTGAGTAATATTCCACTGTATGTGTGTATGTATACATATATACCATATCTTCTTTACCATTCATCAGTTGATGGCCATTTGGGCTTTTCCCATAATTTGGTTGATAATGCTGCTATAAACATTGGGGTGCATGTACCCCTCCAAGTCAGCACTTTTGTGTTCTTTGGATAAATACCTAGTAGTACAATTGCCAGGTCATAGGATAGTTTTATTTTTAACTTTTTGAGGAACCTCCATACTGTTTTCCAGAGTAGCTGCACCAGTTTGCATTGCCACCAATAGTAGAGCACTCATTTTTATACGCAAATCCTGCCTGTTTATAAGTCTCTCTCACTGGAAGGCAGGGATTGTGTTTCATGGTGTATAATATATAATAGATATCCAATAAATATTTAATGAATACATAAAGCAGAAATAAGTGTAGCACATTTGGGATGGAGTAAAGAGAGAATTTAATGAAGGATTTATTAAGGAGAGTGTTGGGAAGTAAGGTTGAACAGAATAGGATGCAGCCAAATAATAATGACCTTGAAACTAGGCACAAGAACTTGCTTTTCTTATTTCAAATCGGCAGTTCTTCAAATGACTTCTAAAAAATTCTGGGGCTATGAGAGGCTCTTCAATAACTGATCTTCAAGGTCAGAAAAATTTCAGAAACTCTGCACAATGTGTCTTCCTTTTATAGACTAATAATTCACAGATTTTACAATAAAGGAACCAACTTAATCTTGTTTAACCCAGGATAATTCTAACTTTCTTGACTGGAATCTTTTTCTTTGTTAAAATAGCACGTGCATTTTGAGGAGCTTGAACTCTGTGGAGTTCACTTTGAGAGACGTTGATTTGGTCACACAGGGCCTGAAAGTCTATAATTGGAGTGATATTCTATGAAGATACTCCTGGCAGATACAGAGTGTATGCATTGGAGAGGAAGGGAATGAGGCAAAAAGATATGCTCTGAAGTTAGGTATGGGATGATGAAGGATGTATGTATATCCGTATCATGCCTAACAAGGAGGGTCAACATTTTTTTGACTACTTCCCGCACTGGATAGCTTTCTAATACAAACAGCAACTCATTTTACATAGGGGAGGAAGTTTTGCTTTGATAAAACTATTTGTTTTTCCATGTTTTCTTGATTAGCAGTATTTCTCAGTTTAGAATAATCTGATACACAATAGTGACATAGGGAATCAAAAAGCCTGTAAATACTAGATGAACAATTAGACCCATATCTTTAATTTCAGAAGTATACCACCTGAAAATATATTGAGCATGATATTTGAAAATCAAACTAACATTGTTTAACAATGTTTGTTCTGCATTTCCCAATTTCGCAGGCATCCTGTGGAGTGTTATACATTCATATGTCTGGCATGCTGGTAAATGGGAAGTAAGTGGGTGTTGTGGGGACAATAGCTATAGGTAAAAAACTATTAGAAATTTTCCATAGTTTTTTTTTTAATGGCAAGTTTTTTTGTTTTTTTGGGGGGATTTTATTTATTTATTTGACAGAGAGATTACAGGTAGGGAGAGAGGCAGGCAGAGACAGAGGAGGAAGCAGGCTCCCTGCTGAGCAGAGAGCCCGATACTGGCCTCGATCCCAGGACCCTGAGATCATGACCTGAGCCAAAGGCAGAAGCTTTAACCCACTGAGCCACCCAGGTGCCCCTAATGGCAAGTTTTGAAATGAATTTCAATACCTATCCTGAGTCTATCCGAAATACTAGAACATTGTTAAAAATAATCTTAGAGTGTTGTGTTTCCCAAACTATGTTCCACTAGAAATTCATGAAGTGTTACAGTGCACACACACTCTCTCTCTCTCTCTCTCTCTCTCTCTCTCACACACACACACACACACATACATACTCTCACACACATTTGGAAAATGCTGGTTAAACAGAATTATTTGGTGCAGGAATTCTTTGGGCCTCCAAATGATAAGGTGCATTGTAAATCTGCAAGAAGAGATTTTAATATGCATGATTTCTTAAGATCATTTGACCATGGGATCTTTTTAATAAGAAATACCATTGGGTGTCTGGGTGGCTCAGTCAGTTAAGCATCTGCCTTCGGCTCAGGTCATGATCCCAGGGTCCTGGGATCGAGTCCCGCATTGGGCTTTCTGCTCAGCAGGAGCTTGCTTCTTCCTCTCCCTCTGCCTGCCACTCCCTCTGCTTGTGTTCTCTCTGTCAAATAAATAAAATCTTAAAAAAAAAAAGAAATACCATTACCTTTGCTAGTATTTTGTAAGATACCAATGTTGCACTAGTATATAAATGTGCCATTGATGCTTAATAGAATTACTATATAATTACAATAGAGGACAGCTTGAGAACCAGGTTCTCCTGCATGGTATCTGGCTCCATGACTCAATAAGTATGTGATGTTGGGCAAGTTGCTTAATCTTTTACATGTCATTTTCTTCATATATAAAATTGATATAATAATTCTATAAATCCCTATGTTATAGAATTTCTAGGATTAAATTAGATAAAGTAAGCAGAGTGCTTAGCCTGGTACCTGGTATACTGCAACTGCTGTATACAGTAGTATACACGCACTGTCTCTTACCGTAATACTGTTAGTATCACAACTTGCATCTGCTATTTGACTTTAACACTACCAGTGTTTGTCATTATCCCTCTAGAGTTTTCCTGCCATGTGCTGTGACTTTCAAACACCTATTATTATGTACTGATACAGAGCACTGCGGTAAAATTAGCTTTAATGTTAAATGAGATAGCATTTTATCCTATAATTTCAAAATAATTATGTTTCAGTAAATTTTAGAAATATTTCTCACTTAATTGTGGTGTACAGTAGCTGAACTTACAATTGAAGTCCTCTGAAATCCATGAAACAAAGAATTTCTCATCTTACGAAAAGATGACAAGAATATTTCTTAAATTTATTTCCTGAAATTTATCATTGTAAAATGACAAAGAGAACTACACATTTCTAGAATAGCTAGAAAAAAATCTTATTTTTTATACTGTTGATGTCAGATTGCCAGGGAACAAAAGAATCCTTGGAAAAATATAGTCTTCCCTGTAATATTGGTCTCTAGGACTTGAAGAAAGACCTTAATACTAATATCAATAATAGAGTATAATAGTTTTTTATTTTTCAAAACTTTTTAACTTAGTGCTCTCCTCTGGTCAAATATATTCTTGCCCTGGTATCCCTAGGTTTGGAAATTGTGCTTGGATTTATTCTGAAAATCCATGCATGTATGGAATATGTAAGGGCAAAATGTAGCAGAAATTTGTGTAGGTTATATCTTTGTTTTTTTAAATCTTACTAAATCCTTCTGCATCCAGTACATAATATTTAAGTATCTATTGTTCAAATTAGAAGGAAATGCAAATTAAAGCAGTTTTTAAAATTCTTTTTCAAGATTTTATTTATTCATTTGAGAGAGACTGAGAGAGCACGCGTGGAGGGAGAAGGAGAGGAGGAAGCAGGCCCTCGGCTGAGCAGGGAGCCCGATGCAGGCCTCGATCCCAGGACCCTGAGATCATGACCTGAGCTGAAGGCAGAGGCTTTAACCCACTGAGGCACCCAGGCACCCCCAAATTAAGGCAGTTTAAGAGAGCACTATCACCCCTCAAACCTAGATGACCAAAACTAAAACTCTTAAGTGAAAAATAAAGAGCAATTAAAAAATATAGCTAAAAAATTACAGGTGAATTACTTATCTTTTATCTTTTACAAATAACTGAAACCTAAGTGTAATTTTGTTCTTCTTTTCTTTTTTATTTTATTTTATTTTATTTTATTTTATTTTATTTTTATTCTTTGCCCAAGGGGTACAGGTCTGTGAATCATCAGGCTTGTTCTTCTTTTCTGTCCTCTTTGTGACATTGGTGTTATTCAACTTGAGAATATTCATTTTCTTTGGAATCACAGTAGCAACAAACTGGGTCAGGAAGGAATCCCTGCCAAGGCCCATCTACTGCTCCTGTCTTTGGCAAGCCCTTAGACCTTTCTGAAACCTTGTTTCTCATCTGCAAAATAGGCCAAATAATACTGTGCATTGTCTACAGTACTATTGTGAGGATAAAAAAAAATCAGATCAGTGTAGGTGAAACAGACATGAAAGCCAGAGATCACAAAATAAATGTTAAGGATTATTGTGGATAGTAAACCACTGGAATTGTTCTTGGCCCCCAGATCTTTGCAAGGCTGGCTCCTCATCTGTTAGGTTTTAACTTAAACGNGGTGGCTCAGTGGGTTAAAGCCTCTGCCTTCGGCTCAGGTCATGATCCCAGGGTCCTGGGATCGAGGCCCACATCGGGCTCTCTGCTCAGCAGGGAGCCTGCTTCCTCCTCTCTCCTCTCTCTCTGCCTGCCTCTCTGCCTGCTTGTAATCTCTCTCTCTGTGTCAAATGAATAAATAAAATCTTTAAAAAAAAAAAAAAAAAGTCATCTCTTCAGAAAGGGCTTCCCTGACCTTTTAATCTAAAGTAGAAATCCACAACCTCTACAAGTCACTTTTTTCCCTGCTTCCCTTTTCATATCTCTTGTGATTAGCTGAAATTTTACTGCTTATGGTTTATGTGTTATTTTCTGCTTCCCTGTCCTGTAGTGTGAGCTCCCTGTGGCTGAGACTGCTGTCTGTTTTGTTCATTGCTGACCCCACAACGTATGGAACAAGTACAGTGGAGGAATGTGCTATTTACAGTCACTCCCGTCTCTGGCTACATCTGGTCAGTTGGATTTAGGTCTTAGAGATGTGTCAAGCTAAACATTTTCACATAACTTTCTGTGTGCTTGGCAACAAAAGGTTTCAGAAAGTACCATATTCATCCTTCCAGTCTGAAGATGAACTATCCCAAAGAGAATTGTTTTCTCTGTGGAGTCATTTTCACCTCAGAAAAGGTCACTTTATTCAGAATGCTGCACAGAATTCATCTATCTCCAGACCACCAGAAGAGATTTATTTTTTGATCATCCCTTTTAGAGTGGTTTAGACCCCTCTCTTGGTATTACTCTCTCCAGAGCCATCCAGGAATTATGATCGTAAAGCTGCTAAGTCATTCTGGCCTTCCCAAATGGTGCAAACATACTTCACATGTTGGTTAACAAGCTAGGCAGTTTATTCCTATCAAATAAAGAACCCCAAAGTTTATGTGACTGCAGAAATAAAATATCCATGCCTCACAAAACTAGTGAATGAACCCCAAATCTTTACAATCACTTATAAACTCTTAAACCATCTAGCCTCCTGTTAGTTTCTCTGGCTTTCTGTCGGCTGTGCCTCTCATCACTCCTTTAACTCCAACCATGCTTGACCTCCTTGCTGTTCCTACAGGCCTCTAAAATCTCCCTTCCCTCAAATATCCAAAGGGCTTACTCCCATAGAGCCCTCAGGTGTTTGCTCAAATGTCACCTTAGAGATGCCCTCCTGTCCACCCTTTTTAAAATCACAAAACCTGCTCTCCACTCCTTATCACCTTCCCTGCTGCTTCATTTTTTCCATAACTTACCTTATCTATTTGGTTTATTTATCTGTTTATTTTCTGTTTCTTCTCCTCATAGTCTAAGTTCTATGAAGGCAGGAATTTTTATATGTTCACTGCTGTGTACTGTCTAGTGCATGGCAAGCAATCAATAAATATTTACTGAATGAATTAATTAATTAATGAAGAAATTAGTATGTAAAAGAACATAATTTGAATAATTAAAGCTCAAACAATTCATTAAAATTAATTATATACAGTTCTCCAACACTTGAAGCTGAGTGTTAATTAGATTGCTGCAAGGAACAAAAAGTACAGGGTGACTCCAGGATGTTAAGATTTTATTTTAAAGGATTTAGGGAAAGTAAGAAAGTAAAGAAATGGAATGTCATTCAGACTATCATTCAGGGTATGGTTGCTGACCTAGGGCTATAGTTCTTGAACTTTATGGTTCATCAGAATCATCTGGGGTGCTTATTAAAAACATAGTTTGCTGGACCCTGCCCCATTGAGTAAATTTGTGTGGGTCCTGAGAATATGCACTTCTAACCAGTTCTCAAGTGATTCTGATGCTGCTAGACTGGGTCTGCACCCTGGTCGAGTAACATAAAAGTTACTATGTTGACTGCAGGGCAGTCTAGGACTTGTGGCTTTGTTCCTTCATCTTTGCTTCCATATTCCTGTTTCATTTTATTCTGATACCAGTTCTTATTTGGATCTCAGGTCCTTGACTTATGCAAGAGAATCTAGTGCTTCCAAACTTCTGCTTTTTGTTTCCCTCTGCATTTGTACCTGTCAACTATATCTGTTTCTCTCATTTAAAGTCCCTCCGAGATATTCCAGTCACCCACAGGGCTCAGCTCCCATAAATAAACATCTCACAGTCCCCTTTGGTCATGCAAAGATCCTAGACTAGCAAGGCCATGTGGAATAAGCCATAATCACCTATGTGTAACACATCTCTTCTAACTTTGTTCAGAAGAGGTCTGTGAGAATGAAGACACTTGAGGGTTTTCAGAAGAGTGCACTCTGTACATGATAGGCAACTAGCATGGAGTAACTACTTCAAAGTGATTAAGGATATTTTGAAAGAGTGCAGAAAAGAATGCCTTATTTTATTGCCAAGTAAACCATAAATTAGCCTAGTTATACTGGACAAATTTTTTGTTAGTCTCTGGACCTCAGTTTCTCCAGTGATAAAGTGAGGGAATTTGATGTGATAGCTGCAAGATCCTTTCCAGATACTGTGTGCTGATTTAATTAATCTAATTTGCTAGTGTATGTGCATAGATGCATGACTAGATCATTCTCAGTCTCCAGGGTGTTAGGACCCAATTTATGTTGGTTGAACTTTATATTCTCTTTTCTTCAGTTTTTGGGTGAGTGTGTGTGTGTGTGTGTGTGTGTGTGTGTGTGTGTGTGTGTGTTGTTGCTGTTTTGTTTTTAGAGACTAGGTATAGAACCAACTTGTCTGCCAAGCAGTTCTGCCACTTACCAGCCATTTGGTAAATTTGCCTTGGTAAATTTCTTTGTCTGAGCCCCAATTTCCTCATCCATAAAATTTGGATTATAATAGCTTCCTCGTAGTGTTGTGGGATTAAATGAGCGATTATGTGTAAAAATACTTATAATAGTTGGGTATGGAGGCAGCTGGGTGGTTTCTGTCAGTTAAGCAACTGACTCGATTTCCGCTCAGGTCGTGATCTCAGGGTCCTGAGATTGAGCCCTGCCTCAGGCTCCACACTCAGTGAGGAGTCTGCTTGGGGTTCTCTCTCCTTCCTCTGCTCCTCCCCCACCCCTTGCTCTTTCTCTCTAAAATAAATAAATAAAGCTTTTAAAAAAGTAGTTGGGGATGAAGTGGAATACATGTTCAAGTATTTAGGAAAGTATCTGATACATAGAAGAGACTATATAAATGCTCTTAAATTTATTTTCATATATAGTAGTCCCCACTTACCTGTGGTTTTGTTTTCTGCAGTTTCAGTTACCAGCAGTCAACCATGGTCTGGAAGCAGATGATCCTCCTCCTGATGAATCAGATTGTCAGATGGTCAGTAGTAACCTAACACTACGTCACACTGCCTGCATCATTCACCTCTCTTTATCTCATCACATCCGCATTTTAGAGTTCACATCATCACAAGAAGGGTGAGTACACAACAGTTAAGATATTTTGAGAGAGAGAGACCATATTCATATAACTTTAATTATAGTATGTTGTTATACTTGTTCTATTTTTATCAGTAATTATTGGTGTTCATCTCTCATTATGCCTAATTTATGAATTAAAATTTATCACAGGTATGTGTGCATAGGAAAAAACATAGTATATATAGGATTTGGTACTGTCTGCAGTTCCAGGCATCTGCTGGGGGTCTTGGAACATATTCTCCACAGATAAGGGGGGACTACTGTATTTTCATGTGTATTTAATATTTTGTCTGTTTTAATACACATGACTATACCGTGTATAGGATTTTTACTTAAAATTTTGCTTAGAATATAAAGTTATCAGAAATTTGTATAGTAAAATACTGTTGTAGTGAGAAAATTTTGAAGTGTTTTATAAATACTTATTTTTTTTAAATCCAATTAGGCAACATATAGTACTCATCATTAGTTTTTGATGTAGTGTTCAATGATTCATTAGTTGCATATAACACCCAGTGCTCATCACATCATATGGCCTCCTTAATGCTATATTCTTTAAAAAAAAAGAAAATTTTTTTTAATATATAGAGAAAGCCCATGCATGCACTTGTGGGAGCTGGGAGGGTTGGAGGAGGAGCAGAGGGTGTGGGAGAGAGAGAATCTTAAGCAGGTTCCACACCCAGCATGGGCTCTGGGCTGTATCTCACAACCCTGAGATCATGACCTGAGCTGAAATCAGGAGTTGGATGCTTAACCAACTGCCACTCAGGCATCTCAGTACCTGTATTCTTTTAAAATATATTTCTAGAAGCAAAGAGGTATGTGACACTCTGTAAAAGTCAAAACTGTGAAACATATCAATAATCCTTGCCAAAGACTAGGGAGGAGAAGAAGAGATCAACCACAAAGTTGCACAAGAGAAATGTGAGGGCGACAGCCATAGTCTCTCCCTTGGTTGTAGTCTTGGTTACATGATTGAATATGTTTGTCAAAATTCACATACAAAGGAAGGAATCAATTTTACTGTATCTATGTTGTGGCTAAATAAACCTGACATTTATTTTTTAAAAATGCTTCTTTTGATCTGGGAGACTTTGTAGAATATGCAGTTGTGTATAATTCTGATCCTGCAAACTGATTTCCTAAACTTGAATTCATTTTTATTTCCAGTGTTTGAAATGTAACATAAAATGTCAGTAGAAGCACTACCAGGGCTGCCACTTTCTTTGCAACACCAGCAATCCTTCCTCACATTTGGTTAGACAGTCTGTGGCACTTTCATATCAAAGAGCTCCAACCTCCCTTGCACCGCTGCCTTAAATGCCACCCCTGCTCCACTTCTGTTTGCTCCTACTCAGTTCTCCTTGGGTGCTTTAGGCTTCCCCTCATCCAGAAAATGGGAACAAAGGTGCCTATTTGGTATTCGTTGATGCTATTTTGAGTGATACTATTTTGTACAGGTTATTTTCTAAATTGTAGCTCCTGTTATTCTGGAAAAAATTCTTTTATGAGTATCTTATATTTGTTAACTTAGATAAATCTTGTATTTTGTAGATATTTTTGTTGTCCACTTAAGAAAATCATATTAAAGAAGCTCCTAGTTGCTATTTTTAAATTATTAAAATAGATGTCAAATTTTATGAAACTTTTTTCCTGCATCAACTATCACATTTTTTTCTCTTCATCTTGTTAATGTGGTGAATTATGCTATTTTTAAGTGCTAAAACAACCCTGATTATTATTATCTTGATTATTATATTTTATTTATTTTGTATTTATTGCATATGATTAGCTAATGTCTTGTTTAGGATTTTTGTGTGTATGTGCATGGGTGGGGTTGGATTTAATTTTCTTTCCTTGTGGTTTGTCAGATTTTGATATTAAGATCATGTAGCAAAACAAGTCAAACAATTTTCACTTTTCCCTTTATATTCTAAGGGTTTTTGTAAGATTGAGGACAGTCTTCCTTAAATGCTTGGAAAAATTCACCAGGGAAGCCATCTTGCCCTGGAGTTTTCTTTAAGAGGTTTTTAATTATGGATTTAATTTCCTTAATAATCACAAGACTATTCATATTTTTTATCTTCTTTGTTTATATTGGTAAATGTTCTTTATTACAATTATGTCCATACCACTTAAATTTTCAATATTTTATCAGTGTAAATTTGCTTATAACATGCTCATATATATTTTCAATGTTTGTAGGATCTATAGTGATGTCCCTTGGGTGATATGTGTTGTCTCTAGTTTGTCTTGACTATTCTTCCAAGAGTTTTACCAACGGGTTACTCTTTTCAAAGAATCAGTCTGTGACTTTGTTGATTCCCCTTAAAATGTATATTTGTTTGTTTCATTAATTTCTGCTCTTACCATTCTTCCATATTTTTGAGTTTATTTTGTTTTCCTTTTTCTTACTTTTTGAGATGGATACTTGGTTCATTAATTTTCAACCCTTCTTTTCTGATTTTTGCATTTGAATTTAAAGACTATAAATGTCCTTTAACACTTCTTTATGTACATCACAAAAATTTGGATATTTCATTTTTGTTATAATTTTATTATAATTTAGGTTTAAAAATTTACTAATTTTTACTATAATTCATTATTTGACACATGAATTATTTAGTATTTCTTAATTTCCAAATATAGGGATATTTGCAAGTTATCTTTTTATTATTGATTTCTATGGTTTAGCTTCACAGAGGTCAGATTTTAATCACTTGAAATTTGCTTTTTACCCAATATATGGTCATTTTTTTGTATAAGTGAAATAGTTGGCTTTGTCTGAGATTTAAAATCTGGTATCCACTGATTTCCAAGAAGCCCATAGATAAGAATTCAGGAAATTTGTGAACTTAAGCAGGCAAAAAAACTACATCTTTATTTTTATTGATCTCTAACTGAAATTTAATGTTTCCTTCAATAATGAATCAACAAATCAGAATTGGCTACCATTATAGATATTTTGAAATCACAAAACAACTGTTGGAAATATCTTAAATATTTTTCTCCTCACTATAATAAGATATGGTAGTTATTAGACTACCTGCTAGATCATCTTGTATAATGCATTAATAAGAAAACACATGTATTATTGTACCATAGGTTTTTTTTTTAACATTTTGATAGTTGAATTTTAATTTAATTGGCTTCCTTTGTATTCCTAAACATTGTGTTTTATGCATTTGAGAACATTACTCTGAAAGAATCCATAGGCTTCACCAGACTGCTGAAGGGTCTAATGGCACATACATGTGCACACACACACAGGTGCACACACACAGGTGCACACACACACACACAAGGTTAAAGATACTATTGCAACAAGAGGGAAGGCAGAGTATATGGATACAGAAGCAGGGAGTTGAGCATATTTGGCACTGGAGAGGATTTTGTGCTATTGCTTCTAATTTTCTTTTTTTTTTTTTATTTTTTTTATTTTTTAGATTTTATTTATTTATTTGACACAGAGAGAGAGATTACAAGTCGGCAGAGAGGCAGGCAGAGAGAGAGGAGAGAGGAGGAAGCAGGCTCCCTGCTGAGCAGAGAGCCCGATGCGGGCCTCGATCCCAGGACCCTGGGATCATGACCTGAGCCGAAGGCAGCGGCTTTTAACCCACTGAGCCACCCAGGCGCCCTGCTTCTAATTTTCTGCATGATCTAGATGTCAAGGTTATCAAAAGAGAGTGGGAAACAAGGGAGGAGATAATGGAAATTTGAGAATAGGAAAGAAGGTGTGAATTAGTTTTCCAAGAGAAGAAGAAAGTTAATTTATTAGGAGAATGCAGCTAGATTGCAGGGCAGTGCTGAATGCCCACTTGTATTTTCAGACTTCAAGGGAGACCACAATTTTGTGTCTTTAACCTGCTCTGTTCAACTGCACAGAACAGGACAGTGTCCAACTCTTTACTCATTCCTAGCACTGCAGAGGGAGGCAAGAGTTGAATTCAACAGAATTAGGATTTTCCAAAAGAGAAGAACGAAGGGAGAGAGGAGCAAGGAAAATGAATGATCTATATAAAAGGGTGATATCAGAGATGGGTTCCCGATACCTAGCTGGATAAAGAGAGAAGTGATAACAAAGGAGTTTATGGTCAGTTGTAAAGTCAGTGGATAGCAGGTTTCTACAAGGTGGATGAATTTGTAGAGTGAGGGATGCTGCAGTAAATAAACTAGAGAGAGAGGAGGTAGATTCAAGAGAGAGAATGAAAAAGATGTTCTTAAATATACTAACAGAAATTATAGTTTAAAAGAGTGAGAAGCAAGTGAGTATTTTAAAGAGGTTTGTAAGCTTACAACTGGAATTTTGACATTGAAATCAGGCCCTCTTTTCCTGACTGTCTGCTTCCAAAGTGTCAATGCCTGACCTTCTACGCATCACTCTGTCTCTGATTTTCCTGAAGAGGTTGGCTTCCCTCTCAGTATTCCTGAGACTGATGCTGTTATGGAGTAGCAGTTTGCAATTTAGTAAGACAATGGCCTAGTGTTAGTATTTACTTTGTGTTTGCTCTATACTCTGTACTATTAGGCAGTTTTTGCATGTCTTTCACACAATGTCCTATGACATATAGTTGAATAAATGAAGCTTGAAGAAGGAAATTAACAGGATTAATGTAAAACAGCTATACCTGATGGAGCTGGAATTTTAAAAAGGTGTCTGACTATAAACTGTTGATTTTTCCATACTATTACCCTGTTTGGGACTGTTGTTTTACCACCATTTGTAGGATAAATCTTACTTAATTTTGCCACAGCTTATTAAATTAATTGAGCCTTAATTTTTTTTCTTTTTTCCCCCTTCTTGTCTTCCTCAGGCCAGCAATCTGTTTTGAGACTATGTAAATAAAATGTACCCCCAAGTCCTTCTCCTTAAGAGTATTCAAAATTTATGTGTCTTCCTATTTCTCTTTTACATTATATTATTCTCAGGGTTATAATTTCTATAATTTGTGATTCATATTGTTCCTATACAATGTCAGAATGACCTATTTGTTATGTAATTCATGGAGGGAAAATCAAATTATCTGTTAAATAATATGTATATCTAGCATGTTGTAGAGTACGTAAATTTTTATACTGTCACTGGGTTGGTTTTGTGCTGCTTAGATTTAACCCATGTATTATGAAGACAAAACACTTTAATACTAGACTTCTGGTTTAGCTGAACATTCATTCGCCTATGTATCCACCCTATACTAACTCTAATGTACTGAAAGGATGTGATATAAGAAGTAGTGCTGTTTCTAAAATTTCTCTTAGCTATGGGAAGTCCTTAGGAATAATTAGAATTTTTAAAAGATATTATTTATTTATTTGAGAGAGAGAGAGAGAAAGAGAGGGAGGAGGGGCAGAGGGAGAAGGAGAAAAACTGAAGCAGACCCCATGCTGAGCTTGGAGCCTGATGTGGGGCTTGATCTCATGATCCTGAGATCTAGACCTGAGGTGAAATCAAGTCATTCACTTAACTGACTGAGACAGACAGGTGCCCACTTCAGGAGATTTAAAAAAAAATAAAAAGTGATGGGGGAGTCAGCTACAAGTGTCTGCTCTATCAGCTGATCTATTGAAGGGACTGAAGAAATCAGAGAGGGAGACAAACCATGAGAGATTCTTGACTATAGGAAGCAAACTGAGGGTTGCTGGAGTGGAGGTGGGTGGGGGGATGGGGTAACTGGGTGATGGGCATTAAGGAGGACACAGGATGTGTTGAGCACTGGGTGTTATATGCCACTGATTAATTACGAACTCTACATCTGAAACTAGAGATGTACTATATGTTGGCTAATTGAATTTAAATTTAAAAAAGTGATGGGGGCCCACTCCTATATATTTTAATTAGTAGTTCCAGGGTGGAGGTGCATTACCTTTGTGTCAGTAGGAAAAGAACCCCCTCTGAGGATGCTGTTGCTTGGAGGCATGATTTATTTATCAGAAGACATACTGGGGTAAGCAGTCCCAAGCCAGGGTGTGGGGCTTGGCAAGTAGAGCACAGAATGGATGTTAGTGTTCTTTACCTCTTTGGTCAGACATTTGTGCAGGGCCCCAGTAAGCAGCCCTGGGTCTTTGCATCTTGAAAATACTCTTTCTCTGTCATTGTTAGGTGTGCCATTGTCCTAAATGCTCTCCTTAACTGAATATTGGCTGTAGGCCTCTGCGTCTTTTCCCATTTGTGTTGGAAAAGCTAGAACTTTTGAGTTATTTTTCCCACTGAATATGTTCTAATGCTATACAGAATTAATTCCCTTCCATCAGCTGTGTTTATATGATGCCAAGTAATAAAACAAAGTAAATTTATTATCTACATATACCATTTGTGTGTTCCTAAGTTCCAGATTTACCTAAAGTTTTCATAGGTGAGTAAAATTAATAGCTTTAATTTTAATGCTAATAATTACAAATTTAGTAAATTTATTGCCTATTCTGAACTGATCACTATTTACTGAGTTCTGCTAGGATGATTCTCTGTGGTCACAAACATAAGGGTATGAAAAAAATCTTGCTGGCAAAATTAGCACTTAGGACTAGAAAAGCTTTTGATTATAAAATTAAACTTTAAATTTTTTTTTATTTTTGGAATTTGCTAAGCTGTTTCTAGAAGGGATGGTATAAATTTGTCAAATCTCAGAAACAAATAATGCCAGAAACAGCAAAATAGAATTGATCAGGGAGACGTTATTGAAGACATAGGATAAAAATGGCTTTGAATTCTGAAGGAAAAAAACTCAAGGAGAATTACTTTTTAGAGACTTTGACTATTCTGATGTTACTCTGTCCGTGACAAAGGTAATGATTTTGAAAAGTAAATGCAACAGCTCAAAATAGCTCTGCTTTAAAAAAGATCTAAATGTAATTGTCCTATTCAGGAAGTAAAGATGGATTTTGCACTTTTAAAAATGAAATCAGATTTTTAAAGGGAAAGAACAAAGTAGAGACAAAAGTGTAGAAAATAGTTCAGTAACCATCATGAAAATTACTAGGATGATCTCAGGTCATAATTAAAAATAAATCTATACCTGAAACAGACTCTGAGATTTTAACAGCAAACTAACCTAAGTACACATTATTTTTCTTGCAAGTTTCATGTTGGTTATCATTTTTCTACTTTATAAAATCCTGATGTGCATTTTTCTGGTGATAATTGGAAGATTACTCCTATTGTACTCCCAATTCTCCAACTTAAAAAAATTGTTTTTAAATGTCTAGTATCATGGGCATTATATTTATATAATGCTACCTACCATCCCTTTACTTACTTATTTATATTTTTTAAAGGATTAAAATATTAAAATAAATTAATGTTGTTTTTCTATGAGAATTTTCATGTAAGAAAACAATATTCATACTTACTTTTTTCAAATGTTAGAATTGTCCCCAGATTAATGGTCAGATTACAAAGAATGAGCTGGATTTCTAATGCCATAGTTGTGTTGTCTTATGGAGGCTGGTAAATGAACAAGTGCCTATTTCAAGATGATTTAAAATTCAAAACCAAATGTATACTTTGAAAAGCAGCCATGATTATTTCACTGAATATCACTGACCATTTACTACATACCAGGTTGTAGGAATGTCAACACAAAGCAGGATATCACCAGTGGGGGGAAGTTCTTGCTCATTAATGTGGTTCTCAGATAATGAATTATCTCAAAACTCAAATCACTGAGGTCTCTGTGGGTCATATGAATCATGGTTTCATTATAAAAGTTATTTAAATTCTTAAAATAACAAAATATGTTATTTTCTCCTACATCAGTTACACATTATACTGGATTTTTACAAGACCATTTTATTTAAAAGTAAAGGTATAGAAACTCTTCACAAACAGATGGATAGTTTATTGATATATTTAAGGCAAGTACCATGCAATCAGTAGCAAGTCTAGGAATAGAACTTTGTCACCTTCCCCAGAAGTTCCCCCGGGTATGCAGTCCCTCAAAAGTGAGCACAACTTTACTAGTCAAATGTCCTGAGTCTTTCACTACATACAATGTAAGTGGGAGTTGGGGGGACATAAAATGAAAACTACAAATTAAAAGAGACTTTGAAAACATTTATCCCAATTCCCAAAGTGGTCACCACTTCCTTCTTTTCTTTATAGTTTTCTTACCAAAGTATGAATTCCTAGAAAGTATAGTTTAGTCTTTTTAAAAATTTTACTTGAAATGTCTTTAAAGTCTCTTTTAACTTGCAGTTTTTTCATTTTATGTCCCCCCAATTCCCACTTCCATCATAGGTAGTAAAAAAACTGAGGACATTTGACTCGTAAAGTTTCCCACTGTCTGGCTTTGGCTGATATCCTTTTCATGGTCAACATCATCATGTATCTCTGTCCTTGTAAAATGATAACTTGTACCTGGAGTTCAATCCATTGGTTGAACTCAGATTGGATCACTTTGGGTAGATTCTAAGTCCTGGCATATTCCCTCATCAGAAGGCATGTAAAGTCAGCTTATGTCTTTTTTGTGGTGTTAGAAGATGCTCAATTCTCAATGATCAAGTGGACTCCTGAGTCCTCTTGACATGACCTTACAAGTTTTCGATAACTTCTCTGTATGGTTGGACAGGCTTTCCAGGCTCATCATTCACATTTTAATGTGAGATTTGTCTCCCTGCAATTTTTGAAGGGGTCTTTGCTCACATAGCTTTTCTCTTTTCACAGTGCTCTCTCATCTATTGTTTTTGCATAGTTTCCCAAAAGATGGCCACTTACTTTCTGAGATGTCCTGGCTCTCTTCCCCTTCCCCACTTTTACCTAGACTTTCTATTTCCTTCATCTCTGTTTCATATACCCTGCTTGATTTTGATACTACTTCCAGCAGTTTCTCCTCAATGTGGACTCTCTCCTAAAAAAGAGCCATGACAAGTTGGTTTCAAGAGTACCCAGGCTCTAGGGGCTAAACCGCTCAATCCTTTTAGTTCCCCTCATGGAATCCTTTTATTCATACAATGTTGAATTGTGGAAAACCTCTCCTGATTTTAACTTTTTTTTTTTTTAAAGATTTTATTTATTTATTTCACAGAGGGAGAGAGATCACAAGGAGGCAGAGAGGCAGGCAGAGAGAGAGAGGGGGAAGCAGGCTCCCCGCTGAGCAGGGAGCCCGATGCGGGCCTCAATCCCAGGACCCTGAGATCATGACCTGAGCCGAAGGCAGAGGCATTAACCAACTGAGCCACCCAGGCGCCCCTGATTTTAACTCTTGTTTCCAAATCAGCTTGATGTGCTTTCTGGTGATTAGCTTTTGGCTCTTTTGGGGTTTTCTTATTCTTAGATCCATCAGTTTCCCTGCTTCTTTCCTCTGCTTTCTCTTGCTCAAGTGCTAATGCCATCAAGCCTTGTGGCTATAGTTTGTCTTCATCTGCTTCATATTTTGAGGTTCATGAGGGAAGTCTGTCAGCTAATGTTTTCCATGGCTTATTTAGTATGGTTCTCTGGTCTGTTTTTATTCACGGCTTTTTGCTGTCCCATCTTTCCAGAATCTTCTTACACTAGATTTTGGTATAGATAATTTGTAGCAGGTCCCAAATTTTAATAAATATGTATGGAAGAAAATTAAGATTGAAAAGGTTCTTTTCATTACTTATTATTCATTTCAATACATTTCAAACTACTTATTAGTAGTTTTTTGAAAACCTCAGAAAATTACATTTTTTAAAATTTGTATCAACAGAGCATGTTTTGTTGGGGGATACTGTTCTCAGAAAACCTCTATGAAGCTAAGACAGTAATACAGGGAAAATAGTTATAGAAAATAAAATAATACATTAAAACAACCATGGTAAACAATTTACCTATAGTCAGAAAATAGACTCCATGATATTTTTGCCATATAAATATCATGAGAATCTGATGATTTTATTATCTGATGAGGACCTACTTCTGAATGTTTATTCCTTTTGAAACAAATACCTCTTTCTAATATCATTGTGAAACACTTTTAAGGGAAAGATAGGAAAAACATTTCAAGGTTGTTCTTTTTAAAAATAAGATCCCCATAAAGACATAAAGCTCTAGGAGACTGAAATTGCCTGGCTGGATGAGCAGATTGAATAGCTTGGAAGGCAATATCATCTCTTTCAGGTCATCAGAACATCATTTAGTAATCACTGATAATACTGCTAAAGATAGTATCCCTGTGGTTCTTAAGAGTTAATGCAGCTTCCAGGGAAGGGGGAGGCAGAGTGCAATAAGCAATGGGGTTAGAAACATAAGATCTTGCTCCAGTACTGATGTTGCTACTTATGATGTATGTGATCATGGGCAAGTAATTTAATTTCTTTAAGCCTTGAATTTTTCACCTGTAAAATGTATATTATTTGTAATTGGTGGCAAAGTAAAGGACCGTGAGACAATTTAAAACAATTATTAATGTTATTATGAAAATACCAATTTCTAGGGAGTGGCTGATACACATAACAACTGCGTCTTTCCTCAGTTTTCAGTCTTCAGTAAGTGGCACAGCACCCATTCAGTTGCCCAAGCCAGAAGTTCTGATTATTCCTTGTCCTTTCTACTGGCATCTAAATAGTCACCAAGGCCTACAAAGTCGACTTCTTAAATATCTCTCAAATCTACCTGTCACTATACTTACCATCACTACTGTAGTTCAGGCCACCACTGCCTTTTGTCTGAATTATTGCTATAGGATCCTCTGACTCCTTCAAAAACTCATGAGTCTATGATTCAGTTTCCTCTCTGACTGAAATGTTATTCCATATGTAGAAGGAGGTTAAATGAAATAAAAGAAATCAGGGGTTATGGAAAAGTTAGAAGTACTTAATTGGTATCGTTGAGGCACTGCTAGAATATAGGAATATATCCTGTTCAGTTACTGGGTAACTCCTTTAGTAGGACTCTAATCAAACACCCACTTTGCAATCTCTGTGTCTCCTGAGGAAGGCTTAGTGTGTCATGATAATAACACCATCACCCCTTCCCCAAGTAGCCTTCAACAAATTCCTGATGAGAGTTGGTGTCTACATACCCCAGCTCCTTGCCCTCACGGAAAACTTTCAGGCATATGTTTGACTCCAATAGTGATTGGAGTTATAACTTTTTCTTAAAAATTTAAGAGGCAGGCGCCTGGGTGGCTCAGTGGGTTAAAAAGCCTCTACTTTCGGCTCAGGTCATGATCTCAGGGTCCTAGGATCGAGGCCCGCATCGGGCTCTCTGCTCAGCAGGGAGCCTGCTTCCTCCTCTCTGTCTGCCTCTCTGCCTACTTGTGATCTGATCTCTCTCTCTGTGTCAAATAAATAAATAAAAATCTTAAAAAAAAATTTAAGAGGCAAAACATCCTCCTACCTAAAAAAATTTTAAAAGCTTTGAAAATGATTGAACTCAAAATCTGCCATCTGATAGCTGTGTTTAAGCGACAGCTTCTTGGCTGGCTTTTCTGACCTTTAACATGCCTTATGATGTCAGTGCTCGTCATCTTCATCATCACTCATCTCTTCTGCCTGCAGGCCACTCATGTTTTGGATGTCAAGGCAGGGCAGCTGCCTGGCAGTTTTGGATGGCTTTCATTCTGTTGTCAATGAGGAGGAATTGCCATCTTTGAAATGACTTGTCACCGTCTACAGTCTTCCTGCTGACACACAAACCTTGAATTTCATAAGCATTTTGAATCAGATATATTCAAAGTATTGTTTAACAATAGGTGATATTTTTAGTTATTTTTGCTTTTATTTTCCAGAAGGACACCAGGAGTTACATTTCCCAACCAGCTGGCACTCTGGGTGTCAGTTCTTAAGGATACATTAGTAAATCTTACAGCTCTATGGAACCCTGTTCTTGAAGCAAATGCCCATCTTCCAAGACTCCAAAAGAATTATCACCCCAGGGTTGAAAATCCTTCTGTGAAAAAGTTAATGTCCTCTTTCTGCCTGGCTTCCTAAATTAGGATTATATTTTTTCTACTTTATATAGTTCCATCCCTATGCTAAGTTGGAAATAAATATCCAATAGAGATAAAAGTATTAAATTGTACCCTATCACTCAATTGTACAATGGGAATATTTGTGAAAAGTTTCTAATAGGAAACTTATATTCTAGGTACTATGTTAGGTAAAACCATTCTTCAAAATTGCACAACTGTCAATTAATTATTTATAAATCAATAGAAAAATATCTAAAACAGAAAGACAAAAATATGCTTGATATTTAGCAGTAGAATCATCACAGAGAGTTGAAAATACCTGCTTATGTGGGATAAGAAATGGGGAAAGACAGTCCCCCTCCCCCTGCCCACAGACCTTATGAAACTATTTGACTCCAAGTTATATGCATGTCTTACTTTATAGAAATTTTAAAAAGGGCTATAAAGAGATTTGGAAATCCAGAAGAAAACATTTTTAAAGTATATATTTGTTTTTAAATTAAAATTATATAAGAATTTAGCTCTATTTAATTTGAAGAGAATTGATTGTTAAGTGATAATTTAGTAATTGCCATAAGTCTCTTTCAAATATTAATACAAGAAAGTAGGGGGTGCCTGGGTGACTCAGTGGGTTAAGCCTCTGCCTTCCACTCAGGCCATGATCCCAGGGTCCTGGGATCAAGGCCCGTATGGGGCTCCCTGCTCAGCAGGAAGCCTGCTTCCCCCTCTCTCTCTGCCTGCCTCTCTGCTTGCCTCTCTGCCTACTTGTGATCTCTCTCTCTGTCAACTAAATTAAAAAAATTACAAGAAAGTAGGAAAATATATCTTTTGTTCCCTTTATTGTTTCAGTTTAATTCTTTAAAAAATTGTTTTTATTATTTAAGTATAGTTGATATACAGTGTTATATTAGTTTCAGATGTGCAGCATAGTGATTGGACAGTTCTATACCTTATACAATGCTCACCACAAGTATAGTTACCATCTGTCACCATACGGTGTTATTACAACATTATTGACTATATTCCCTATGTTTAATTTTTATCTTCATCACTTATTTATTTTATAACCAGAAATTTATACCTCTTAATTCCTTCACTTGTTTTGCCCATGGTCTTACCCTCTCCCTTTTGGCAACCATCAGTTTGTTCTCTGTATTTATGAGTCTCTTTTGTTTTTTGTTTGTTTGTTTTGCTTTTCTTTTTAGATTCCTTGTAGTTATCTTTCTATTACTGACCTATCTCACTTAGCATAATACCCTCTAGGTCCATCAGTGTTGTTACAAATGGCAAGAGCTCATTCCTTTTTATGGCTGAGTAATATTCCATGGTATATATTCAAAGGAAGTGAAAGCACTTCAAAAAGAAATCTGCACCCCCCCCATGTTCATAGCAACATTATTTACAGTAACCAAGACGTGGAAACAACCTAAGTGTTCAATGATGGCTGAGTGAATAAAGAACTTGTAACACACACACACACTAGAATGTTATTAAGCCATAAAAAATGAGGCTATCCTACCATTTGTGACAACATGGATGGACCTTGAAGTCATTATGCTAAATGAAATAAGTCTGACAGAGAAAGACGAATAATGCATGATAAAAAAATAAAATAAAACAACAAAAAACTAGAAAAAGAGATCACATTTGTGGTTAGGTGGAAGGTGGGGGGAGGGGAAATTGTGGTCAAAAGGTACAAATTTCCAGGTATAAGATAAATAAGTACTAGGGATGTAATATACAACATGATAACTGAAGGTAATGCTGCTTTATGATATATAGAAAATTAAGTCTAAATCCTCAGAGTTCTCATCATGAGAACAATTATTTCCTTTTCCTGTCCTTGTCTCTTTTCTTTTTATTGTATCTGTATGAGAAGATGGATGTTAGCTGAACCTATTGTGATAATCCTTTCATAATATATGTACATCAAACCATTATGCTGTAACACCTTAAACTTATAGATAATATATGTCAAATATTTCTTAATAAAACTGGGGAAAAAAATAAAGTGTGGATTATCTGGCATGATTGCCAGTAAACCTGATTTCAGGTTCAGTAAATCTAAAAAAGAAAAAAAAATACTGTGGATAATGAGAATAATAAAAATTGTTTCTGCCCTCTCCCCAGATTCTGTGGGCCCTTGTAGGACTAGAAGTCCTTGTAGGCCAGAAGACACAAAGGACCCAACAATAGCGGATAAAATTGTGACTTGTGTCTTGTAGTTCTCATAGTAGAGGTCTTTCACCTCCTTAGTTAAATTTATTTCTAAGTATGTTATTGTTTTTGATGCTGTTGTAAATGGGATCAATTTATTTCTTTTTTGGAAAATACATTATTAGTATATAGAAATACTACAGATTTTTTGTATGTTTAATTTGTATCTTGCAAATTTACTGAATACATCAATTAGAATTAACAGTTTTTGGATGAGTCTTGAGGATTTTCTCTATATAAAATCTTATCATCTATGAAAAGAGACAATTTTACTTCTTCATTCCCAATTCTGGTTTTTTGTTGTTGTTGTTGTTTTTTTTTTGCCTGATTGCTCTAGTTAAGACTTCTATTCATTTGTTGAATACAAGTGGTGAAAATAGGCACTCTTGTCTTATTTCTGATCCTAGAGGAAAGGTTTTCAATCTTTCACCATTGAGTATAATGTTAACCATGGACTTGTTATATATAGCCTTTATTATGTTGAGATATGTTTCTCCTATGCCTAATTTGTTAAGAGTTTTTGTCAGGGACAGATGTTGAATTTTGTCAAATGTTTTTCTACATCTATTGAGATGATCATGATTCTTTTATTTCATTCTATTAATGTATATCACATTACTTGATTTGCATATGTTGAGCCGTCTTTGTATCCGAGGGATAAATCCCACTTGATTATGTTGAATGATCCTTTTAATGTGATACTGGATTTAGTTTGATAGTATTTTATTGAGAGTATTTCCATTCATATTAATCAGGGATATTTGGCCCATAGCTTTCTTTTCTAGTAATATCCTTTTTTGATTTTGGTATCAGGAAAATACTGGCTTTGCAAAATGAGTTTGAGGTATTTTCTCCTTTTCAATTTTTTGGAAGAATTTGAGAAGGATTGTTGTTAGTTTTTCTCTAAATATTCAGTAAAATTCACTAGTGAAGCCCTCTTGTCCTGGGTTTTTCTTTATCAGAAGATTTTTGATTACTGGTTCAGTCTCCTCAGTAGTAATTGGTCTATTCAGGTTTTCTGGGTTGTTTTGTTTTGTTTTAAAGATTTTATTTATTTTAGAGAGAGAGAGAGTGAGAGAGAGCATTAGAGGGGAGAAGGTCAGAGGGAGAAGCAGACTCCCTGTGGAGCAGGGAGCCCAACGTGGGACTCGATCCCAGGACTCTGGGATCATGACCTGAGCTGAAGGCAGTTGCTTAACGACTGAGCCAACCAGGCGCCCCTTGTTTTTTGTTTTTGTTTTTGTTTTTTTATGCAGTCTTGCTAAGTTGTATGTTTCTAAGAATCTTTCCATTCCTTCTAGGTTGAGCAGTTTGTTGTATATAGTTGGTTATCGTAGTTTTTTAATGATCTCTTGAATTTCTGTGGTATCCTGTTGTAATATCTCCTTTTTCATTTATAAGTTTCTCGATTTGGGTCCTTTTTCCCCCTTGGTTGGTCTAGTTAAAGGTTCGTCAATTTTGTTTGTCTTTTCAAAGAAACAACTCTTAGTTTGGTTAGTCCTCTCTATTGTTTTTCTGTTTTCTAATTTATTTTTGCTCTAACCTTTATTATTTCCTTTTTTCTTCTAACTTAAGGTTCGGTTTGTTCTTTTTCTAGTTCCTTAAGGCCTAGAGTTAAGTTGTCTTTTTGGGATCTTTCTGTCTTCTTGATTTAGGTGTTTATGGTTAAGAACTTTCCTATTAGAACTGCTTTTGCTTCATCCCACAAGTTCTGGTATGATGTGTTTCTATTTTTATATGTCTTTTAAAAATTTTGTTTTTTATTTTCCCTTTAATTTTTTCTTTGATCCATTGGTTGTTTAGGAAAGTGTTGGCTAGTTTTCACATGTTCAGGAATTTTCCAGTTTTCCTCTTGTTACTAATTTCTAGTTTCATGCCATCGTGGTCAGAGGAGATATTTATGATGTCAGTCTTCTTGAATTTGCTGACTTGTTTTGTGGCCTAACATATGATCTGTTCTAGAAAATGGCGCATGTGCACTTGAGAAGAATGTGTATTCTGCTGTTATTGGGTAGAATGTTCTGTGTATGTCTCTTAAGTCCATTTGGTCTATAGTGTTGTCCGTATCCTCTATATCCTTACTGATGCTCTGTCTCAATCATCTATTCATTGTTGAGATCTGGGTATTAAAGTTCTCAACTGTTGTACTACTATTTTTTTTTTTTAGCTTTATTTGTTTTTGCTTTAAATATTTAGGTGCTCCAGTGTTGGATGCATAAATATTTACAATTGTTTGATCTTTTTAAGGTGTTGACCCTTTATTACTAAATCACCTTTTTTGTCTCCTTTTACCATGTTTTGTTTAAAGTCTATTTTATCTAATATAAAAAGAGCTACTCCTGCTTGTTGTTGTGTTTTGTTATCCTTTGCTTGAATGCCCTTTTCCATCCCTTTACTCTCAGTCCTATCTGTGTATGTCTTTGAAGCCAAGGTGAGTCTCCTGTAGGCAGCATATTGTTGGGTCTTGTTTTTTACCCTTACAGCCATTCTGTGTCTTTTAATTGGAGAATTAATCTGTTTACATTTAAAGTGATTATTGATAAGTAAAGACTTATTATTATCATTTTGCTTATTTTCTGGTCTATAGATCTGTTGTTCCTTGTTTCTTATCCTGCTCTTTTGTGTGTGTGTTTTGATATCTTTTGGTGTTAGTATGCTTTGACTTCTTTGTTGTATTCTTCTGTGTAATTACTACAGGACTTTCTGTTGTGGTTACCATGAGGATAACATAAAATGTCTTAAACTTATAACACCCTATTCTAAATGGATAACAGCTTAACTGCAGTAGAAGTTGTAAATTGGACACTTTTACTTCTCCCTCTCACATTTTAAGTTGATGTTATTACAATTTAAATCTTGGTTTTTTTATTGTTATTTGCCACAATTTAAATGTTTTTTGCATTGTGTAGCTAGTAACAGATTATTGTAGTTATGGTTATTTCTTACTACTTTTTTTAACTTTCAAACTGGAATTGTAAGTAAATTAAGCACCATTATTGCCATATTGCAGTCTACCTATGACTATATATTTACCATTACTGTAAGATTTACACCACTCTTTATGTTTTTACGATGTTAATTAGCATTCTTTTACTTCCACTCAAAGAAGCATTTCATGTAAGACAGGTCTGGTGGTAGTGAACTACCTCATTATTTGTTTGTTCACGAATGTCTTTATCCTTCCTTCATTTCCAAAGGACAGCTTCACTGGGTATAGTGTTCTCAGCTGTTACTTTCTTTTAATGTTTTGAATGTATTGTCCCATTCTTGCCTGACTTCAAAAGTTTCTGTTGAGAAATGCACTGATAGTCTTATGGAGGATCCCTTAAGATGTATGTAACTTATCTTTTTTCTTTGCTGCTCATATAATTGTCTCCGACTTTTGGCAATTTATTTATAATGTGTCTCAGTATAGCCCTATTCAGATTCAACCTGTTTGGGCTCCTTTGGGCCTCATGGATCTGGATGTCCATTTCTCTCTGCAGGTTTGGGAAGTTTACAGCCATAATTACTTTAAAGATACTTTCTGTCTCTTTCTCTTTCTCTTTTTCTGGAATCCCCATAAAGTACATATTGTTTCTTTTCATTGTGTTCTGTAATTCTCATATGCTTTTTTCAATCTTTCTCATTTTTTATTCTTTTTTGCAACTCTGAGTAATTTCCAACGTTTTATCCTCCAGTATTCCTTCTTCAGTTGAGTCTACATTTGAACTTTCTATTGAGTTCTTCAGTTTAGTTATTGTATCTTTTAATGCAAGGATTGCTGTTTTTGTTTGTCTGTTCATTTGTTTTATGGTTGCTATTTCCTTGTTGAACTTCTTGTTTGGTTATTCATTGTTTTCTTTTCTTTTCTTCTTTTTTTTTTTAACATAAAATGTATTATTTGCCCCCGGAGTATAGGTCTGTGAATCATCAGGCTTACTATTCATTATTTTCTGAATTTCATTTAATTGTCTGTGTTTTTTTGTAGTTTGCTAACTTCCTTAAGAAGATTTTTCTGAAATATTTGTTCATAGTTCATAGATCTCTATTTCTTTAGGGTTCATTATTAGAGCTTTATTAGTTTCCTTTGGTGGTATCATATTTACCTGATTTTTTTTTTGTGATCTTCCTTTTCATATGTTGTTATCTGTGCTTTGAGTAATCAGGCTCTTCTTTCAGACTTTACAGTTTTTCTTTGGCAAAGACAGTTCTTTGCTAGTCAGCTCATTTTGGGTTTCTAAGTACGGTCTGCTGGCAATATCCTTGGGCAGGTGGGGCCTGCTCTTATACTCTATTTTTGGGTGAGGCTACAGTTTGAGCTCTGAAGATGGGGATAGGAGTGTATGCCACTGGCTTAGAACAGTTGGATAGAACTGCTGGTTTGGTTCTCTCCCCAAGTTAAACTGTAGGATGGGCTCCATGATTGCCTGGATTCTCTGGTAAGGCTTACTAGATGGTCAGGACTAGGTACTATTTTCAGTAGTAGATGAAGCTACAAATTAGCTTTCTTCCCCTGACAGGGCAGCAAGACAGGGCCTAGGGCTGGTAGAGCCCCTAGTTTGGGGGCCCAAATCAGGCCAGTGTACACTGAATTCCCTGGTTATGTAAGATGACTAGTTTTGCTCTGCAGATGGGAGAAGCCATGACCCATGCTTTCTGTTTAAGTGCCACTGTACATGTGACTGTTGAATAGGCTATGTAGCCTCCTGTGTTCTCTGGTTACGTTCCCTGGTAGGACAGGCTGAACACTGTCTTCAGGGATGACTGGGACTACAAATTAGATTCCCTGCTTGAGGAAAGCCATTAAAGCTCCTTGTTTATTATCTTAACTCAGGCTGACCTACACCCCAAATTCTCTGACCAAACAGGACCACTGGCTTTGTTCTGCAAACTATTGGCTCTGCCTGTGTGCCTCTTGGCTTGAGTGCCACTGGATTATACAGCTTCCAGGAGTTGTCCCCAGCCCTTCTGGTCAGGTGGGATTGAAAGACAGTATCCATAGTGGGTGGGGCTATGTCTCAGCTCCCTTGCTTGCATGGGACGAAAAGAGGCCACCTCAGCCTTGGCTAAGAATTAACCCCCCTGTCCCCCTGTATGTGCACAACAGAGGAATGTTCCATGCCCAGTGATGGCTTTCTACTCTAGGGATGATCAGCTCTGCCCACCTGCCTCTTGGCTTAGTGCTGTGGGGCTACATAGCTTCCATGCATTGTTGCCAATTCTTTTGGTCAGATAGGACCAGAAAATACTCTTCATAGTGGGTGGGGCTGTGATTTCCGGCATGGATGAGCAAATACATATATGTCAGGAGAGGCAGATATAATTTCTTCTAGATATTCTTGGTACTTGGCTCTTCCTTTGCTGGAGTCTGCTTCAGAGTTTCTCTTAACAGAGAGAAAATTTCCTTAATTCTGTTAGTTACTGGCTAGGTGTCCATATTGTTGGGAAAAAATGGCAAAGAAGCAAAGATGGAAATGACTGTGTATAGGATGTTCAGTATAGAATTTACACCCATAGTGACTCGGGATGTGGACTAATCGCACTGTATACAAAAACAGTAGAAGAGTAGAAATATTTTTGTCCTGATTATGTGTATCATCTGGCCATCTTTCTTTGAGGAATGAGTAGTGGACAGGTGGTTGCAAAAGTGGAGGGCTTAGAAAAGCCTCCTGTAAAACCAAAATGCAAAATGTGGCTTAGGGCTAAAGGCCAGGTAATTAGACAACCTATTGAGCCAGGATCTTCTCAACAAACAAAAGGGCTGTGACTGGTGTGAATGGACTAAATGATAGCTTTGTAAATGGTTCAGAGTTTGAATTATAGATAAAAACTTAGGTTTAACTGGAAAAAAAAGAACTGATGGAACTGGTGACTGGCACTGAAATTTGATGCCAAGGAAATTTATCAAATCTCCATCCACAAATATTTTATGTTAATAATAATGAGAGAAGTGGGCACCTGGGTGGCTCAGTGGGTTAAAGCCTCTGCTTTCGGCTCAGGTCATGATCTCAGCGCCCTGGGATCAAGGCCCGCATCGGGCTCTCTGCTCAGCAGGGAGCCTGCTTCCTCCTCTCTCCTCTCTCTCTGCCTGTCTCTCTGCCTACTTGTAATCTCTCTCTCTGTGTCAAATAAATAAATAAAAATCTTTTTAAAAAAATAATAATGAGAGAAGTTATTGATTACTTGCTTATGTGCTAACCACTGTTAAAATATCTTAAAGACACTATCTCATTATATATAAGCAGGTAAATATTAGTATTATCCCACTCTTACAAATGAGCAAAATGAGGCACAAGTATGTCATCTCATCCTTATTCAGTAAGTAGAGAAGTTGAATACAAAAAGTTCTGTGGTGGAGGACCATCTGAGTAGGTGGGCTAGGGAAGTTTTAGCTCTGGCATTTCTATTTCACATACTTAGGGAGAAATAAATAAATCAACACTCATTTCCTTTTCCATTGGTAAGTACAGACTACTATACTATTTGTTCATATGTATTTCCATTTACTTTCCTGCCATTTTTCCCTTTAAAATAATAAACAAATGAATAAAAGTTAGGCTTCTTTTTTAAGCAGCTCTTCCAGCTGTTTGTGTCAGTGTGCTCACTCTCCTTAATAAAGTGAGATGGACTAGTTAAAACGTTAATGTTAAGTGGTGAGTACTAGGGACTGTTCTCCCTATGAGATACTGAAATACATACAAGGTGTGCTTCAGGAGCAATAAGTAATGGCGTTCTTGGAGGAATCAAGACCTCTGAAAATTGTGGGGATGATTAATGGTTACTTCATCCTCAGTTTACATGGCAAAGTTTGGACTCTATTATTCCTGGCTTTTTCAATATAGACTATATTTAACCAGACCATTTCCATTTTTAAAATGATACTCTTTTGAAAAAAACAATGATACTCTTTTTATACTTACATTTATTCTCTCACAAATACACATTGCCTACTATGTGCTAAGTATTATACTAGATTATGGGAATAAAGATTGAATAAGTTGATAAACTCCTTACATTCTTAGATGAATGTGAATCTGAAGGAGCCAAATATAAAACATGACTTTACAAGTGTTTGTTTAATTAAAATGGTTATAAACTGTCAAGGGAAAATGCAGGTATATGAGATATCAAGGATGCTAATTCTAATATGAAGGTTGGGGAAGGGAAATGAGTACAATCAAATCAAGTCCTATGGGCTTTCAGTGGGTTTTATTTTAAGTGCAATGAAAAGTCACCAAATAGAGAGATTGAAAGATAAACACCTCCAACATGAAACCACTGGAATAATGAAATGATCAGATTGTAGAGTCTTGTTTTAGTGTGATAGTCTTTGAAAGAAAATGAACAGACAAGTTATAAAGTTAAGTATGTGTCCGAATGGCTTGGTCATTGATAACCTAATGCAATCTTGAAGTTAGAAAGAACAGGAAATTTGGATGAAAGGACTAATTTTGATTTTTTGACCTGTCAAATCCCACACAACCTGGGAGTATTCATATGACTCCTTTATAGATAATCCAGACCTGGCATTTTGGCTGGAAATGTAGAATTGGGACCCATTCACAGAACTTCTGTGTATAGTATACCTGACTGAGTCCAAGGAAGATGGAGATCTTTCATATTTGTACAAAAATGGCTTATAGTCACCATCTGTGCATCTGCAGCGCTGTATGTGCCCAGAAAGTCTGCTTTTTTTGTATTCACACTGGCACTCTATGAGGTAATAGCAGGATCTGATCCATTAAATCAATTAAACTGGAAATAAGAATAGAGAAATACGTGTAGAGTGAAAGAACTAGGTCAATATAAGTGAGTGGGAGGAAGATCAGGAAGGATAATATGATGGAAACATAATGTGAAAATAAAGAAGAGATTAAAGCAAACACGAGACAAAGATATGAAGGAGGAAAGAGTCCGTGGTGCCAAGTGCAGCAAAAATGTTCAGCAAGGTTAGGTTGAAAAACAATTATTCGGGCGCCTGGGTGCCTCAGTGGGTTAATGCCTCTGCCTTCGGCTCAGGTCATGATCTCAGGGTCCTGGGATCGAGGCCCGCATCGGGCTCTCTCTGCTCAGCAGGAAGCCTGCTTCCTCCTCTCTCTCTGCCTGCCTCTCTGCCTACTTGTAATCTCTCTCTGTCAAATAAATAAATAAAATCTTTAAAAAAAAAAAGAAAAACAATTATTGAATTATTAATGTTAGTTAGGGACTTTAGAGGAAAGTTGAGAATATAATCCAGGATTTTTTCATTTATGTCTATTCATTTACTCAATCATTTAACATATTTATCCAAATGCTTTCAATGTTCTGGGCATATACTAATATAGGAAGTTTGTGTAGTGAGTATGTACCTGATGAAGACACTCAAAGAGCTTAGCCAAGAGAAAAAGATGATGTGGGCCAGAGGAAGTTTCTTTTATGAAGATTCATTCAACAAAAGAAAAATTGAGTTACCTTTAAAATAGAAGTAAGATAATCATTGAATGGGAAGACATTAAGAATAATAAAAATATTAGGGAGGATAAAAAAAGGTATAAGAACAAGAACTTTAGATATTTGGGAAGGAAACATTACAGGGTTTAAAAGATGTTGAAGTGGCAGTGTACAAATTTTATGTCATCAACACTGGGTTTATTAATCAGTTTGTATGCCTTAAATATATTTTTGACTCTTAAAATGATTTTTGTAAACTTCTAATGTGAATTTCAGCATGGGTTAACTACTAGATTAAAAGAGTAGATTAAGTTAAAACTTACCACATTAAGGTTTTGTTGGTAAGCCAAAGGCAGAGAACATAGAAACTGAGGCATTTAATTAAAGTCCTTAAGAGTCTATTTCTGGTGCCATCTGTCACATTCTCCTTGATAGTTTTATCATGGATGAAGAGTCAATCAATTTATGAAGATATTACTAGGAAATAAATTCTGAATGGTCAATCTTATGTGTAAGTAAACTGCACTTGGTTTATATTTTTCATAGTTAAATTTATTGATTTACTTTGTAAATAGTTTCATGTAGTGAATCTGAGATAGAGGAGACATTGGTGTTTCCATTAGCAACAAACATTTAGAAAATGAAACTTTAAAACAGTATGTTTTATATTAGTATTAAAAACATTTTAGGGATGCCTGGGTGGTGCAATCAGTTAAGCATTGGACCCTTGGTTTTGGCTCAGGTCGTGATCTCATGGTTAGGAGACTGAGCCCCATGTCAGACTCTGCGCTTAGTATAGTCTGCTTGGTATTTTCTCTCCCTCTTTCTCTGCCCCACCAACTCATGCTCACTGAGTCTCTCTCTCTTCCAAAAATAAATAAACAAATCTTGTAAAAAACATTTTATATTCATTAATAAATTAATAAAAGTGCACACAACTTCTGCACAGTAAATGAAAAATATTTCTGAGGGAAATTTCAAAAAGCCTAAACAGATGGAGGATTATACCATTTTTATGGATGATATCTAATTTTTTAAGATGTAAATTTCTCAAATTGACATAGAAATTCTATGCAACCCCACTTAAAACAGCAAGAGACCTGTATGTATATATGTATATATGTATGTATATATGTATTTGTAAATATAAATAAAGTGATTCTATAATTTATTTTCAGACCTAGAATAAATAAAACAGTCTTGAAAAAGAGCAAGGTTGGAGGACTTATACTACTTGATTTCAAGACTTACTATATAGTTATAGTAATTAAGGCTGTGATATTAAATAAGGATAGAAAGACAAATCAATGGAACAGAATAGAGCTCAGAAATACATCCACCATTTATGATCAATAGATTTTTAATGAAGGCACTAAGAATTTCAATGGAGACAGGAAATTTTTTCAACAAATGGTGCTGTAACAACCAGATAAATATATGAAAAACAATTAACCTTGATCTCTACCTCATACAACTATTCATCTATTGATGGACATTGTGGGTTGCTTCCATGTCTTAAGAAATATGGACTGCTTTAGGAATTTTCATGTCATTCTTGTACAACAGCCATGCTAATCTTCTCTGTATTATTCCCATTTTAGCATATGTGCTACTGAAGTGCCACTAACTTACTATGCTTTTGAAGAATTCCATTTTTTTCTTTTTTTTTTAAGGGAAAAGGAATTATTACCACATTTATTCAGAGCCAGAGTGCCCATTGTCATTAACATTTCATTTAGTAGCCATTCATCTTCCTGAATAACTACAGAAATGCCTTTACTTAATTCCATCAGAATTTCAGTCTAAGTAAGAGTTACATTTTGTGGGATACATTTGATATTTAGATAAATGTATTTCATAAGCCTTCCATTTTAGATTTAGTTATAAATTAAAGTTTGCAAATTCTTTGGACATAAATGGAGAGTTCAGAGGTAAGTGCTTTATTTTGCTTTCTTACTGTTATGGAAATGTAATTCTATACTTTTCCGTCAGAGGAATATTTCACATTTTATTTCCTCTATATATCAAATAACAATGCTTCTGTAGTAACTATTATAGTAAAAAATATATCTGTTTGCATTTTTTAACTGTAATGTGAGTGACTAGTATTATTTCTCTGTATTACAAAAGTTTTCACAGAGCTATAACATGTTTTGTGTTAACATATTTAAAATGAAAACTTCTTGATATTAAACACAGAATATAAAATATTTTTGAAATTTGAGCCTATATGAATATATTTCTGAACCAAAAAGTTGCATATATTAATACAAAGACCCTGATTATATAATATAATTTTATTCTTAAGCTATTTAAGCAAGTTTTCTACTATGAAGCATGAATATTGGTATTTAAGAACAAGTAACGCATGGGCATATTATACATTTAAATGCAGTATTACCAAAGACAATGGTTTAAACTTAGGTAATTAAAGATTTGACTTGTGTGAGTATATATGTACACACACACACACACACACACACACGCACACACACACTTAAATTAACCATATATATTTCAGTGTATATATATATATGCTTAAATTATCAGTATGAGTCTAACATTTTCGAGTCATTTATCTGACTTCAGTATAATAGAAACAGAAGTTTCTAATTCTTATAAGAAATGCACAGATTTTATAAGTGAGTCTAATAGGCCAATTAAGAAAAAAATGAATAAAACTAGGGTAAACCAAGCTTTTTAGTTATTTAATATTATAAATTGTGTACTACCTGATATGAAGTACAGAAATCTAAATACACTTGCCAGACTTATTAGAAAGTATATTTTGTTTGTACTCATTAAAGGGATCTTGGATTATGTTACAAATTATTTAAAACAAGCTGAAGTAAAAGTCTAAATCCAACTGAAGTCATTGAGCGTTCTGTTCCAGCCAGTGGCAGTTTGCCTGTATATGTACAGCCAAGAAGCTGTATCGTGCTCTGCAGCTTGTACAGTATAGAGAAATAACCTTCTGGTCTCTTTGAAGAAGAAACCTTGGGAAGAAGAAGCAGCCTTGAGAGTATCAAAAGCCTGATTCCAAATTCAGCCATCTCCCCTACCTATATTTCTCTAAACACATATTCACTAAAAATCTATTGTCTCTCTAAGTAAAACAGATTTGTCATGTGTTTGGTCACCTATCCATCTAGGGAACTGAGGCCTGTGTTTATGCAATAATTTGCAGTATTGTGAATACTAGAATGTCCCTAGGCAAGTTTTTGCATTAATGTAATAACAAAACAATGCTCAGGTTAATTGCTTTCATTGAGCTGGACTTGAATTACAGCAGGCCTATAAAAGGCCGCCTAGCAGATGTGATTACAGGAGCCCGGGGAAAACCCGTTTCCCAGAAAAACATCGCTACAATTATAAAGGTGCAACTACTTGTTCTGATATTTTAATATTTGGAAAGTACATACAGATATAGATTTAATAATTAGATATCTCTGAGAGTAATAAGCTGCTTTAAATTACATTAAATTCCAACAGCAGCTATTGGATTGCTTTTGGAGAATTGGTATGGGGAAAGAGAGTACTGGGTGCGTCTCAGGAAACTGGGAACATACAGGACAAAAGGAATGCAGAAAAGAGCTTTTGAGAGGCAATGTAAATTTAAATTTAAAACTTTAACTAAGAGTTACACAAAATGGTGCATAGTTCCAGAATTTTAAAGCATATTGACAGTTTGTCATATTTATTTTAGATCTCATTTTAAATGGTGAAAATTAAAATTGAGATTCTCATCTTTCCCTTTCTAAGGTGTGTGTTGCTGCTTCTCTCTGCAGGCAATCCCCGTGATGTTACAGTGTATCCAGTCCACATTTCCATGCGGTCATTACATACATACGTGTCTGAAACAAATGCATAGTCATTGTTCTGTTTATCTTAAAAATTTACGTAACTGGTTTAATATACAAATAATTTCCTACAACTTGCTTTTTTCACTCAACCTATTTTTGAGCTGTAACCATTTTAACTGCTGCATAATGTTATTTGAATGCATCACAATGTGTTTATACGTCCCCCTCCCATGGACATTTAGATTATTTTCAGAGCTTCACCATTACAAGTCAATATTCCTGATCATGGCTGCCTAAGCCCTTGTGGGAAAGCCTCTCTAAGGAGTTGTTAGGTATTAGGGTATGCCCACTGGCCACTCTTACAAATACTGGGAAAGTTTCTCTTCTTGGCATTTGTAACTGTTTTATGGAGGGATGCCTACTTAGGTAGATGCAAACATAAAAATGTTATATATTTCAAATTAATGCTTAAAGCCATACTCTTTTTTTTTTTAAGATTTTATTTATTATTTGACAGAGAGATAGAGAGCACAAGTAGGCAGAGCGGCAGGCAGAGGGAGAGGGGGAAGCAGGCTCTCCCTGGAGCAGGGAGCCTGATGTGGGACCCCATCCCAGGACCCTAGGATCATGACCTGAGCCAAAGGCAGCGGTTTAACAGACTGAGCCACCCAGGCGCCCCAAAACCATACTCTTTTGAATCCCCCTCATGCAAATTGCATTTCTAATAATACAAGGGTTTTTTGTTTTTGTTTTTGTTTTTTACCTTTGCAGTTTCTTTAGTGTAATATATTTACTCAAATTTTCAGTTTCTTCTTAAGGTCAAATTTAATGCTTTTCTCTTTTGCTAGAAAGTCATCCTTCTTGAGAGGTTTATAAATTTATTGTTCTTGAGAGGTCTATAAAATTATAGAATTACGTACAATATTTTCTGATAATTATTTTCATTTTCCTTTGTCTATGGTTCCATTCTCCTTTCTAAACTCATTTGTGTGTTTACATCTTTTTTCTTTTTTTTTAAAGATTTATTTATATATTTTAGAGAGCTGTCATGAGCAGCGGGAAGGGCAGAGGGAGAGGGAGAATCCTAAGCAGACTCCCTGCTGAGTATGGAACCCACCATGGGACAGAACTCATGACTGAGACATCATGACTTGGGCACAAACCAAGACTTGACACTCTACCAGCTGAGCCACCCAGACTCCCCTCTTCTGTTTTTCTTGATCAGATTAACCACTAATCTTCATATTTTCAAAGAATCGGCTTTGGATTTATTTTTTTTCACTAAAAATTAACGGGAATTCCTCTTATTAATTTCATTCTTATAATTTTTTAAATTTATTATTCTTTTTATAATTTTGATGGTGAGTACCAAATATTTTAGTTTTCATCTGAATAGTGTTTTTGTTGTGCCTCATTATTTTGGTATGTATTCAGTAAATATTTACTGAATGCTTACTGTGTTCACTAGTTTAGGAACACATAAACACAAAATTCTTGCCATAAAGGTGCTTACATTCTAGTAAAGTTTGCATACTACTTTATGTGCTATTAAGTGTTCTCTTTTCATTATTTCCTATATAGTTTATTGTTTCACATTTTCTTTAATCTCCTTTATGCAAGTGCTCTCAAAGAGAGCGTTTCCTAATATCTGAGTACTTGAGGGTTTTTTTTTTTAAACTTTGTTTCTGGGGTACCTGGGTAGTACAGTCCGTTAAGCATTCAATTAAAAAAAAAAGCTCTTTTTCTAACTTAATTGGATTTTATTCTGACAACAGGTTTTCTTTATAGCCAGACAAATCATCAATTTGTTAAATATATGCCATATATTTTTTGTTGTCTAGATCTGTATCATTTTGAAATAAACCTGTTGTAGGCCTTTATTTTAATAGTATACATATGAAATTCTTATTCCATTTTGAATGTTTTTGCTTTATATAATTACTTAATTGCTTATGTACATACTGATTTCATAATTATTATATCTTCTTTGTTAAGTTGTAGAAGAACTTCTATTTTGGTATAGTATTTATTTGTATCCTGTTTATTGCTTTTAACTTTTAATTTCACCCTTTTGATAGTCTATTACCATTTTTGTTTGCCTTTTTCTTTTCTTTTCCTAACTTTTTTTTTCCACTGTAACTTTATGATAACTGTATTTCTTTGAAGCAACAAATAGCCTGTCTTTTTTTTCTATTGAGAAATAACTGATATACATCACTATATACATTTAAGGTGTATCACATGATGGTTTGTGAAATGATTACCACATATTTGTGTATCATATATTGTGGAATAATTACCACAACAAGTTTAAAGTTTAGTTGACATCCATTATCTATCTCATATAAATACAATAAAAATAAAAGAAAAAAAATTCTCCTAGTGATGAGAACTCTTAGGACCTCTCTTCATGTTTTTGTTATTGTTGTTACTGTTATTGTTTTAACCCAGTCTGATTAATGACAGATCTTAGTGTTCACATTTAGTGTAATGCGTGGTTTGTTTGGTTTATTCCTTCTGCCTTTATGTTTGTGATTTATAGTTTTTGTTAAGCTCTTCTGTTCTTTTTCCCTTTTTTTTTTTCTGGGTTGAGAAAGTTGCAACCTACTCCCTTTATTTCCCTCCTCCACTGTTATATGCATCATATCTTCCTTTGTTCATATTTTCCTATCTTGTTCAACTTATACTGTGATAGAGGTAATTTTTCTATGGTGTGGGGCTTTGGCTTGAAAGGTAGTTTTGATTTGTTAGTGTCAGGAGTTTATAAGATCCAGAGTGCTCTAGCCCTGATTATAGTATAGTCCATTATAGTTTGCACTCACTGTGAGTTGAAAGTTTCCTTGTGACTCTTAGATTGGTCCACTGTGCTTTCCAGAGGGTACTTATTCATAATTTTAGGGCTCTCCCATGCTCAGGGCTAGGTAACGCCTAAGAGCCTTCTCTCTACTTCCTCCCATACACCATGATACCACATGGATTTTAGTGACTTTTACCACCTCCTTATTTGTGGGGATGTCTTATCGCCTACTTTTGTTATTGATGTTATCCATGGTTCTTTGTTTTTGCTCTCCTAGTTGCTCTCTGTTTTTATGAAGATTCTTGTGAGATTCATAAACCAAGTCCTCACTGCCAAAATCTTCCACAGTTCCTCCTCTTTGACTTGTTTTTTTTGATAGAAAAATCTGACTTATCTGTGAAGAGACATTAAGAAGAGCAATAGGAGGTAATAACACTGACAAGAGAGGGCAGCGGCATGGAATATAGTAGCTGTGGTGAAGGTACTGAGAAGTGGGTCACATTCTGAAATCTCTGCTGGTGTTGTTCTTACTATTTTTTAATTCAAGGCTACATTTTCTCTTATAGCCATTCTGTTTCATTGGAAATTTGTTCTGTGATTCTTTTGGCTGATGGCCTTTTGTAGATGTGATTTTTTCCTTGTTGACTCATTACAACTCAGGTCTGGCCGTGCAGTATTTGCAACTGTGGGAGTTGCAGAGGTGGTGGGATGTGGAAGAGGGGTTTCTCTCTCTGTGGCCTGCTATTGTAGAGACAGGCAGCCTGTCAGTTGCTTATTGAGGCATCTGGCAAATCCACTTTGTTTGTTGTTTCTGTGCTCTCCAAACCTCAACTGCAAGAAAAATTTTGTTCTCCCATTCATTCTTTATTGGTCTTTCCAGGGTCAGGAACACTCTCCACATTCATAAAATGCTAATGGCAACTTTTCCTTGGGAACTCTAAGTGACAAGATCTTCTCAGTTCCCATTGCTTTCCATTCTTTGTCCTTGGCCTGACACTTGGATAGAGTCCCACACTAGTTCCCTATGCCAGAATGAGTTCAAAGTCTACAAACCTATAGATTCCAGGAGGCATTTGGCCAGGAAAGAGAAATAGCTTAAAGTCCAGAATGGGTGAGGAGGGGAGGATTTCTATTTAGGTCACTATGCTATAAGAATTTGCTCTTGGAAATACTCTTTCTATGCCAAATATCTTTAAAATCATCAGAACTTGATTAATCTTATCTTAATATACATGTAGATTCAGTGCATTTAGTTAATAGATTGCCCTTATTGTAAGTTGCCAAATAGATTGATAAAACTATGCAGATCATAAAATAATAAGTCTACTACAGGAAGAAAATAGAACATTATTTTTTATCTGAATTTTTATTGAACTTTTGCTTTACAAGGTTGTTTGGAAATAGAAACATATGACAGGGTTCTTATTCTCTGGGTGTTTACAGTCTGTTTAAAGAATGGCGTATATCAAATTTAAAAAGAACGAAAAGAAAGGAAAGAAAAAAGTATCTCATTTAAGGCAGCGCAGTTCAGTCTGTGCTTTCTGGACAAGGGCTGTAGAAACTCAGAGGAAATACAAACAAGTGGCAGCAGTTACCTTAAGTTTAGAACTTGGGAAGTTCTTCATATTTCATATTGATATGGCTAACCAGTAGTAAGTGAAGTTTTATTCTACAAACATCTATTCATCAAAACCACGTGCCGGGGCGCCTGGGTGGCTCAGTGGGTTAGGGCCCCTGCCTTCGGCTCGGGTCATGGTCCCAGGGTCCTGGGATCGAGGCCCACATCGGGCTTTCTGCTCAGCGGGGAGCCTGCTTCCTCCTCTCTCCTCTCTCTCTGCCTGCCTCTCTGCCTACTTGTGATCTCTCTCTGTGTCAAATGAATAGATGAAATTTAAAAAAAAAAAAAAAAAAAAAAAAAAAAAAAAAAAAAAAAAAAAAAAAAAAAAAAAAAAAACCACGTGCCGGGCCCTGAAGATTCAACAAAGAAGGCAACACTGATCCTTCTCGCCAGGAATTCATAATTTAGGAGGCTCTACTCAGGAAGGCATCCATCTTGAATTGATTTGTTTTCAAGCTTTGTAATAGATTTAGTTCCCCACGACCAACATACATATGAGTATGGTTTGACCAATCTATCAAAAACAATGTCCCTAATGGCTTGTGCTTCCAAGGAGATCAGCAGATGCAGTGACACAGTAGTTAAGCTTTGGAAAGTTTCTGTGAACATGATGACATAAAAACCTAAATTTCTCGGTGTTTGTACTGGGTATAGAGATGGAACTTGCACTCATTCATTTCTAATGGTGATCTCATTAGAGAGTATGTGAAAAATGTAAAGCCATTCATTTTTACTTAAAAATTATGATTCATGCTTCACTGGCACTGAAACATTTTGTTTAGATGCATCTCAATTATCTTTCAAGTGAGTCATTTTCAACACTTATTTTAAGCAATTGATTTTCAGTAATAACACATTAATATTTGTGATGTTAAAATCATTAATAATAATAAAATCTTTGTACAGAGTGGCCTGAGCAGTATATAATTTCATTATAGAGCTAAGTGACATGCACACATTTTGGCTGTTCATGATAAGAAAACATAAAGACAAATATGTGTTTTTCTTTTCTTTTTTTAAAGATAAATGAATTCCATCTTTTTATTCTATTTAAGAATCCACTCTTATCCTCCTTCAGTTTTGAATAAATATAATAAGAAAGGTCACTGAACTAATATTAGACACTGTGGTATTAAATCCTGGAGAAAAGTTGTACAAAAAGGAAATTTATTTCATTTTTTAGTTTCAATCATGAAAACATAATACTGATGATTCTAAATAGGTTAGCAAAACGTTTTTCAGTAACCCAGGGGCTGTTTTGGCTATTGGCTGTTGAAGCTATTGGCCATGGTCTGTAAAAATTAAAGTCTAAAAAATCCACATACTATTATCAGTGAAATAAAAATCTATTCACTAATGTAGTGGTTTGTCTTACTCATGGCTCATATTAAAGTATGGAATAAAATCTACAAAAGCCCATGACATTACTCAATGTCTGAATGGCTAATGGTTTTTTGAACAGTACCGTAAAAATACTTTCAAAATGACAAAGCATTAAAAAATTCCTATTCAACTTGAAATTATTCAGTGAATCCTTGACAAAGGGGCCTTGGGCCACTTCAGATTCATAATGTCTTAAGTATAATATTAAGTATGTGCAAATCTAGAACACTAGAATTCTTAAAAAATATGCAATAATTCAAAACTTTTTATTTCTACAACTGTTTCATGGTTGCCATGGCTTCAAAAGAAGTATTAAAGTATTCAGAATTTTTTTCCAGTGGTCTGTATTGTTTTCTGTATTTTCTGTATTGTTACTATAACGGACTTTTCTGTATTGTTACTATAATGGAACCAGGGGCTCTCAGTGGTTTTAGGAGCTTTGTTACTCTCGCCAGAGCACAAAGCAAGTGAAGGTCATGTCTGAATTTATTTACAGAATCCTATCTGCAACAGATTAACTGTTGAATATTTATACACAGAACATGTTAGGAATTCAGAAAAGATTTCTTTGGGGCCTACCTTAGAATTCATGTTTTTTTTTTAATTTGCTCAATTTTAAAATCTCAAAGTATAATGCATAGATATTTGCTTCTGGATGACTATTCTGACTGCCCTCTTTCTTGGGCCTCACTGTATCCTAACCCCTGTGCCACTGGATGAATGTCCATTACCCCTGACTCATCAGAAATCTCCTTCAGGCAAGCAGCCGTGTCACACTTATCTTTGTACTTTCACTGCCTGGTCAGTGGCTGCATAATAGTGAAGGAAGACATGTCTATGGAATAAATCAATCCCAGGTTTAAATTCAGGAGAAACAGCAAACTGATGAGAAAGACAAGTAAAATAATCTTTTGTGTAATTACATAGTGTATCAGCTTATTGAGACGTACAAGTTACTTATCATCCATTTGCTCTTACAACTGTTTTCCTTTTCTTTATAGACTACAGTTTTCTACCAAAATTCTTATAAAAACACAGAATGAACAAAGATCCCCAGAGGCTGGAAGCTTAGTCTGAAGGGATTGTCATAGTTGCAATATTTTTATGTTTTGTATTTTAAAAATGTAAAATTTCCTATTATCCATCTTTATTTTATTATAAACTGTATATAAACAGATTTATAAACATAATCTCTCCATATTTATTTGATTATAAACTTGATTTTTTCCTCTAAATCTTTAAATTAGATAAGGGATATTCGTTTTATTTATCCTATGGATTTTTATAACTTCTGACAGATAAATGTGACACTAAGATATATCTCTTCAACAGCAGGCCATTTCTGGAAACAAAGCCCACTTTTCAACTATGAGCATCTTGATTGCTTCCCCACATGACACTTCTATGAGCTTGAATTTGTTCTGAAATATTACATTAAAATTTTAAGTGATAATAAATTTAGATTTCTTGATTGATCAATCAGGATCAGAAATACTATCCTATTTGAGAACACAGAAAATATTAAAAATATTACACAACAGAGGGAAAAACAGAGTATTCTTTCTATTGCCATTTATTAAAATGATTCCTTCATTCTTTGCCTTATCCATTTATCACATTATCAGCCATCTAAGGAGTTTATGACTCTTTAGGAAAGACAGGCAAGAAAATGGCTTACCACAGTGTAAGATAGAATGCCCATGCTGTACCAGAGATAAAATTCCTGGTGTGGGACTGCAGGGAGAGGTGAAAATTGAGATGTAGAACAGGGAAGGTCTTATGAAGGAAGGTGTGTATACATGCAGCTAATTGGAGTGCCAGCATTTAAAGTTCGGTGTAAGAAAATCACCACCAGTCTGCTAGTAGAAGTCTACCAAACTGGTTTATTGCAGCCAATAAAGAATATGAGATCAGAAAGAAGTGTCTACTGTATGTGGGTCCTATTTTATGAAAAGTAGAATATTGGGGAGCTTGCTCAACCCTCAACAGAGCAGCCCAAGATTTAACTGCTTGGGCTCCTTTTATTTATTTCTTATGTGTTATTTTTATTTTTAACCGGGCTCCATACTTAGCATGGAGCCCAGCATGGGGTCTGAACTCACCACCTTGAGATCAAGACCTGAGCTGAGGTCAAGAGTCAGACGCTCAACTTACTGAGCCACCCATGGGCCCCTGGGCTCCTTTTAAAGCAGAAGTTTTATTATTCCATACTTATTATTCCATACCTTAGATTTGTGTACTTAATCTTAAAGGTGTAGACCTTGGCTGGAAGAACTCAGAAACTAAGAGATACATATTGGTATAATGGTGTAATGTTCCATCAAGATTTTGAAATAATTGAACAGCTTGTAATTATCTAATAGACATTGTTCCTTACTGATGTTGTAGTTATGCCTGACCTTACTGACATGACTATCCATTTATTCCTCTTGACATTCATGGGCAACAATACCAGTAGATTCTTCTATGTTGTTCAAGGGAGAGCCTTAGGGAAGCATCTTTGGCCCTTTTTAAGGTTATCCTTAATAACCAGAGATAAATATAAATGGAATAGGTAAAACTGTGAAATCCAGAAGAATTATAATAGCACATTTTGTAGTATTTTAGAGGTTATAAAGAGCTTTTGTACAAAAATCTATGTAAATGGGCATTGGTTTGTATTTTCCTGACTAATAATCAAGTGATTATTTCATAGTCAACTAGTTAGCAGACCACACATAAACTAGATCTTGCTCTTTCGCTCCTTTAGTTACAGTTGTTTCTGCTGAGACAAGGTGGTGGTCCATCAGGGATGCTCTAATCTACAGGGAATTTCTACCCTGGGTTGATTTAGATGCCATTTCATATCCTTGAGATCTAAGAATCCTTGATTCTGTAATAAAAATTTCAACTCAGGCAGAGGCCTGTGGATTGTGCAAGAAAGTGTGGTCGATTTGGAGAAGGCTCCATCTGCAAAGCAGTAGAACTTGGATGGAGGCTGTCTATACAAAGTAAAGGGGGAAAATAACACAACCTAGGAATTTGTCCCTTGTAAATTAGTGTAGTAGTGGAATTAAAGATAATTCACATTTTAAATCTGTTAATGATTAAAACAAGGCCCAGAGCCTCATTTATCAAGACATTAAAAAATAGAATTTATTTTAATCTCATGGTGTTGTCCCATTATAACTTTTTCTTTTGATTCCAAACTTTGGGAATGATTTTTTTTTCTGTTTCTATATGTATGGGCACACACGTAAACACACAAACATAACTCTGTGCAAAACTCAAATTCTATCCTTGACTTATTATGATTCTTTTATTTAAGTATAGAAAAAAAGTATTGTACTATTGCACAATAATCACTGAAGAATTGTCTACTTCTATTAATTTTTCAGGGCTTACTTTTGCAGGCTTCTCTAACCAGTGACTACAAGGACAATGACTCCAAGGACAATTGCCAGCTGCTATTTGAATGAGTTTAGCACTATCCTTAATCAAATGACTAAAATGCACAGTTTTAACCAATAAACATTGTGAATCTCAAGGGCTTCAGTCTTCTAAAACTCACAGTTTACATGGCAACCATTTGAAGGAGAGGCTGTGGAAGAGAAAAATATATAAATATTTGTAGAGTAATTTAAATACTATTAATTGTGAACTGTAAATGTTTTTTTCTTCTTAGTCTCTCATTCATTCCTTTCCCAATGTGTTCAACATACATTTTCTAATCCACTGTCATAGAATAACTATGTGCTTCAGTGCTATGGACTGAATGTTTGTGTTCCCCTCTCTCAACACACACAAACTTCATATGTTGAAATCCTAACCCCTAAAGGAGATTGTATTAGTAGGTGGGGTCTTTGGGAGGTGATTGGTCATGAAGGAGAAGCTTCCCAAATGGGATTAGTGTTTTTATAATAGATTTTCCCACAGAACTCTCTGGTCACTTCCACTACATGATTTTCCAGAGAAAGTTTGGCACTCTACAACCCAGAAGAGGTTACCATGCAAGCACTCTGGTCTTGGACTTCGAGCATCCAGAACTGAGAAATAAATTTCTATTGTTTAAAAGCTATCTGGTCTGGGGTATTTTGCGACAACAGCCTGAATGAACTAAGACAACCAGTAATCATTAATTCTGGAAGCAATTGGGATGGGGGAGGTGATGAAAAATGTTACTCATCTGTGGTTTTCTTTTTCTTTTTTTAGATTTTTTTTTAATTATTCAACAGAGAGAGACACAGCATGAGAGACAACACCAGCAGGGAGAGTGGGAGAGGGAGAAGCAGGCTTCCTGCTGAGCGGGGAGCCTGATGTGGGGCTTGATCCCAGGACCCTGGGATCAAGACCTGAGCTGAAGGCAGATGCTTAACGACTGAGTCACCCAGGTGCCCTGTAGTTTTCTCTTTATTAAAAACACACATTTAAGGCAGTTGTGAAACACTTTGTAGAAAAATTAGATAAGCCCATATACTCACTTATTTCTAGAGCTCCAGAAGAAAAACTCTTACTGGTAAAACCAACTTATCTTTTTGTTTTATTCCTGATAATTCTCTTTGGCATTTCATACAACCCGTGGCCGGAATGTTGGCAGCCCAATCACAACCAAAGCAAAATTCCTATGCCCCTCTTGTTTTTAGCCCCCACATTGCTGTTGCTCTTCCAAATATCCCCCAAAGTCTAAATAAAAGTTGGATAATAGGGTACGAGCCCTGAAAACTTCCTCGGAAATTATTTGGAAAACCAGTGTGCTGGCAAATGCATCTGTCTTTATCTATTTCTAAAGTACTAAATCCAATTTTGGAGCCTCCGAATGAAAATGCTCTATTTCTGGTACTGGCTGAGAACATCTCTGATGAAAGCTTACTCCAAAGGAACATCGTATTGAATGCTGGATAACAATATCTAGCTAGATAATAGATGAAATTATTTCCCCAACCCATTCATCCAAAGTTTCTTTTAAAAATTAGTTTCCTAGGCTATGAACACAAACTTTGTGAACCTTTATGATAATTAGGATAGTACTTTTAAAGCATTGCTCATGTAAGGGTATTTTTTTGGGAAAAAATATAATGTTGTTAAACTGAATTTCTTTTATGTTGAGATTGGAAAAGGAAACGTAGGTTAAGGGGAAACTAGATGTGACCGGCAAAGTGACATGTCCACCATAGAAGGGCTTTAATATAGTTTAGGCGTTTTCGATCTAGATTTTTTTTCCCTAGAAACTTAGATTAAATGTTATAGCTCAACACAAAAGATAAATAAAATGCAAAAGAAAATATGCACTTTCTATTTCCATGACAAAAGTTAAATATTTTTGTCCACAAAACATGGTTTCTCACTGAAAGGAAATACCCCAAAGAGTCCATGTATCCTTTTAATTAATTCAACAACTTGAGGAAAAAATATGTCCCCCAAAATCTTTATGACTAAGATCAATGGCTATAGCATGAGAATTTAAATCAGTCAGGGAAATTTTCTCAGAACTTGTCTTGATATAAAACCTCTTGTCAGGAAGCAAATACCTGGCATTATACATCTGGCTCAGGGTGCTGAGATACTATATTATCAACCTAGAGACCTGAGGAAATTTTATTCTTTAATGTGTTATTTGAATATAACACACTATTATATATCTAAGTCTGTTTAAAATAAAAGGATATGAAATCCTAGAGAGATGTGTTTAACATGTTGGAGATTGCATTCTGAAAGGCTGGCTTTTGTAACAAAACGGGACTGCCTTGGAGAAAATTGAGACAGCTCACTCAGTTGAAGACAGAATGAAAAATTCCAATGACTAGGATGGTAACTGGTCTTCTTCTCTTCCCCTCCCTTTCTTTCTTCTCTGCTGTTCCCACTATTTCTGACTTCCCTGCCTTATTCCAGAAAAGACTGAAATATTTGACAATGACCATAAAGCATGCAAACTCTCAGAAAAATATAGTCCACATGCTTTCAACAAATACTTTTTGAGGAGTATATCAATCAGGGTCCTGGTGGGAAAGAAATAGCACACTCCAAAGGGCAATTGAAAAAACTTGAGTGAAGGGGCTGTTTATAAAGTATAGGTAGGGCTGCAGGAATCAATCAAGAATGGTGAAATACCCAAGGATAGGTTGGCAAATAGCAGGAAGCCATTATCCTCCTTATGCTTGAAAGGACAAGGAAAGGTAGCTATTACTGGAAACCAATGAGTGACAAGGCAAGAGAAAACTGCTGCCAAACCTTGGACCACCAAGCAAAATGCAGAGAAAAAATACCCTGACTTCTCTGTCCCCTCTGTCCTCTCTCCTTCTACTGGTGTCTCCCATCCACTAAACCCAACTAGAAACGCTGAATGTAATAGACCCTGGCTGAAGCCAGAGCACAGAGCAAGATAGCGAAGCCTGCAGAACTGATCTGAAAAGGCAAAGAATATCCAGTGCAAGTATGTATGTGCCAGGCAATATATTAAACTTAGCATCTTCCCCCTCACCCCGCCCCGAGATAGTCTGTATAATGTAGTAGATTAAGAGATTATAAGGGGAATAGATTTCTAGTTTCAGGAAAGAATTTACAAAATTTCCCCACAGAGGTATCCACACTGTCTCCATCACTTCATTTCCGTTGTCTGGTCCACCTATTTTAAATGGGCTTGAGTCTGCCTCACTCCCTGACTCTTCCCAAGTCGGTCACGATTACTAGTAACTCTCATCCTAACAGACCCAATAGCCATTTCTGTTTTTTTTTTTTTTGTGGTATTGTACACCACTGACTATTTCCACCTTCTCGAAATACTCTCGTTTCTTGTCTTCTGTGACACTTCACATTTTCAGTTTTCTTCATACTTAACATCCATTTCTTCTCATGCCCTTTGGCTAATGCCTCCTCTCTAATTGATTTCTAAAGACTGTAGGAAGCAGAACTTTCTCTTTGGTCTTCTTCCCTTCCCTAGATGATATTTTCTGGTTTGGTGCTTTCAGCACTCTCTAATCCCTATCTTTATCCAAGAACTTTTCCCTGAGAATTCTAATACCTGACACTCTCACTCGGATATCTGATAGACATCACAGACACACACAGACACACACACAGACACACACACACACACAGACACACACAGACACACAGACACACACACACACACAGAGGCATATTCGATATCAGAGTCTTGATTTCATTCTCTAAACTTGTACCACCCTCAATTTTCTCATCTCCTTAAAAGATACTTCCATTGCTCAAGCCAAATTCTTACGAATCTTGATTTTTCACTTACTTTCCTTATGCATTGGCAAGTCCTGTCAATTTTACCACTAGAACAATTTTTTGAATTTAGTTACTTCTCTTAGACTTCATTTGCCCCTAACCTAGACCAAGCTGCCATTCTTTCCAGCTGCATGACTGCATTAGCTTCTAACTGATCTCCCTATTTCCATTCATTCCCTGTGTTCTGCATAGCTGCCAGAGTGCTCATTTTAAAATGTCCATCAGAAAACCACCTTTTCCCACTCATACCCTTCATAAACTAAGATGCAAATTCCTTGCTCCAGCCCAAAAGATCCAATGATCTGGCTTTTTTTCTATCACTTCAACCTAGTCTTTAAGCATTTCTTTGCTGGTGACTTCCCAGGCACAATGGTTTCTGCTCTACAAACAAATCAAACTCTCCCACCGTGGAGTCTTTGTGCTTGGTTCCATGTCTGCTAGAAAAGCTCATTAATTAAGCATCAGCTAAAATTTCACCTTCACTGTGAAACTTTTTTCCTTCCCTCTGAGTCAGGGTTACTCTATCTTTTGTACTCCCATTACACTCTGTTCTGACCTAGCAGCAAAGAGCATCTTTAGTCACTCTTTCATACAAAGTTTTTTTACTCTAGAACAGAATATACTCAATAAACAGGTGTTGTTTTTATGAAAGAAACTTAAAGACATTTTGTAAGAAGAAAAAACTAAAATGAAATACCCAAGACAGTTATTTTCAATGACTGTGTACCATTATATAGAAGAGATAGAACATTTGTTTCCTTTTAGGACACTACTGGGTTTAACGTGTAGAAGTTGGAAAAGGAGGTTTTGTTCAATTTAAGAAACTTGTAAAGATTAGAACTCTACAGCTAGAACTGGAAAAGTATGAGAAATTGGACTGACTCACCAAAAATACCCAGGAGAACAGATTGGCGGACTGCAAATATTCCTAGGGAGAGATCCCTGCATGGGGTGTGAGGATTTTTGTTGTTGTTGTTGTCCTGTTTTTGCTTGTTTTGTTTGTTTGGTTGTTTACCACTAGATTCGGCCTGTATCACCCTCAGTTTCTGTGTTTTTGTAAATTATAAAAGTTGCTTTCGACTTCTTCAATCTACTCTTACTTTAATTTCCAAGCCTACTTCCTATATACTCATCTGTATACTCATGTAGCAGCTTTTTTGCCTCTTGATAATCTCATTTTTTTTTTTTTAGAGAGAGAGAGAGAGAGAGAGAGAGAGAGAGAAAGTCAGGGAGGGGCAGAGGGAGAGAGAGAATCTTAAGCAGGCTCCATGTCCAATGAAGCCTGATATGGGGCTTCATCTCCCGACCCTGAGATCATGACCTGAGCTCAAGTTAAGAGTTGGACACCTAACTGACTGAGCCACCCAGGCGCCCAGTAATTCTCAATTCTTACCTAGTTATATGACTTTAAGTGCATGGTTTTGTTTCCTGCTAAACTGATTATTTATTTGCAGAAAAGCAGCATGTATAGCAAGCGGTTCAGTATTTAGTCTCCAGAACCAAGCTGCCTAGGTTTGAATCATGCCTTTATCACTCAACAGATTTGTAGGCTATTACTACTTATACTACTACAGCACAGCTTATGTTGTTTATATCCATTAATTATATCTACGATGTTATTGAGCTCTAAATCTGTTATTTGCTTTTATTTCATGTGGTTCTACCTACTTAATTAATCCAATTTAACCTTGGCCTATTTCTTTCACGGTACATTCTTTAAAAATTCATTATTTCTTTGTAAAGAGTAAGTCATACTGATTATAGAAAATGTATTTTAAATAAATAAATATACATTTGGAGTAACTTTTAATGATAGAATAACATTCCATTACGTGTATATACTGCAATTTGTTGCATAAATCATCTACTGATGTAACTAAGTATGGTTTCAGTTTCCATCATTATAAATGGTAAATATCTTTCTTCAAACACATTTGCATATTTTACCCCAAATTTAATTTGGATCAAGTCCTAGATGTGAATTTCTGTGTTCAAAGGTATGTACTTTGTAAGGCAATATATATTTCAGTTACTCTCTGGAAACTTTCATGGCTTCCAATAACATTTTTTTCTCATTTGATTCCTACCGTTGTTGTAACTAAATGTAGTTTGCTTTTCTATTTATCTGTCGCTATTTGTTTAGTAAATTAATTTTCAGTCTTCTGTGTCAATTCCAGTATACATTAACCTACTTTAAGAGACTTCAACCATTTCTCTAATTTTCCATCATACATTTTTAGGTGCATGATTCCTCTGTGATAATTACTTAGTGCATCTTTAATTTCTTATAATATATTAAAATGTTTAATACATTGGTTTTTATTTTCCAATCTATAAGGAATAACTTAATTAGGAGTCTTATTACTTATCCACATATTTAAGAAGGGAGAAGTGTATAATTTACTCTTTAGTGCTATACTGATCTTTTTCTCTGTGGAAGTAGCTTTGAGCTATTCTGTATATCAAAGCATTTATATTAATAGCTATCTATCACTGAAGTATATTCATAATTATAAATTTTGTGCCTGTCTTGGCTATTCATATCTCATCTAGAACATTAAAGTCAATATACCGTGTGATTTTGAAGAAATCAAACAATGAAATTCCTCTCATTTACAAATAAGTCTTATTATTTCATATAGTATTTTCAGTGTGAGTGTCTAGGTTTCCTGCCTGTTATAATCCCAAATCACTGTTGGATTTGGCAATCCTCAACACAAAATCTAAAGGGTGATGTCCATTTTTAACATGAAAGTGAATTTCTAGTTTAGATTTTTTTAAAAAAATGTTATGGCATCCTCGAGTTTATTTTAAGTACAACTGAGATGATATATGACCTCAGCTGGGAGTCACAGTTTCATACCTTTCTATTTGCTGATATTTGTGGAAAGTGAAATCAAAATTACTAATCCTATCGAAATTCAGATATATTGAATTTCTTGCTCTTTGTCTGACTGGACCATCCAAAATTTGGAGGCAAATTTTGTTATATATAAGTCTTTGAAAATCCACATTGATTTTTGCAAATCCAGAAGGCTGCTATATGGTTATTGGGTAGAATAAGTGACATTTGTCCCTTTTCTTGCCTTGACTGTACCAGATCTTGTTTTTTTAACATTTTAAATTCAAATATAAAATCAAATGACACCTCTAGGAATAAGCCAATTAAGCCTATTTAAAAGCACCTTTAGAGTTAAAAAATTATTCTCAATGACTGTGCAATTTATAATTTTGATTTATGGTATCATTTGATCTTTCTCTTGATTTTCACTTTGACCTTTTTATTATTCTCCCATTGTGATTATTCAAACTTCTGAATTCATTTGAATTGGCAACAGAAGGTGTTTCCTAAAACCATATTTTCCAATAAAGAATAGGCATTGAATATACTAAGAAGAGACAAAAGTTTTGTATTTTCACAAACAATTATAATCGGACATATCCTCAACAAAGTCTTGGTGAATTCTTACTATGTACCAGGTGTTGTGGAGTCCAGAATTGAAATAAATTTCTTCCTTTTAAGGGACTGAGAATGAAGAGAGAAAAATAATTATGATAACATATAATGATTCCTCTAGGCAAATATCCTAAGGTGTGATTGCTGCCTTGGGGGGTATCTAACTCAGCATGAGGGCTCAGTGTGCTTGAGCCCTGCCACAAAATGTGCAGGTGGTATTGAAGGTATGTAGAGTGATACAGTTGTGCCAAAGACAAGATTTCACTCCTGAAAGATCCTGTATCATATTATATTTCTTTCCTTCTGAAGTTGAATGGTAGCCAGTAAGGATGCTAAGCAGTGGAATGGTATGTGCATATCCAGTTTGTGTGTTTGGACATCACTCTGGAGAAGGGTGAAGGATTGATGGAGAGAGAGCTAAGACATTGTGCAGAGATTCAGTCAAGAACTGACAATGGCTGAACTCACACGCTGAGCTGTAGAAATGGAAATTTGAGAGCAGATCTGAGAAGTAATTAAAGGAATAGTCAAGTTAGGACTCAGTGACTAATTGCTTGTAGGGGATCATGGCAAGAAAGGAGATAAGAGTGATGTTCAGATTTCTTGCTTGGGCATCTGGATAAATGATGAGCTATATCCCGAAATAGGGAACAAAGAAATAGAGAAGGTTAATAGGGGTGATGACAAGTTCAGATTGAACATGCTGTGATACATTCAGTGGAGGTGTTTTGTAGGAAGTTAGGAACATGGATTTGACAGTCAAAAGAAAATTTGAAAAGATTAGATTCTTAAGGTATAGGTGGCATTATGATAAATATTTTGGTGGTATTTGAAACCACACATGGGGAAGAAATGGCCAAGGAAGAAAGGGGGGGTATGAAGGAAAGAGTGCTGAGAAGGAAGCCTGGATGGTGCCAGCATTTAGGAGTGGGTAAAGGAATAGAAGTTTGCAAAGCAGGCTTTAAAGGAGTCACTAAAGAGATAGGAAGACTATTATGAGAAAGTGATTTCATAGAATTAAAAGCTAAGAACTGCAAATTATCCATTGAACTGGATATATTGGAGGTAATGGCTAGGTTGGTAAAAAAACAATTGCAGTGAAATAGTGGGGCTTGGATACTGAATAGATTGGACTTCAGAGGTGATTTAGAAGAAAAAACTTGTAATGAACAATTTCTTCAAGATATCTATGTACTATTGAAGGTTCCCTGAAGCCTGAAGATCATGAACTGGTAATGTTTTTTTAACCAAACTGTTTTTGTTTTTTTTTTGTTGTTGTTGTTGTTTTGTTTGTTTTTAAACCAAACTACAGGTTTAAAAGATTTTTTTAAAAGTTATTCTCATTATCTAAGGTTAGGAGTAGAGAAATGTGGTCAAAAAGATGACTGTAAAGAAGCTGAGGGCATTGTTGTTTTAGACACTAAATTAAAAGAAACAGAAAACAATAACCTAATATTGGAATAAATGTCCCTGTCCTCAAGTTAGGCTAGGACAGGATGAAATCACATTATTTGAGTTCCAGATCTATGCCTTAGACAGGAAGGCTGCTCTTTAATTTTACATACAGCTTTCAGTAAATGCACAAATTCTCAAAAGGAATGAGGAGGTGCTATCTGTGTTTCAAGGACACCAATATAGTTGACAGCATACGAGATCCATGATGTGCTTGCTGAAGGATTAAAATGTGTTCTTCTTCTTTACTCTTTTGTTGTATCCAGAAAAGCAAACCACTCAATGTGACTTGGGGGTTCTCTGCCTTACTGTTAAATAGGAAGCCCCATCTGTTAGCACATAAATGTCAAGGGAAACATGTCAGATATCTCTGTGTATAAGAGGAGTCACTATCTATAAACTATGTGGCTCTGGAGCTTTTGTCAAAACATAAGACTCTGAGATTTAACAGCAGGCACAGCTTTCAACATATTATTTCATTGAGAGGGGAAGAATAAAACCTACATGAGATACACCAGTAATCCACTTATGCATTCAGACTGACAAAAATAACCTATAGGAAAATAGGCAAGCATGGGGTGCCTGGGTGGCTCAGTCGTTAAGCGTCTGCCTTCAGCTCAGGTCATGATCCCAGGGTCCTGGGATTGAGCCCCGCATCGGGCTCCCTGCTCCGCCGGAAGCCTGCTTCTCCCTCTCCCCCTGCTTTTATTCCCTCTCTCGCTGTCTCTCTCTCTGTCAAATAAATAGATAAAATCTTAAAAAAAAAAAAAAAAGAAAATGGGCAAACAGCCGATAAACAATTTAAGACTGGGAAGCCATCTGAATAACTGAAGGTAGCTGGCAAATGAATGCAGCAATGCCATTTCAGCAGGATTACATTGGTAAATTAGAAAAGATCTCTGTGCTGCTTAAGACACATATGGTCAAACCTGGATTTGAGATAAAAATCTTCATCTTTTTCTTTATATTTTTTCTTCAATATGAATAAAAACCCTTGTAGCTTTCTTTACCTCAGAGTTGCGACAAGCTTTGTTATAGCTTGTTAAGCAACTCCAGCGGAAAGAGAAAAGGGAGCATTCATTAGTAGTGAAAAAAAATTATCTGTCTATCTATCTATCTAAGAGAAAATGCGATAAATTGAAAACCAAGTGATTAAAAATTACTATGATATATGCTATCCTCTTTTAGTTACTTGGACAATTATAGATGTAATCTGATACTTATAATTCTGGATTTTTTTGAAGCTCATAAATTATAGATAACTTGTCTCGTTAAAATTATTGAGTAGCCCTACAGTATAGCAGTAGTAGTTGTTACCGGTAAGCCATTTATGGCTCAAGATGTGAGAAATATAGCACAGACTAAATAAGCAAAGAATTATAAGATCATATGAAATACATAAAAAATTGGAAACTTAAAAGGATATAGCTGTAGGTTGTTTTAGTTACGTGTAGGATGTGCATTTGGCATCCACAGCCATGTAGAAAATAGCTAGAGATGAAGAGGAAACTAAAAGAAAATTTCTTTAGGGACCTAATAGAAAACTCAAGAGTCAATATATTAAAGCTAACATAGTGATTCCAGTTAAGAGCACTAATCTTATTTGAACAGGATTGTATATCTTCTCTCAGTCAGCAGAGAAAATTAGAAGTACTAAATACAAAGTAAAGAGTTCTATTGAGGAGACATTGAATTTTAATAGAAAAATAGGGAGCAAGCCATGGTTGGGGGTGGGGAATGGAGAAGAATAATTCACACAAATCTAGTTTATAAGAATTCTTGAGATTAAAAGGAGTAAAGTGTAATGTTACATCTACTGAATACCAGATGGGGATCTGAAACATAGTATTTTATGAGACCTATGTTTAAGCCCTGGCTTGTTGACTTCCTGGCAGTGTGATTTTATGGGCAATAAGAGATTTAAGCATCCTACTTTCCCATCTATAAAATGCTGGTACCAAAGCTACATTTCACTGATTACAAGTAGCACTTTTGTTTACATTTTACCACCCCTGAAATAGAGATGTGTGTTACAATTGATGGTATCTTGTCATTGCAGTGAGCCAGGCAGGTTTTGTGACACATTTAACTGTCTGCCTATACACAAACTTGGTTCCTGCTGTCATGGTTAGACAACTACAAGCCATTACTGATTCAGTCAACAAACAACTTAAGGATCAAATAAGGAAGAGACATTTGTCCTAGTTGTTTTCTGAAACCTTTTACTGGCATCTTCTTACAAGATCAAGAAAGCACCAGCATCAAAACTTGCAAAATGGATGTCAGTGTCTAGGAAGAAAATTCTTAAGATAGAAAAAGGGCACTCCTCTATGACATGCTGCCTCATCCATGCTCATGGTGGCACATAGGATATATTGGATGGAAAAACAGACACATCTATCATGCTGAGTTGAAAACTGATTCAGAAGAGTCAAGCCAATCATGAAATAATTGAGAGAATACTGTAGTCTGCTTACTTGACTTTCTTATCCTTTTTAGTATGCTCAGGACTATATATATGATAGAAATTTATGCCTAAATAAATCTAAAGAAGCCCTTTGAATAAAAATCATAAGAGATAAATAATTGTTAGTTTAATTGGCAATTTTTGTTTCTTTCTCAGTGCTACATGAAGTAGTGATGTCTCAATCATGCCATCATTGATGTAACTAATATTTTGTTAATGGATATAAATGTCCACCTACTTCCTCTCATAAACAATGTTACAATGAATTCTTGCAGCTTCATTTTTTGTATACACTTGTTTAGTTTTTCTTTATAGTAAATTTATACATATGAAATTGTTTCATCAAAAGGCATGTAGACTTATTTTGTATTTGGGAATACAGAGAAGTTTTTTTTCTCCAAAAAAGGCCATATAAAATTTTGCTTGCTAAGCAATATATTATAGAAGTAGAAATACTTTCACAGACTGATCTTAGTTGAAATATTAAGCTGAAATAGATTTAGTATTAAAGCCTTGTGGATCTAATTTAGAGTATTTGGAATTGTCCTCGGCGAGACAAGTTGGAAATAGTTAGAGGTTACTCATGGGAGTGCTATTGCCATTTTGGACAGGACTCTTTTGTGTCGTGGGACTAATCTGTGCCCTTTAGGAATACATCAATCTAGTCCCTGACTCTCAAGTGCTCTGCAGTGACACTGTGACAAAGAAAACACATACATTTCCAAATGCCTCCTAGGTCAAGGGAGCTGGGTGAAATGAAAACATTGTTCCAAGACAAAACAGGTAGTGGGAAGACCATAGGGAATTTAAATTAATACAAGATCTGTCTCTCTCTTGGTATGCTTCTAGAGCAGATTCATCCTAATTTTGGTTATTTCACTGTGGGATAGTCAATGCTTAACTACAAGGTTTTGTCTTTTTTTCTAATCATCTAGAAATGCAGCTTTCCAATCACAAAGGATAGGAATGCCCAGAACTTGTAAAATATTGTAGTGCTCTTTTAAAATCTTTAGATATAGATCTGTTGTAGAGAATGAATTTTTAAAATTTTAATTGTAAAAGAAACTGTGATCCATCACAATGTAAATTGTGTAGGTAGGTCCTTTGTTGTTACTTTTGTTTTTGTTTTTGTTTTTGCTTTGATGTTGAAAACACCTCAGATGGCTCCCAGGTCTCATTTTCACCCTGTGCCTGCTCAAAATAAATAGGGCTTCTGGCTTTAAATACAAATGCATTTTATTAAATGTCCCTGTGACCCAAAGTCTCCCATAATATGAATGTTCTTTGACCACACCCTCATCAAATCTGGTTAATAACCACAGAGTATTTGTAAATAATACAGCTCTAAAGTCAGACTGCCCTGGTTCAGTCATTGTTTAATCGTTCCGTGCTTCAATTTCTGTATCTGATAGTTTCAAGGATAGCACTACAATTCCTTCCAAGAACTCTCGAGAATTAAACCTGTACTTGACACATAGAAAGCACTCTGTATGTTTATCGTTGTCGTTATCATAGTTATCTGTGATGGCTTTGCAGTGTGTCAGCTGAGTGAGAAATCATGATTTCCAGAATCCCTTCCCTGAACAGTGTGGGTTCTTTTGACCATAGGAAAATCTACTTGCTCTTTGGAAGAGGAGGGTAAAGCAGCAGCTCTTTTGGAGACAGAGGCTGTTGCTGTGCCTGCCCATTGCTAGAGCTCTGTTGACTCACCTTGTTGAGGGAGGGTGGCTGCCCTGCCCAAAACCAACTCCCCAGTCCCACCCCCAGCTCCATATCTGAGACTCCTGGGCCAAGTGTCAGGTGCATGTTTAGCTTCTTGAGGAAATGTACTAATGCTTCTGCTGTCACCCCATCGTTAAAGTTAGAGATTTGGAAGCAGTGAGAGACAGAGGTTCTGCAGTTCTAGAGAGAGCCATCCATGGCTTCCTACTAGTTTCCAGATTCCAGTTTTTCTTTGCTGTCATATCCATCTTTCTTTCTGACTGCCAACCCTGCTGACCGCAGACCTAGCAACAGGTTCAGTGGCAACTGACTTAACCTGTTTTTAACCACCTTGCACAATCACATCAAACCCACCCCCTTGCAACATATTCCTTGTACCTGTCATAGAGGTTCTTCTTCGATCGAACCTCATATATCGGTTATATAGTTTTGCTATTGGCAGGGTAAAAAAAGTCTCATTTAAAAAAAAAAACATTTATTTCAGGAAGAGAGAGAACACGTGTGGGCACCCTCTCTCACTTTTGGAGAGGGGCAGAAGGAGAGGGGAAGGGAGAGTGAGAAAGAATTTTGAACAGACTCTTCGCTCAGCGCAAAGCCCCATACGGCGCTTAAGCTTAAGGCTCGGAGATCAAGGCCTGAGCTGAAACCAAGAGTCAGATGCTCAACTGACTGGGCCACCCAGGTACCCTTTTGTTTTAATGTGTACTTCTTTATTATTAGAACCTGAATATCTTTTGAAGTGTTCATTCGCTTATCATCCATAATTTGCCTATTTGTATTTGCCCAATTTTCTATTAGATTGTTCCTCCATGTTTTTTTTAGAGGTGGGAGAGGGAGAGGGAGAGGGAGAGAGAGAATCTCAAGTAGGCTCCACACCCAGGAGCTCCATCCCTCAATCCTGAGACCATGACCGGAGCCTTAAAATGAAGAGTTGGTTGCTTAACCAACTGAGCCACCCAGGCACCCCTAGATTGTTTCTCCTATATTGCTTTGTAGGAATGCATTATAAATTAAGGTTATCAAACCTTTGTAATAAGTATTGTATGTGTTTTTTTAAATTTTATGTATTCTTTTGCTATGCAGAATTTCAATTTTTTTGTAATTAAATGTCACATTATTTGACTTTGTAAGTTCTAGCCTTGATAGTGTGCCTTCCCCAGCAAACAGAGAACTATTTATATATCCCATCCTCCCAGATTTCTTGAGATATAATTGATATGTAACATTGTATTAGTTTATGGTATACAACATAGTGATTCGATATATGTATATATTGCAAAACAATTGCCACAATAAGTTTAGTTAATATCCACCATCTCACATAGTTATAATTTTTGTGTGTGTGATGAGAACTTTCAAGATCTACTTTTTAAGCAGCTTTTCAAATTACAATACAGTAGTGTTAATTATAGTCACAATGCTATACATTATATCCCCAGAACTTATTTATCTTGTAACTGGAAGTTTGTACCTTTTGACCTCCTTCACCCATTCTGACTATATACCATCCCCTACCTCTGGCAACCACCAGTTTCTTCTCTGTATCTATGAGTTAATCATGGCTATTGTAAATAATGATGCAGTCAACATGGAGATGCACATCGTGGTAGTGATTTCATTAAAGATAGTGATTTCATTTCCTTTGAGTACATACCCAGAAGTGGGAAAGCTGTATCATATGGTAGTTCTATTTTTAGTTTTTTGAAGGAACTCCATACTGTTTTCCATAGTGGTTGCACCAATTTACATTCCCACCAACAGTGCACAAGGGTCCCCTTTTCTCCACATCTTTGACAACACACATTACTTCTTATCTTTTTGATAGTAGCCATGCTAACAGGTATGAGGTGATACCTCATTGTGGTTTTGATTTGCATTTCCCTGGTAGTTAATGATGTTGAGTTCCTTTTTATACTTGTTGGCCATTTGTATGTCTCCTTTAGAAAAATGTCTATTCAGGTTCTTTTTTTTTTTTTAAATCAGATGGCTTGCTTTGTTTTTGTTTTTGTTTTATGTTGTTAAGTGGTATGAGTTCTTTATGCATTTTGGATATTAACTCCTTATCAGTTATATGATTTGAAAATATTTTCTCCCATTCAGTAGATGGACTTTTTTCATTTTGTTGATGGTCTTCTTTGCTGCGCAGGAGCGTCTTAGTTTTTAGAATCTTATCTGTTTATTCTTGCTTTTGTTGCCTTTGCTTTTGGTGTCAAATCCAAAAATATTTTTGCCAAGACTGATGCCTAGAAGCTTACCCCTGTATTTTCTTCCGGAGTTTTATGGTTTCAGGTTTTATTTTCAAGAACTTAATCCATTTTGAGTTGAGTTTTGTGTATGATGGAAGATAGGGATCTAGTTTTGTTCTGTTGCAGGTGGCTGTCCCGTTTCCCCCACACCATTTATTGAAGAGACTACCTTTCTTCCACTGTGCATTATTACATACTTTGTCATAAATTAATTGACCATTTATGTGTAGGTTTATATCTGGACTCTCAGGTCTGTTTCATTGATCTATGTGTTTGTTTTCATGCCGATACTATACAGTTTTGATTACTAGAGCTTACTAATGTAGTTTGAAGTCAGAAACTGAGATGCATCTACCTTTGTTCTTCTTGCCCAAGATTGCTTTGAATATTTGGTGGTTTTTGTGGATCCATACAAATTTAGGGTTGTTTGTTCTATTTCTGTGAAAATTGTCATTGGAATTTTGATAAGGATTTCATTGAATCTGTAGTATATATTTTTTAATTTGGAGAAAATTTATCACCAAGTCCTTGATATGTGATTTACATTATTATTGGAACTCTTAGTATTTGGGTAAAATGGTCAAATATTTTGAATACTATATATATTATTAGATGGACTACTCTCATAACAAATATATACAGTTTGTAATCTGTGACAGTTAAAAAAAATTACACAAGTATTGCCAACTTACAAAATTATAACAGCAGGTTTAGCAATCATCTGAAAAAATGCTGGAAAATATATATTTTTTGTATTTATGGTATTAAATTTGGAAAGGACAGTAAAAGTCACATAATCTAAAATCTCGGTCAAAAAAAGGAAACTTGGTAGATCATTATAACTTTATTTATTAGAAATTATTTCTTAATTCTCATCTGTTGCTTCTAGTTTTGCTGTCTGAAGTTCTGCAAGATATGTCTAATATTTTCTTTTTCAATAGCCTTTAAATCTTTGAAGATAACTTTTATAGTTTTGTTAAGAATATCTTTTCCAGTTCTTCATTCATATTCATTCATTAATTTATTCAACATATATTTATTGAGCACTTATTATATGCAAGCAATGTTTTACATGTTGAGTACATTCCAGTGAAAAATAAGACCATGACCTCTTGGACCTTACATTCAAGTAGTTAAAAGTTCCTTATATTACAAATTTTCATACTATTTATCTCTTTCTTTCCTTTTAATATATTTTTTTAATTTATTTGAGAGAGAGAAAAAGCTGAGAGAGAGGGAGAACATGAGCAGAGGGGGATAGGGAGGGGTAGAGGGAGAAGCAGCCTCCCCGTTGAGCAGGAAGCCAGGGATGTGGGGCTCAATCCTAGGACTTGAGCCAAAGGCAGACACTTAAGTGACTGAGCCACCCAGGTGCCCCTCTTTATCACTTTAGCAACGCTTCTGTATTTCTTAACTTCTTAAGTGTTTTGCATAGAATAAATAAAACATGATGGACTGTGGTCTAACTAGTGTAGCTGCAGTGGTGAGCCATGTGTTCTTTGTTCACATACAAATAATTTTCCATTGAAATTAATTACATTTCAGTGATTAGAAATTCAAAGCAAGATTGGCTTGTTACATGCAGAAGTGTTGCCTTACTATACTTCATATTGTGTCAGGAATTTGCCTAGGAAGAGTTCACGACCAGAAGTTACAACACCAGAGAGGTGGTTAGACTATAGAACTTTTAGGAATACTTTTTTAGCAAACCAGTTTGTAACAGAAGTAGCCTCTAAATCTTCAAGTACATACATAGAGACTAGGATTGTTATTGGAGGGAACTTGTCAATTCAATGACTTCTTACTTTATGGTTGACATGTTTCCTGTCTATTTTATTTGTAAGTAAGTTCTATACCCAATGTGGGGCTTGAACTCATGACCCAGAGATTAAGAGTTGCATACTCTACCCACTGAGCCAGCCAGGCACCCCTAGGATGATTATTTTAATGTTTATTTCCCTTTCTTTATTATTGTCATAAAATTATATTGCCCAATTATTTATTTTTATATATTTGGATTTAAGTTGTTAATTTTTGCAATGACTTGCCTTGTTTGTAAAGATGAACATTTTCACTCACTCATTCATTCATTTAACATGACTTATTTATGTGCCTAGAACAGTGTTAGGAATAAATGTAATACAACTTTCCAGTTCAGGAGAAATAGAAAAGAAAAATACACATGACTGTAGGATATATTGGTAACAGATGGAGTGGTTAAGATCTGGAACTGGGGAGCTTAATAGACTAAGAGGATTTAGATCATGAAGGTGACAACTAAGAATTAGTGCTTCATCTTGAAGGCAGTGGGAAACTCTTAGGGTTTAACCAGGGGATTAACATGAATAGATTAGTACTGTAGAAAGATCACTTTTGACTGCCATGCAGACAATGGATTGCAGAGAAACTGCAAGTATAGCAACTAGTTAGGAAGTTATTATAACAATATACACAAAGATGATGGTGTCCGTAGTGAGTGTAGGCAGTTTATAGACAGGTCTACTCATCAGACAATCTGCAAGATTTGAGGGGAAGAGGATCTGAAATTCTTTGGAAAATAACATTTAAGAGATGGGTTGAAGACAGAAAATCCACAATGAAGACTAGAATGAGTGGTGGGAGTATAACCAGGAGATCTTTTGGAAGGGGAGTCCAAAACTAAATATTACACTTCATTATGTATGTGCCTGGGGAGAAAAGTGTTTTGATGTTTGTGTTAGGTGAAAATAAAGTAGTGGTTTTCTTTTTAAAACAAAGCAAAGACATAGCATTCACTAAGTTATCACTATTACTTGGTCCATTGTCAGTAATAGATCAATAATAATTTTGGGAAAGGGAATTGGAACCAAACCTCCTTAATGGGAGACTCTCTAAGAGATGTCTTAGAGTGTGTATGGGTAATGAGGCTAATCTATCAGCATCATCCTGTTATTTCAGGAATGTAGTGATGATAAATGTGAATATGTCATAGTTCCACAGACTCTGTAATTAATTACCAACTTGCAGTTATCTTCAGACACTTATTAACAACATTTAAATTTGGTTTTAACAATCTATCATAGTCCTTTTAAGTAGGAGGTTTCTAAATCCCAGCAGTTGTTTTCATTAGCTGCCAAGTAGAAATATGACCACGTGCTCTGTGCAAGTCAGAAAAGCTAGCAGCACCTCTGTTTTCCCAAATGTTCATTTAACTGCAGGGAGAAACAGCAACAATAATAAAATTTAAAAAGGACTACATTTCATTCAGATCTATATTTCAAAGAACATTTTATTTTATTTTTAAAAAAAATTTTATTTATTTATTTGTCAGAGAGGGAGTGAGCACAGGCAGGGGGAGTGGCAGGCAGAGGGAGAAGCAGGCTCCTTGCTCAGCAAGGAGCCCGACTTGGGGCTCCATCCCAGGACCTTGAGATCATGATCTGAGCTGAAGGCAGACCCTTAACTGACTGAACCACCCAGGCATCCCAAAGAGTATTTTAAATATGACCTTTTTACATCATTTGCTGGTAACATCTAATTGGTATGAACAGAGTGTGATTTTACAGTAAATATAATCAAAATTCTTTTAAAAAAATCCTAGGAAGTCACTATTTGAATGTGGTATTTCCATTTAATCAATAAGAGACCAGAGGGCCCAAGGGGGTCAGTTTATACATCTACAGGTGGGAGAACTGATATTCAAATAGGCCTCCAAATGCTGAAGTCTTTGGTCATTTGACTTTTTTCAATGGTTTTAAAATGCACTTGTTTGTCTTTTGAGTCCAGATCCCTGTCTGTAAAGAGCCTCATCTTAAGCTCCTATCCCCATTCCAGGGGCTCTGGTATGCCATCTCAGAATTCTTACAGCCTCAGAAAGGCTAATTTAAACTATGCATCAGCCACAAGGCTGCCTCCTGTTTAGATCAATTTAGATGAATTCTAGTACAGAGAAAGACAAACAGAAAAAAACAAAAACAAAAGCTAATTTGATATATTGATGAATTTAAAAAAGATCACTTATGTTTATTGGATAGAGTTCAGTGTTGTCTGGAAATTTTTTGAAAAAATGTATTTCTGCCCTCCCTTTTTAAAAAATATTTTAACTTTAAAATAATTTTAAAGCTCCTTTATTTCCTCACCCATGCTAACATGTCACATGACCATAGCACACTGACTGAAACCAGTAAGTTAATATTGCCGATTACTATTAAGTAAACTCCAGACTTTAGTTATGCATCGGTTCCTCCCCCCAACATTCCTTTTCTGTTTCATAATCCAGTCTGGCTTCCTACATTGCATTTAGTTGTTGGGTTTCCTCAGTTTCCTCCAATCTCTGGCAGTTCTTCAGTGTTTCCTTGTCTTTCATCCTCTTGACATTACAGAGAAGGACTGGTCAGTTATTTTGTAAGATATCTCTCAATGCGGTTTCGTGTAATGTTTATTCATAGATAGAGTGATGTATCTTTGGCAAGAATATCACCAAAGTAATGATGTGCCTTTCTCAGTGAATCACATTAAGCAGTACATAATGTTGCCATGCCTGGGTGGCTTAGTCGGTTAAGTGTCTTCCTTCGGCTGAGGTCATCATCTCAGGGTCTTGGGATGGAACCCAGAGTTGGGCTCCCTGCTCAGCAGGGAGTCTGCTTCTCCCTCTCCTTCTGCCCCTCCCCCCCAATAAATAAATAAAATCTTTACCAAAAAAAGGAGTACGTAATATCACTATCTTGTTATTGGTAATGTTGACTTTGATTACTTAGTTGGGTGATGTCTGCCAACTTTCTCCACTGTAAAGTTACTGTTTCTCCTTTTATAATTAATAAATATCTTAGAGGGGAGAACACTCTGAGACTGTGCAAATATCCTGTTTTTTTCTGAAATTTTTACCCACTAATTTTAGTATCCATTGGTAGGCGTTGCTTGAAACAATGATAGCTGTGGTTTTAAATTCCTGGTGACTTTGTATTTCCCTTATTCCTTCTATATTTATTAATTGGAATTCTTCTGTGTGGAAGAGGTGGCCCTTTCCCAGATTTATTTACTTATTCGGTTATTTAAATTTATCAGTATGGAGTCATGGATATTTATTTTATTCTATGAGTTATAATCCAATAGCATTGTTATTTATTTTATTTCTACTATTATTGAAGCTTTGGCCATTGGGAGCTCCTTCAGGTTAGTTTCTGCATCCTTTTGATCTGCCCTCATTCCTTTTTGAACACACTCCTTTACTTCCTGGAACCACAAGATGCTCCAGGCTCATTTTATGTTCTCCCTGCCTCAGTTTTGGTACCAATCACTTTTAAAGAGCCCCGGTTTCTTTTTTAGAGAATGGTATTTGAAAACCAAGATCTGGATGTTAGGTGTGTGTCCTTGCTCCTAGGCCCTCTCAGTGGACAAGCTTAGGAATATATGTATGTATACCAACCCTTGCATGCATACTTCTATATTCCTTTCTTTCTGTATTTATCTATTAAACACAAGTTCGTACTGATCCCTCAGCCACCTGGTGGGCTTAATTATCATATAAACTATTCTAATTGAAATCCTTGGAAAATGAAATTTTCAAGGTTTCCCACTCCAATTACACTAGGCTCCAAATAAAAAAATGTGTGTTATGTTTCCAGATTTGCTAGAAACCATCTGTATCACCTTGATCTCTCCTTTTCTTCCTCCTGACCTATAAAAGTAGCGTAACAATGCCTGCCCTATCTAGGTCACCAGGTGGTTTCAGATATTTAATCAAAAGTCTTGCTTCTGTCTCTCCTTCTCTGTCAGTGTCTCTCTGTTGTCCTTCATAGCCAGTCTTCTTCCCTGTCTCCAGCTCTTATTCTCCTGAAAGCTCACCTCCATCCTGCAGATAGGATGATCAATCAGAAATGAAATTTCTTTTCCTGTTTAAACTTTCAGTGGCATTTTATCTGCTAAAAAAAAATCAGACATAAGGACATGGCATGATAAACAAAACCCTCTGTGGTCTGATTCTTTCCTATTTATGGATCTCATCTCTTGCTATTTTCTATCCTCCTGTTTTATGTGCTAGTATTACAAGATTCTTGAAATCATCTTCCTTTGTCAACAGAAGTCTTTTTTCCAACACTTTGTTTTTATGATACTATTTGGTCATATTTGGATTGGGATAACTTTAACAGTTTCTTCTAGCTAACTCTTACCTAAATTTCAAGGATCATTTTGGTGTCATATACCCATTTATTTTGTTATATGCTGGTAACTGGTACCTGGTCAATTCAATTGATACTTGATAACTTGATGAATTGTTTTTAATTTTTCTGTTACCACTTCCTTATTACTCCTGTTTCCTGATACCTGAAAGCTACTGTATTTTGCTTTCTGCCTTCATTAATCTAAAATTGCTCTGGGTAATATAAATTGCCAAATTCATACACAATTTTTAGTTCTTATCTAACTTAACATTTAAAGTATATGGGATGTTAGAGGTAATTCATTGTGGTTGCCATGCAGAGGGTTCTAATGGCAATGCATAAATGGAGATGGCTTAGTTGGGAAAAGAGCAGTGCTGAGAGACAAGGTTGGAGCAATAAATTAGGGCTACCTCTTACAGAAATCAGTAGACCCTGTTAAGGAGATCAAATTTAGCCTGAAAGCAATGGAGAGCTGTATAAGAGTTTTAAATAGGGAAAGTCATATTTTAAAAACATAATTTTGAATGAACTTGGCAAGACTGGCTAGCATGTCAAATTAAATAGGGCAGTACTGGAAGGAAGGGAAATTAGATTGTTGCATAATCCTAGAATTAGAATATGATTTAGGTAAACTAAGGTAGAAAAAGTATGGAGAAAAATGGAAGCATTGAAAAGATATAGTAGATAGAATTAACATGATTTGATGAAGTGGAAGTAGAACTTAAGTGGGAAGAAGAAATAATAGATTTTTAGTTATTTTTTAAATGATAAAGGGATTCCCAAAGATCAGGATGCAGGAGGTTAAGTGCCTTTGAGAGATGTTGAGTTTGAGACTCCTGTGGAGTAGCTAAATGGAGCAACAGTCCCATTAGCAGCCTCATACATATCTAAAGCCTTAAATACAAATGTGGGGAAGAGATGCAGGTTTTGAAATCACTAACATGTTGATGGCAAGTGAATCTATGATTGTAGGTGAGATATCCCAGGATGTCTGTGGAGCGAAAAAGGATAGAGCACCTTCTATTGCATTCCCGTTCTCATCATAGTGAACAGAACTCCACTTACCCACCTGGAAACCTTGGAGTCATGCTCAACTACATCCTCTCTATCATCTCTCTGACCCATGTATAAATCACTTTCCTGCTTAAATCCTCCTTGTTCTGACTATCTCTGCCTTAGCTCAGGATCTTGGAATTTCTTTCATGGACTACTGATTATCGTTCTCACTGGTCTTCAGGCTGTCAACTTAACTTCTTCCAAACCATCTCTCTTATGTATTTTATGCCCCCAGAATCTGCCCACTATTCATAAATATGTTTATTGAGTTAATTATTGAATGTTTGTTTTTTAAATGCATCAAGTGCTAAAAAATAGGAGCTAATAAATTTTAACCAAGGTTGAAATCTCAATTCTCTTTAGAAACTGTTATATAAAAATTCATAGATGAGACTAGATAAAAATAAATATTAATATTTATTATCTTTGTGGGTACTTAATACCATCTATCATGGATAGAAGGAAAACTCTCTCACAGTAATCTTGAAGAAATACATAACTATTATGTGGGGGTGTAATATCTAAGGTGATCTAGATAACGTGATACAAGTTGTTGTCTTAAGGCAAGAGGAAAAAAAGAAGAACATCAGAGAAGTCCTATCAGAGTAATTGCGTATCTCACCCCAAATTTCTGACATGGATCTTTGAGGTTCTAGGACAAGGAGCTTCAGGTACAAACTAATTTGCCACAAGCCAATTCCTGTGATGACACACACAATATGATGACTGCTAATTCCTGATGGTTTTAAGAGAATAGATAAAACAATAAATGCAGACATTTTAGATACTTAGTATTATACATGGAGAAGGCCAAAGAAGATGAGATAATCTCTAAAATGGTATACCGGGATTCTTTTAAGAGTTTGTTGAAAAGCAACATGGAAACAAAGGGAAGAGCAAGGAAAATATCAAAACTGATCTTTCCTTAAAAACAAAAATTTCATCAGTAAAATTTCTTAACCAATTGACCAATTTTTCCTGCTATTTTACATCCTCCTTTCCTTTGTGTGAAATGTCCAGAAGTAGTTTTATTTTTTATACTGAGGGTTTTGTTTTCACACCACCATAGAGAACGCTCCAAAAAGCAAAAGAAGACAGACATTTAATTCAGTCTCTAAATGTTTATAAATATGGTGGGTTTTAGAATGCTTGGACTGGTAAACCACCATAGTAGGTTAGTGAATTTGGAGTAAAGAAACATAGTGATTTCCATACAATTAATATTTGTTCATCTGTTGATTAACATATATTTATTGAGAAATAAATATGCACTGGATACTATTATTGATGGAGGCATACAGCAAATACATTTTGCTCAGTAAGCTTACATTTGGAGAGAGGGAGATTGACAATTAAGAAATAAGTAAATATATATTATACTATCAGGTAATTATGGGTGTAATGATGAAAAATAAACTGGGTTCTGAGATAAAGAGTAAAAGGGGAGTTATTTGGAATGGAGTTGACATAATTCCCAATGAGACATCTAAGACCATTTAAAGTAAAGGTTTAAGTATTTTATTTATTTATTTTTATTTTTTTTTCCCAAACGACAAAAATTTAATAATGTACTTGGGTAACAATAAACCTGATTCCGAGTCAGCATAATAAAAAATTCACTACAGGAAGTGAAAACATAATTTTGTTATGTTTCAGTAACATATTTCAGTAACGTATTTCTTCAAATACGTTAAAAATAATTAGGGTAACTGTCTACATTTCTTGATATAATGAAACGACCAGGTGGTGGCAGGTGAGGGGGATGTTCCTGAATCTGGTTGGCAGAATCCAAGGATACTGCTAAAAAATCCTACAATGCATAGGACAGACCTCCACAGAATTTTCTAGTTCTAAGCATAAATAGTGCCAAGACATAGAAACCCTGCCTTAGTTTAAGGCTCAAGTATTTTAATCCACATGTGTAGAGGGGATATCATTTGGAGAGTGGCACTGTGTATTGGAATCTATATAAAAGTGGGACACCTTAAAATGTCATTCTTTTTTTAAATTCCAGTATAATTAATTTACAGTGTTATATTAATTTCAGGTGTACAACTTAGAAATTCAACAACTCTATACATTACCCAGTGCTCATCACAATAAGTGTACTCTTAATCACCTTCACCTACTTCAGCCATTCTCCCACTCACATCCCCTCTGGTAACTACTAGTTTGTTCTCTATATTTAAGAGTCTTTTTGTGGGCGCCTGGGTGGCTCAGCGGGTTAAAGCCGCTGCCTTCGGCTCAGGTCATGATCCCAGGGTCCTGGGATTGAGGCCCGCATCGGGCTCTCTGCTCGGCAGGGAGCCTGCTTCCTCCTCTCTCTCTGCCTGCCTCTCTGCCTCCTTGTGATCTGATCTCTCTCTCTCTCTCTGTGTCAAATAAATAAATAAAATCTTTAAAAAAAAAAAAAGAGTCTTTTTGTTTGTTTGTTTGTTTGTTTGTTTGTCTCTTTTTTTTCTCTATTCATTTGTTTTGTTTCTTAAATTCCACTACTGAGTGAGATTGTCTGGTATTTGTCTTTCTCTGATTGTACTTATTTCACTTAGCATTATAGCCTCTAGATCCATCCATGTTACAAATGATAAGATTTCACTTTTTATGGCTAAGTAATATTTCATTCTGTATATATCACCCCTTCTTTATCCATTCATCTATTGATGGACCCTTGGGTTGCTTTCATATCTTGGCTGTGGCAAATAATGCTGAACATATCTTTTTGAACTGGAGTTTTTGTATTCTTTGAGTAAATACCCAGTAATAAAATTGCTGGACCATATGGTAATTCTATTTTTAATATTTTGAGGAACCTCCATATTGTTTTCTACCATGGCTGCACCAGTTTGCATTCCCACCAACAGTGCACGAGGGTTCCTTTTCTTCCACATCCTCACTAACACTTGCTGTTTCTTATGTTTTGAATTTTAGCCATTCTTACAGGTGTGAGGTGATATCTCATTGTGGTTTTAATTTGCATTTCCCTGATGAGGAGTGATGTTGAGCATCTTTTCATGTGTCTCTTGGCCATCTGTATGTCTTCTGTGAAGAAATGAATGTTCATATCTTCTGCCCATTTTTTACTTGAATAATTTGGACATTTGGAGGTTCAGTTGTGTAAATTCTGTATATATTTTGGATACTAACTCCTTATCAGATATATGATTTGCAAATATTTTCTCCCATTCAGTAGGTTGTCCTTTTGTTGATTGTTTCCTTGGCTGTGCAGAGGTTTTTATTTTAATGTAGTCCCCTAGTCTAGTTTTGCTTTTTCTTTTCCTTGCCTTAGGAGACATATCTAGAAAACTGTTGCTAAGACTGATGTCAAAGAAATTGCTTCTTGTGCTCTCTTCTATGATTTTTATGGTTTTTCATATATGGCCTTTATTATGTTGAGGTATGTTCCCTCTGAACCTACTTTGTTGAGGGCTTTTATCATGAATGGGTGTTGTACTTTGTCAAATGCTTTTTCTGCATCTATTGAAATGACCATATTGTTTTTATCCTTTCTCTTATTGATGTGATGTATCACATTGGTTGCTTTGCAAATATTGGATCACCATTGTATCTGAGGAATAGATCCCACTTGATCATGGTGAGTGATTTTTTAAAATGTATTACGGATTCAATTTGCTAATATTTTGTTAAGAATTTTTGCATCCATGTTCATTAGAGATAGTGGCCTGTAGTTCTCTTTTGTTGTAGTGTCTTTATCTGGTTGTGGTATCAGAGTAATAATGCTGGCCTCATACGATAACTTTGTAGAAGAATAGGTATTAACTCTTTTTGAAATGTTTGGTAAAAATTCTCCTGTGAAGCCATCTGGTCCTGGACTTTCTTTTTTTTTGGAGTTTTTGATTTACTGATTCAATTTCATTGCTGGTAACCAGTCTGTTCAAATTTATTATTTTTTCCTGATTCATTTTTGGAGGTTATGCGTTTCTAGGAATTTATCCATTTTTTTAGGTTGTCCAATTTGTTGGCAAATAATTTTTCATAATATTCTTTTATAATCCTTTGTATTTCTGTGGTGTTCACTGTTATTTCTTCTCTTTTATTTCTGATTTTATTTATTTGAATCCTCTCTCTCATCTTTTTTTTTCTATGAGTCTGTCTAAAGGTTTATCAATTTTGTTAATCTTTTCAAAGAACCAGCTCCTGGTTATATTGATCTGTTCCATTAGGACTTTTTGGTTTTGTTTTGTTTCTATTTCATTTATTTCTGCTCCAATCTTTATTATTTTTTTCCTTCTACTTGTTTTGGGGGTTTTTTTTTTTTGTTCTTCTTTTTCCATCTCCTCCAGGTGTAAAATTAGGTTGTTTATCTGACATTTTTCTTGCTTCTTAGGGTAGGCATGTATTGCTATAAACTTAGAATGACTATAGACTTGCTATAAACTTAAAATAGCGTTTGCTGTATCCCAAAGATTTTGGATCATTGTGTTTTTATTTTCATTTGTCTCCATGTATTTTTTGATTTCCTCTAATTTCTTGGTTGACCCATTCATTGTTTAGAAGTTTATTATTTAACCTCCATGAGTTTGTGTTCTTTCCAGATTTTTTCTTGTGTTTGATTTCCTCGTTTCATAGCATTGTGGTTGGAAATGATGCATGGTACTACTTCAGTCTTTTTGAATTGGTTGTGACTTGTTTTGTGGCCTAACCTCATCTCTTCTGGAGAATGTTCCATGTGCACCTGATGGAATGTTCTGAATATATCTGTGAGATTCATCTGGTCCAATGTGTCATTCAAAGCCACTGTTTCCTTGTTGATTTTCTGTTTGGATGATCTTTCCAGCGATGTAAGTGGGGTGTTATGTTTGTGATTAGCAGTTTTATGTATTTGGGTGCTCCCATATTGGGTGTAAAAATATCTGCAATTGTTATATTTTCTTGTTATATTGTTCCCTTTATGATTATGTAGATTCCTTCTTTGTCTCTTGTTACAGTCTTTGTTTTAAAGTCTATTTTGTCTCATATAAGTAGTACTACCTCAGTTTTCTTTTCACTGCCATTTGCATGATAAATTGTTTTCCATCCCTTCACTTTCAATCTGCATGTGTGTTTAGGTCTGAAATGAATCTCTTGTAGGTAGCATATAGGTGGGCCTTGTTATTTTATTCATTTCATCACCCTATGTCTTTTGTTTGGAGTGTTTAGTATTCAGAGCAATTATTGATAGGTATGCACTGATTGCCATTTTGTTCCTTGTTTTATGGTTGTTTTTGTAGTTCTTCTCTGTTCCTTTCTTCTCTTGCTCTCTTCTCTCATGGTTTGCTGGCTTTCTTAGTGATATACTTGGATTCCTTTCTGTTTATTTATTTATTTTTTGCATATCTATTACCAGTTTTTAATTTATGGTTACCATTAGGTTTATATTTAATATCTTATAATAGTCTATATTGCATTAATGGTAACTTAAGTTTGAACCCATTCTAAAAGTACAAAATTTTTAATCCTCTCCCCCCATGTTTTAGATAGATAGTGTCATACTTTATTTATGTACACTCTTTTATTTTATAACTTCCTTGACTGATTTTTATAGATTTGCTTAATTTTATTGCTTTTGTGTTTTCACTTTTCTTACTCTTGCTTATGGTCTTTCCTTTCCATTCAGAGTGCACTTTAATAATTATTCTAGGATTAGTTTGGTGGTCATGAATTTCTTCAACTTTTGTTTGGGGAGCTCTCTATCTTTCCTTCTACTCTAAATGATAGCTTTGCTAGATAGAGTTTTCTTTGTTGCAGGGTTTTGCTTTTTTGTTTGTTTGTTTTCTTTTCTTTTTTCTTTTTTTATTTTTTTTAAATAAGATTTTAGTTATTTATTTGGCAGAGAGAGACACAGCGAGAGAGGGAACACAAGCAGGGGGAGCGGGAGAGAGAGAAGCAGGCATCCTGCCAAGCAGGGAGCCTGATGTGGGGCTCGATCCCAGGACCCTGGGACCATGACCTGAGCCGAAAGCAGACGCTTAACGACTGAGCCACCCAGGTGCCCCTGTTTGTTTTCTTTTAGCACTTTGAATATATTATGGCACTTTCTTCTAGCCTGCAAAGTTTCTGCTGAAATTAGAAGATAGACTTAGGAAATTTCCCTTGTATATAACTGTTTTCTTTTGTCTTGCTGCTTTTAAAATTCTCTTTGTACTTTTTGCCATTTCAATTACTATGTGTCTTTGTATGGAATTCCTTGGGTTGATTTTACTAGAGGCTTTCTATGCCTCCTGGATCTGGATTTCTGTTTCCTTTCTCAGATTAGGAAAATTTTCAGGTATTATTTCTTCAAACAAAAAAAGTTTCTGTCTTATTTTCTCTCTCTTCTCTTCCGGGATCTCTATAATGTGAATGTTGTTATGCTTGGTGTGATTGATGAATTTCCTTAATCCATTCTCATTTTTTACCAATCTTTTTGTTTTGTTCAGCTTAAGTGCTCTCCATTATATAATGTGCATTCTAAGGTATTTGGTCCCAGATTTTTTAAAAAAAATTTATTTATTTGAGAGAGAGAGTGCATGAGCAGGGGGAGGAACAGAGGGAGAGGGAGAAACAGACTCCACACTGAGCGGGGAGCCCCATGTGTGGCTTGATCTCAGGACCTTGATATCTGGATCTGAGCTGAAGTCAAATGCTTAACCAAATGAGCCATGCCCCCCCGCCATTTTAAGGTCCCAGATTTTTCAGAGACCTCATTATTATATCTGACCTAAACAGAACATAAAAAGAGTCAAATTTATTCTTTGTATCTTGGAAAAGCCCTCAAAGAGTTCATGACAACTATATAAATTACTCACACATTTATGTCACTTTTATTTCTAGTAGCCTAAGGATTAAAATGCTAACTGTACCTTTAAAAAGTGCTAAATGCACTCTCTGGGTCAGAAGGCCTGAGACAGGAAGGACAATTGTCCCCACTTGACTACTTCAGGATGAGGGGCAGCTAAATAGGGAGTTCTAAATTCAGTATGCATATTCAGCTTGGCTACATTTTGTAGCATTTTACATTTATAATCATTTAATAGTTATACTGAGGAAGCTATGGGACTCCCTATGAACTCAATGGACTCAAGGTTGCCCATTTTCCCTTTAATGACTAGGATTAAATCTTCCACAGAGTACAGAGGCAATGCTATTCAATAGAAATATAATGTGAGCTTTATATTTAATTTAAAATTTTCTTATAGCCACATTTAAAAAAGTATGCAAAAAAGGTAAAATTAATTTTAATAACATATCTTATGTAACCCAAAATATCTAAAATATTATCATTTCAGTATGAAATCAATGTGTAATTACTGGGATTATTTTATTATGAAACAATGAAATTTCATAATTGTTTTCTTTATGAAACAATTATATAATTGTTTTCCATAATAAGTCTTTGAAACCTGAAATGTGTTTTATACTAACAGTATGTTTCAATTTGAATTAGCCACATTTCAAGTGCTTAATAGCCACATGTGGCTAATGGCTATCATATTGGACAGCACAGGGTTAGAAGTTCTTTATGTTTTGAAGCAAACTTTATTTTATTTTATTTCATTTTATTTCCTGAATCCATTTTGAGCCTCAGAGGTCTTTTTTACATTTTTTCATGTATGAACTCACAACATATTTTCTGATTGTGGAGGACTTGGAATTATTACACTACCTATGTCATTTACTTTTCACCCCTTCAATTTTTGTCTAACAGAAACTTACCAGGCTTGTGCATAATGGAACAATAATAATATCCATCAAAACAATGTGCTTTGTATATCTAAGTCATTCAGGGATCTCAAACACATGAGACCTAAATTTGCAAAGGCTCTCTAATTGTAAAAGTCAATCTGATGCAATTATTGCAAAGGATTCTCATTAGTTTAAATTAGAAAGTGAAGTTTTAAAAGTAACATTAAGCTATCTCATGGAACCAAAAAAAGAGACAGATAATGAAGAAACAACTACATTATCCCAAAGACCCTATCTACACAATTGTCTTTTAAAATGACTTAGCTTTAACAATGTTTTGCTTCTAGGTCCCTTTATTATAAATACCATACATAATCCTGAGAAAGAAAAAAAAAAAAGAGAATCCGATTGGCCCAGCTCATATCAGGTATCTGCTACTGGACCATTTAGGTAAAGTAAGGATGTGGGGTAATGTAGTAAAAGTCAGAGATATTGAAAGTCTATCCCTGTTTTCTAGGACGATTCTCAGAGAAGGAAGAGTCATTGTAGGCTAACAGTATTCTGCCCCAAAGGACAAAGAACAATACAGGAAATGCTAACATAGAAATAATGTTTCTGTTGCTAAATTCGTGCCTTTTTTTTTTTTACTTTGCTACTTGCCTTTGACTCTTCGTCTGTTTTGCCAAAAGCACTAACAGATGCTTCTTTGTTTTGAAGCTTCTTAGCTTTGACTTAGTATAGTTTCTCTGAAGGTGTTGAACTAGTTATACTTCAGAATAATCCGAGTGGCAATTCCATTTAAGAAGCCAAGGAACTGATATAATGTAAAGAATAAATAAAAATCTCAGGCTATAACAAATGAAAAATTTGAAAAATTTGTTTCTATAGTTATAGAAACAATACAGATTAGGAATAACTGAGTCTGTGTTTGATATATTTTGGAGTATATTCTCACTTTCTCTTTATCCTGCTAAATATGTTCAGTAGCAGTTATGCAACTTTCCATTAAAGTTATATTAATTTGTGTATTTGTTTACTGTCTTCCTACTCCACTTAACATTTAAACCCTATGACAGAGCTTGCTGCTTATTGTCATATTCTCTGTGCCTAGAACATTGCCTGGCACATAGTTACAGGCACTAAATTATAAATGTTTGTTAAATGAATTCATTGATGAATGACAGTTTTGAACTCTCTGATTACTTTCTTGTTGCTAGAACCAAATAAAAATGGTACGTGGAAATTTAGAGCTAAAAATAACCTTGGGGATTATTTCAGTTTTCTTATTTTATAACTGAAATAATTGAGGCCCTTGTAAATATACCCTTGACCTAGGAGACTACAGGAAAAATATGATGTCAAACACAGAAAGTCACCTACAACTGGATTTCTTTTATGAATATGAATGTACTATGCTAATGTCATGTGAATCGTAAGACATCTACTCATTGATGAGAAAACTGTATAACCACTATTTCTCTGGCTTCAACTCCCCACCAAGCACAGCCCTGTTCCCAAGACCTCTGAAGTACTGAATATAAATGTAAAGCATAAATATAAAATGTTCATTAAATAATTAAAATTTGAAGCACTCTGAAATATACAGGGATTCCAAGTATATATTAAAATATTAAATATACACATCAGCATTTTATATGCTTGATCTGTTGAATCCAACATTATATGAAACTTCCAGAAGATCAAAATATGGTATCACGGATCCTGAACATTAGGCCCATCTAAATAATCCAGGCTAATCTCCCCACTTCAAGATTCTTAATCACATCTTCAAAGTCTCTTTTACTATGCAATGTAATATATCCACAGTTTCTAGGGATTAGGATGTGGCCATCTTTAGTGGGGGACATTATACTGTATATCTTCATATCTCCTGGACAAAAATCTATAAGCTAATCTCTTCCTCTACAGATTTGGCTCAGTCAATAGACAGTTAAGGTTAGTATTGTGTTTAAAGAACACTTAGTAATCTCTCTTTCATCAGTTTCTGAGCTTCAGTTAATTTTTCTAACCATTTAGAATACAGTTAGATTTTGGGAGAATGCTGTGAAGGCAAAGGTCACTGAAAACAACAGAAGAGAAATACATTTTATTTATTTATTTTTAAAGACTTATTTATTTATTTATTTATTTGAGAGAGTGCAAGTGTGCACAATCAGGGGAGGAGATACGGGCAGAGGCAGAGGGAGAAGCAGACTGCCCACTGAGCAGGAGCTCAATGTGGGGCGCGATCCCGGGACCCTGTGATCATGACCTGAGCCAAAGGCAGATAGTTAACTGACAGAGCCACCCAGGCGCCCCAAGAGAAATGCATTTTAGAGGGTAAAACTATCAGTTTAAAGAGGAGCTCTTCCTTTAATTTACTAAGTAATTTTGTTAAAAAGGCCTCATATGATTCTGCTGTGAAGGTTTTGCAGTTACCTTTGTCTTACTCCAATTTCAAAAGATACAGTAATTGAGTAAGAAGAGTAAGCAGTGCCTATGCAATCCCATGCCCCATGCCGTCTGAAAATTGTCAGGATATTACAAAGAGAATGCTCATAATTTTAGCTGAAAGTCATAAAGAGAGTAAATCATAGATGATATTTTAAGAATACTTTTTATTTTTGTATGATTTCTTTTTAAAAAGATATAAAACCATTAAGCATTTGTTGATATAAAGCTCCACCATTAATTAAAGAGTTTGTTAATATTCAATTCTTGGGGAAAATGTAGCAATTATTTTGGAAAACTACTATTAAATTTCTAGGAAGTGTGACTTTATTTGTAACCTGACTTGGAATGTCAGCCTTGATTTATAATATTGTTTATTAGTTATCTTTTAGAACATAAACCACTTGTTAGGTGGAAACTATTTTGGCCACTCCGGAGAACAGTATGGAGATTCCTCGAAAAGTTAAAAATAGAACTGCCCTATGACCCAGCAATTACACTACTAGGTATTTACCCAAAGGATACAAAAGTAGTGGTTTGAAGGGGCACATGTACTATATGGATGGAGGTTTCTGTGATTTGTCCTGCGTAACTGACCACCCTAACCCACACATACGTGGGCAGTTTAAGGAATATTGTTTGTGAGACTTGTGCTGCACAAGTGACCTTGGGAACCTAGTTAGTTGACATTTGCTGGCCTCCAGGTCAGAGTTGGCCCTTCCGGTCTGGATGCCAAGAACTACAAATTTTGCCTACATCTCCCCGATCTCCAGGCTGGGCCGGCCCCCTGGAATGGAATCTGGGAGGGGAGGCAAGTACACATAGTGCAGGCTCCTTGAATATATAAAGACATGATAACATAGAAATGCAGCTCTCTCCAAACTGCACTTAGGTGAGTAAATGTTTAACTTCAGACCCTGTCATTTGCCCTATAAATACATACCTTTGCCCCGCATTGGGCTCCCCACTCAATGAGGAGCATCCTTCTCCCTCTCCCACTCCCTCTCCTTGTGTTCCCTCTTTCACTGTGTCTCTGTCAAGCAAATAAATAAAATCTTTAAAAAAAGATGTGATATAGATACAGAAATATATGCACAATGGACTATTACTCAGCCATAAAAAAAATGAAATCTTGCTATTTGCAACAACATGGATGGAGCTAGAGAGTATTAAGCTAAGCGAAGTAAGTCAGTCAGAGAATGACAAATACCATATGATTTCACTAAATATGAAATTTAAGAAACAAAACAAGTGAACATAGGGGAAAAGGAAAAAAAAGAGAGGAAACCATAAAATAGACTCAACTTTTGAGAACCACCTGAGTGTTGCTGCAGGTAGGGTGGGCAGGAGATGGACTAAATGGGTGATGGGAATTAAGGAGGGCACTTGTGATGAGAACCGAGTGTTGTATGGTAGTGATGAATCATGGAATTCTACTCCTGAAACTAATATTACACAATATGTTAACTACCTAGAATTTAAATAAAAACTTTAAACAAAAATAAAATAAAATAAAATAAATCTGTAAGGCAAAAAGCCCCACCTATTTTGTATTTACACGTATAAATATTTTAAAATTGAGATTAAGTGATTATGAAAAAAATGGGTATTTTCTAGTGAGGTTTTATGGATGCCCACAGGATATACCCACAGGATAGCAGTGTATCCTATTACTTTTTATGTATGTTGTTGGTTTACTCCATTCATTGTTAAGGCCAGTCCTGTATCCTGCTACATGTTGCATCTACTTATTCATTAATGATTTTTAGCTAATGCTTGTTCTAGTGGTCTCAAGTCTGAGCTTTGTTGCTTTCTCTGATTCTGCTGGAAATGAGAGGTAGGCAGCAGCATTGGTTGTATAGCACAAGGATAGAGCAGGAGTCGATGGAACTAATCTCTTTCTCTTTATGGTCTTACTTAATCCAAAATACGGCATCTGGTGCCCAGCCTTCAAGCATGCTGTTAGAGCTCTTATTAATGGCTATTAAGTATCAGATACTTCAAATCCCACTAACATTCATACAACAAGTAGCTTGTTATTAATGTAAATGTTCTGGAAGCCCTGAAGTAGTAAGTACACAGGGCACTGGGTTTGTAGGCATTTCTTGATTTCAGCTGATGAATATTTAATCTTATTGAGCTCTTGGGAAAAAAAATGTAAAAGCTTTGCTAAAAATCCAATTTTAACAATTAGGGCTTCTTGTACGTTCTTGTTTTGAAAATCTTTGAATTTATCATATTGAATGGCTAAGGAGGTAAAATAGGTTTTAAGTCTGTTACTGGAAATTACTTGGGATTTTTTTTTGGAGGGTGGTGAAGAATAGTGTAATTGCCCTTATCTCCCTGTGGAAACAAGAGCCTCTTGGGTCTGCTATTGGGAAGTGGAAGAAAGCACTCTAATGTTCTTATCTTATTCCCAAAGCTCTGGTAGTGATGGTAATGGACTTTGTTATAAACAGACTAAATGAACCTCTTTTAATCATCACAGTTCTTCTTACAAGAATATTTTAAATCTATTTGTCAGAATTACCAAAATGGTGGACATATAATTGTAAAGATATTTTATAGAGTGGAGGCGGGAAAGAAGTGTCTTCATCTTCTCTCCTCCAAAATACCCTGACCATTTACGTAATTCAACCACATGAGTCTGTGTGCAGTAGTTTTCCCCTTCTCTGTTTTACATTTCATTCTTCTTCACTCTGGCTCTTTAGTCAAGTGGTCATTTCCAAATTTCCTGTCTTTTTCAGTGACACTTGGGATAATCTTGCTCATTTAGTTCTTAATGTCACACTCTTTCCTCATTTAAAGAATAAATACCCCTGGGGCAAATAAAATAAAATAAAATAACTAAATAAAAGAGGCAAAAAAGGAATAAATAACATTGAAGATGAAATAAAAGGTTTTTCAATAATTTTAAGAAATGAAAAAGAAATTGAAAGAAAGAAAACTCAAGGGAATGACAACTTAGCTGATCTGATACTTACCTGTCACATTAACATTCAGTTGGATTATTTCCTTTGTTCTATAAAAACATTTGAATATTAAGGAGTACATGAGGAAGCACAGGAAACTGTTGGAAATCCTGAAAGCACTGACTGGACAGAACTGGTCCTATTCTTGATCTTGTTCTGAATTTGCACACTTGCATTCTACAGCTTCTAAATCTTTTCTCAAAATGCCAAGGAGTGAAAGAAATTCGTAGGACTTCCAAAGGGAGAGCAAAAGGAAAGCTAAAGCCTCTCTGGTTACAGTCTTCATAGATTACTGTTTTATGCTGCATTAAACATTTCACCTTGCCAGTTAATAGATCTTTGCCCAGAAAAATTATTATGGAACAGATGGCCTCAGACTTTGGACAGGATTTTCTAGAAACCAGTAGGGACTTTAAGGGAAAATTCACCCAAAGCAAGTATTATTTCTTGAAATCATTTCTGGGGACAAAAGCAATATGTGATGCCAAGAAGATGTGATGCATTTTCTCACCTCTGTTCACATCAGTATTGTTCCTGCATACTAGGATAAAACTGTAAATAAGGGTTTTTTTATTGTTTTATTTCATTTTTATTTCTCATTATTTAAGGCCACAAACTTTCATAGCTTATAAATCAAGATCCATATAATAGTGACATGAAAACCAGTAAAATCAGAGTGATCTAACAGAGCTATTTCTCAGGACTTCCTTGCCAAACCAATGGTAAATTATTATTCATTAAAATAAACCTTGGCACTTGCTGAATCAATTTCTTTGAGAAGAGAACAAAAACAAAGATGAAAGCAAAATTATAGAAGATGCTTACGATTGTTAGTAAAAGAAAAACCTCACTTAAACTAGCTTAAGTTAAAAAGAGAATAATGTCAATAGACACAGAAAAAAATATTCAACAAATTTAACACTCTTTCATGATAAAATTTTGTTATAAAGTTGGAATAGAAGGAATTCCCTCAACAAAATAAAAGCACTTATGAAAAACAGTTTACATCATATTCAGTGGTGAAAGATTGAAAGCTTTCTCTCATGGATCAGGAATAAGAGAAGGATGCTCATTTTTGCTGCTGCTATTCATCATCATAGTAGAAGTCCTAGCCAGAGCAGTTGGGCAAGAAAAGGATATGAAAGGTATCTAAATTGAAAGGAAAAAGTAAAATTATTCTATTCATAGGGAGCCTGATTCTATATATAGGACATCCCGAAGAATCAAACAAAAAAATTATTAGCGCTAATAAACAGATTCAGCAAGGTGGAAGGGGACAAGATAAACTTACAAAACACATTTGTGTTTTATACACCAGAAAAAAAAAACTAAGGAAAATTAAGAAAATAATTCCATATATAACAGCTTCCAAAAGAATAAAATACCTAAGAATAAATTTAAACCGAGGAGATGAAAGTCTTGTACATTGAAAACTACAAAATGTTGCTGAAAGAACTTAAAGAAAACCTAATTAAATTGAATGACATGTCATGTTCATGGATTGGAAGACAATATTGTTAATATGGCAATACCTTCCCAAATGATACACAGATTCGATGTAATCTTTACCAAAATTCCAGTGATCCTCTTAGTAGAAATAGAAATGCTGATCCTCAAATCTATATTAAATTTCAGGGAGGTCCAAAATAGCCAAAACAATATTAAAAAATAAAATCAAAATTAGAGGATTCATACTTCCTAATTTCAAAACTTACTAAAAAGCTATAGTAATCAAAACAATATGATACTGGCATATGGTAGACATGTGGATCAAGGAGTAGAATTGAGAGTCCAGAATTAAACCAGAACAGAGGGACAATTGATTTTCAACAAAGGCGACAACACCATTCAGTGGGGCAAGAATAGTGTCTTCAACAAATAGTGCTGGACAGACAACTGAATAACCGCATGAAAAAGAATGAGGGTGAGGTCCTACTTCACTCTGTATATAAATGTTACTTTAAATGGATCAACAACATAAATATTAAATGGATCAACAACCTAATAAAAAACTATTATAATAAAGCATAGGAATAAATCCTCATGACCTCAGATTTGGTAATAGATGTTTTGATATCAAAACTGTGGATAACAAAATAAAAATATATAAATTGAACTTCATAAATTTTAAAAACTTTTGTTCCTTAAAAATACTATCAAGAAAATTCATTTTATCTTCTTTTATTTTATTTTATTTTATTTTATTTATTTGAGAGAGGGGGACCAAGAGGGGGAGGGGGGCAGAGGGAGATGGAGAGAGAAAATCCCAGATAGGCTCCACACCCTGCATAGCTGCACAGAGCCTAGTTCAGTGCTTGATCTCATGACCCTGAGATCATGACTTGAGATGAAATCAAGAGTCAGATGCTTAACTGACTGAGCTGCCCCAAGAAGAAAATTTAAAGATTTAAAATTTAAATTTAAAATACAAAAAATTTAAAATACAAAACAGAAAATATTTGCAAATTATATCTCTTGTAAGGGTTTAATATTCAGAATATATAAAGAATTCCTGTAATTCAACAACAAAAAGACAAATAACCCATTTAACAAATGAGTACTGGACTTGACATTTCTCCAAAGATAATACAAATGGCCAACAAGCACATAATCTGTTTAATTTCATTGGTCATTAAGGAAATGCAAATCAAAACCACAATGAAATATAACTTCACACCACTAGAATAACTATATAAAATTTTTTCTTCTTTTTTTAAATTTAATTTTATTTTTTCAGTGTTCCAAGATTCATTGTTTATGCATCACACTCAGTGCTCCATGCAATACATACCCTCCTTAATACCCACCACCAGGCTCACCCATACCCACTCCCCTCCCCTCCAAAATGCTCAATTTGTTTCTGCGTCCACAGTCTCTCATGGTTCGTGTCCCCTGCCCCTGATTTCCCCAATTCACTTTTCCCTTCCTTCTTCTAATGTCCTCCATGTTATTCCTTATGCTCCACAAGTAAGTGAAACCATATGATAATTGACTTTCTCTGCTTGACTTATTTCACTCAGCATAATCTCCTCTAGTCCCATCCGTGTTGATAAAAAAGTTGGGTATTCATCCTTTCTGATGGCTGCATAATATTCCATCGTATATAAATTTTTAAAACTCAGACAATAATGAGTGTTGATGAGAATGTGGAGAAATAGGAACTCTTGGGTATTACCAATGATGATATAAAATAGTGCAGCCACTGTGTAGAACAGTTTGGTAGTCCCTGAAATGTTAAATATAGAATTACCATGTGACTCAACAATTCCACTCTTAGGGATATACCCAAGGGAAATGACAATGTATGTCCACACGGAAACTGGTACATAAATGTTTGTGTAAGCATTATTCATAAAAGCCAAAAGGCAGAAATAATTCAAATGTCTACCCATAAATGAATGGATAAATGTCACATATGAAATATGTAATGGAATATTATTCCAATATAAAAAGGAATGAAGAACTGATACATGCAACAATTTGGATGAACCTCAAAAACATTATGCTAAGTGAGAGAAACCAGACACAAAAGGGCACATATTGTATGATTCATTTTATACCAAATATCCAGAAGAGGCAAATTCATAGAGACAGAAAGAAGATTAGTGGTTGCCAGGGGATGGAGGAGTGGGAAGAATAGGAAATGATCACTTAGAGAGTATGAGATATTCTTCAGAGTCAGAGCTCTCCAGAGAAACAGAAGGAATAGTGTGTGTGTGTGTGTGTGTGTGTGTGTGTGTGTGTGTGTGTGTGTGTGTGTGTATACACACACACAGAGATATTTATTTATTTTTTTTGGAAAGATATTTATTTTAAGAAACTAGTTCATGTGATTATAGAGGCTGGCAAGTACAAAATCCGTAAGGTGGATCAGCAGGCTGAAAAACCAGGGATGTATGTGTCCATGTTGTAGTTTAAGTCTGAAGGCTGTCCGCTGGCAGAATTCCCTCTTGCTCAGGGAGGTCAATCTTTTGTTTTATTCAGGACAAATGATTAGATGAAGTCCCACATAATGGAAGGCAATCTGCTTAGTCAGAGTACTGATTTAAATGTTAGTCTTACCCAAAATACCTTTATAGAAACACCCAGAATAATATATGACCAAATATCTGGGCATCGTGGCAAAATTAACCATCACATGGGAGTGATGAACAAGTTTTGAAACTAGAGAAAGGTACAACATTGTGAATGCACTAAAATACCACTGAAATGTACACTTTAAAATGATTACTTGCATGTTGTATCTGTTTCACCCCACTTTCAAAACAAAACAAAATAATAAAAGAGCACATCACATTCCATTGCCCTAATGGCTGATGTTATTTATCAGCTATGTCTCCTCTTCATGTTTTTTTTTAAAGATTTTATTTATTTATTTTAGAGAGAGATAATGAGAGAGTAGAAGGTCAGAGGGAGAAACAGACTCCCCGTGGAGCTGGGAGCCCGATGTGGGACTCGATCCTGGGACTCCGGGATCATGACCTGAGCCGAAGGCAGTCGCTTAACCAACTGAGCCACCCAGGCGCCCTTCATGTTTTTTTTTAATCCATTTCTAATTGGAGTTTTAGGAGTTTTTTATATAGTCTCAATATAAGGCCTTTGTCAGATATATGGCTTGCAAATACTTTCTTCAGCCTTTAGCTTCTCTTTTCATTCTCTTCACATAGTCTTTCACAGAGCAAAAGTTTTTCATTTTGGTGAGGTTCAGATGATCAATTTTTCCTTTATGTATTATGTTTTTGGTGTCATGAAGTAGTTTTTAATGTTAAGTGTATAATTTGTAATTTTTGGCAAGTAGAAAAATCCACGAGAGACTGAGGTAGACACTGAAGAATAGCAAATTAACCAGAACAAGTACTCCCTCACTCTCTTGAATAGGCCGGAGCATATTGAAGCAACATTTTAAATTACAGAAGTTCAGTATGGTGTCGCACTCATTCTTCACTGCATCTTTCGGGAGCACAAAGCAGGAAAAATGTACATGTTCTTAAATAACGTCTACAAAATAACTGTGCCAATTCACTGGCAAAAATGGCAAAAGACTATTTTATAGGAGTAAAAAATTGTCTGTTTTTGAGCAATTATAATAAACTTTAGGTTGAAAATGTAGTTAGAGTGCCTGATAAAATATAGGACTCTTAGTTAAACTTGAGTTAAGACATTGCATGGGGCATACTTATCTTAAGAAGTTATTTGTTGTTTATTTGCAATTCAGGCTCAACTGAGCGTTCTGTATTTTCATTTGCTAAATTGGGCAGCCTTAAATGTAGTACAAGTGCTTTCATAAAAGGGGTTCTAATGGGCTATTTAATGAAGCCCCCACAAAATAGATACGTTGATCAAATATCTGTTCTATGAGTTTAAGTCTTTTAATTATTACATTTTGTGTTTACTCAGTTTAAATGACATCTAAAAGACATTGCCTTTAGAATCAAAGACTAAAAAAACTGGAGTGAACCTAGAGATCACCTAGTTCAGTTCTCTCGATTTAACAGATTAGAAAGCTGAGGCCTGTAGTGCATTGTAATTCTAGAGACAGAAGTGGGGATCAATGTCCCTTCCTCACCCCCACTGGAGTTTCAAAATTCCCCACAGTCTCAGAATACATGAAAAGTTCAAACATTTTATAGCCCAAGCAGCTTAGGTACCTAGTAATTTGGAGCCAAAGGAAGTGTTCTAGGATTTGACAGAACTCATTACGTCTTTATAAAACATCTCTGTTTAAATATTAAGTAGAAAAAATGAAATATAAATACTAGCCTATATGAACTTAATATTTACTTCCGGAGGGAGATAAACATTTAATTTAGAAGAGTTGAAGAAATTACTGGGGGATTCCAAATGTGAGGGCAGAAAACTAAAGCCTCTCTGGGTAGTTTTCACTTACTACTGTCTCTAAGTGAGAGCTCAAGTCACCAGAAATAAGGATTAAAAGAAGAAAAATACGAAAGACATTTCCTATAGCCAGGGGTATTCTGGGCAGCACATCTACACCATGCCGAGTCAATGGATTTATCTCTTTCGTGTTCTCTCTTGGTTTAGTGCCTTTCTTTTTTCTTCTTGAATAGTTTGTTAAAAAAAATCTCTCCATCCTGTGAAAAACATATTACTGGAAGACTTCCGAGACATACACAAAATCTCTAAGAAGCGCACATACTCTTTTAGTATGTGCTATAATTAATAAGTCAGCCAACGCTCAGTTAATGAAATGTTCTTTAAAAACAACCACAGATTCACAGCTGTGTAGATAGTGGGAGAAAGGATTAGTAATGTGCAAGAAGAGTTCAGTTGGGTGGAATGTAGAACTATAGATGAAGGTAGCCAGACACCAGAGAATAAGAGATGAGAAAAGAAGCAAAGTTTACCGAGGTCAGATCAGATTGTGAGACGAAGTAATGATTGTTATCCAGCCTGTGTAACTCGGCAGAAGAGCTCTGGATGTCTAGCGTGGGAGGCAATGTTTTCTGCATCCATCAGTCAAAAGAAATGTAAATGTTTACATCAGGACAAATGTGGAACTCATTTGTATTTATTCACATGATCATCCCCTGTGTATTTCTACTTTGTATATACATATATTCTTTGGGCAGAAAATAAAGAACTATGTTCTTTCGGTATCATTAAGTGTGTCTTCTTTTCCTGCCTTCTTTAAGCTAGGAATTTAGCTTTTCCGGCACTTTGTGGAATGTATGTTGTCCTTGCAGAGCGAGACCCAGGTAACTGCAGGAACAAACAGTTTTTTCCCTTTGGCTGGTAAAAGGACAGGTAAGACACTCAGCAATTACACTTCTGTCTCAGGGGAGCTGCCTTTCATTACAATCCGTCCACTTTCTCCGAGTTTTGATTTCTTAATTGAAGGTTCGCAGGCTTGGGCGAGGGGGGCGTTGCGGAGACAGGAAAACAAGGTTGTTAGGTTTACTGGCTCTGTAGTGGTTTGGCTGTCTGGTCCTTTATCATCTGGATTGTTAATTCCAAAAAGGGGGCTGCAAAGGATGCCTAAAGGTCACCCTTCAGATTTGCATATCACCTCTGTCTTATCTCTTCCTCAGTTGATGTGAAGACTTGGGCAAAGCCGGTTTTATTGATATCAGTGGAACTTGAGACTTTAACTCTGTCACTGATTTTTTTCTGTCCTATTGAAAGTCACTGTGTGTTTTTAAATGTGTTGTCTAAAAATGAAAACAGGAAAAAAATAAGCTCTGATTGTTCTCCCTTCTCCTTTAACCTTCAATGTCATGTTTACTATATTCACCCTTGCTAAATTGGGAGTAAAAATATCAGGAGGGAAGGGAAGAAATTATGCAAGTAAAAGTTATTTAAAATGATTTTGTATTTGAAAATTTATTAATTGACTCTAAAACTGATTAAACATAATATAAAAATGATTTTAGCAATAGAAATCACTGGCATACCTACTTTTCCAAAGTCTAAAATACATATTTTTAAAAATCGGAAATTATACAGCAGTGATATATCTAGCAATAGTACATGATTATATTGAAAAGAACGTAAATGCTGGGGCGCCTGGGTGGCTCAGTGGGTTAAAGCCTCTGCTTTCGGCTCAGGTCATGATCTCAGGGTCCTGGGATCGAGGCCCGCGTCGGGCTCCCTGCTCAGCGGGGAGCCTGCTTCCCCCTCTCTCTCTCTGCCTGGCTCTCTGCCTACTTGTGATCTCTCTCCCTCTGTGAAATAAATAAATAAAATCTTTAAAAAAAAAAAAAAAGAAAAGAACGTAAATGCTGAAGAATAAGGATCAAGAATTCTCTGAGATCTTTTTATCTTTATGTAGCCACTTTAATTGAAATTCTGATTATGTACCAGCTAAAGTCATCAATTTTGTCATTAAAAGCATGTAAATATATGACTGAGTTGATGCTCAAAGTGTTTGTAAAAAAAAACCACTGTTATTCTACTGGCTATATCTAATTTTCAGTTATTTTCAAATAGATAAGAAATTAAAAGCACTATTAGCATAAACATTGAAAATTTTCTATATGGAGAGAAAAAAATTGTATTGAGATGCCTGGGTAGCTCAGTTGGTAAAGCATCTGCCTTTGACTCAAGTCTGGTCCCGGGGTCCTGGGATTGGGTCCTCGCTTAGCCTTCTCCTTCTCCCTCTACCCTTGCCTTATGCTCTCTCACTCTCTATTTTGAATAAATAAAATCTTTAAAAAATGTGTTTTACTGATTTAGAGTGGGGAGCAGGAGAGAAGATTTATCTAACATACTCTTTCTCAATTTTTACTGTGTATACAAATTATTGGAGATCTTGTTAAAGTGAAGATTCTGATTTGGTTGTCTGGTGTGGAAACCGAGGTTCTGAATTTATGACAGACTTCCTGCTGATGCCAACTTCTGGTCCCTAGACCATGCTTTGAGTGTCAGGAATCAAAAACAAGGGTGTTTATATAATATCACAGATATGAAGAAGAACCACAATATAAATAGGCTAATAGTATCGTTTGTTTTGCTTTATAATTATGCAGATAGAGTAATTTAGAAATTCTTCTGTTATAAAAACATTAAAAATTATTACTTAGGAAGTTATTAATTTGTATCAGTTTTATAGTGGTTGCTTTCTTTTAACAATTAGAATATTTTGTTTCTTTATGAACATGGACAATAAAGGGCAAGCAGCCTTCCAGAGATCTGAATCTAGTTCATATATGTGTTAATTGAATTGACTCACTGATTGAATATATTTGACTAAATTATCTAAAATTGACTAAAACTTCTCCAGACTATAGGATATTATATAGAGCAGTGGTTCTTAACTAGGTGTGATTTTGTCCCCCAAGGGATATTGGGCAACATTTAGAGATATTTTTGGTAGCCACAACTTGGGAGGATGGGTATAGGGCAGAGAGATTTGCTACTGGCACCTGATAGGTAGAGGCCAGAGATTCTGCTAAATATCCTGCAATGCACAGGATAGCCCCGCACGACAAAGAATTATCTAGCCAAATTGTCATAGTGCCAAGGTTAAGAAACCCTCATGGAGAGTATGGGAGAGGTATGATGTCCTCTGTTGGGGGGTGTACAGATATTTGAGGGTATAAGATTAACCTAAATGAAATAATTAGTAAATAAGTCTTGAACAGCACTATATATGGGGGAGGAGGAACAGGATAGTGGAAGACATCCATGTGCTGTACTATTGTCAGAACAATTTATGGAAGAGGCAGCTCTGAAAGAAAAATGGGCAGGATTTAGTTTAACAAAGACTAGAGGAACAAAGAATTATACCTGTCCTCTTTCTAAGAAAGACACTTCTCATCTTCAAAATGAAAATTGTTCACTTACTTGATGGGAAGTTTTGGGAATGAGCTTTTACAGAATTTTTTTATTCGAAGGCAGTTGAAATTCCAATTTAATGGGTGTATAGCTGTCTACTACAAGTGCATTATGAACACATCCAAAGTCTTACCTATCCTTTTTCTAACAATATTGCAACTTTCCAGACTGTTATCTTAGCAGAAACATTAAACAAAGTAGTATATTTATGGAAGAGAAAGACTGAATTTTTAAAACTTAAAAAAAAATTTTAAACTACTTAAAATTGTTAAGTTTTTCATTTTATTTTTAATACCTTCATGGAGATATAAAGATCCCAGGAGGAAAAAGAAAAAGAAAAAAAAAAAAAACCCCAAACCTGATCATAGCTAGTGGGTAGGATGGTAGAGTTGTATTTTATATCTATGAACATTATAAGTGTATAATGAATATTACATATGAATATATAAATAAAAATCCATTTAAAACAATAGAATCATATTGTAATATCATGCCTTTACTTTCTAAGATCTTTCTAAAACATGGTATGAACTAAGAAGTATATTTAAAAAAATACAGTCAATTTTCTTATTTGAAGATTTCTTATTTGCTAATTCACATACTCATTAAAATGTATTTATACTCCAAAATCAGTACTCACAGATGTGGTCATTTGTGGATATTCTCAGAGCAGCAATAAATTTGTGTTGCCCACTGCACACATTTTCAGCTGAGGTCGAATGAATTAATGTTCTGTGTTCTTATTGTAGTTCTCATATTATAAACACGTGTGTCCTTTTTAGTCTTTTTTGTGCCATGTTTCTTGAATTTTTTGGCTTTTTGTTGATTTTTCTTTTTAAAATGGCCCCCAGGCATGGTGCTTGAGGTGTGCTGTTTAGTTTCCTAAGTGTGAGAAGGCTGTGATTTGCCTTCTGGATGTAAGACATGTTAGATAAGCTCTGCTCAGGTATGCGTTATAAGGCTCTTGACCATGACTCCATTGTTAATGAATCAACAAGGTTATTTATCAGCTGATGCAAATATTGTGACTAGAAACTCACAAGAACCTAACCTTGTATTTCCCCCAGGATCAGTGCTTGAGTACTTGCTAATACAGTTCTCCTTTGTGATTGTGTTCCCTATGCTTGTTCTCCACACAGCAGGTTGTAAGTCAGATGTATTACTACTTGTTTCAAACCCTTGTGAGGTTTTTTCATTTCACTCAGAGTAAAACCCAAAGTTCTTAGAATGAACTCTGAGGCCACACAGTATTCCCCAGCCTCCACCAGCAATTTACCTGTCTGACTTTATCCCTTATATAATCCCCCTTGCTGAGCCTCTCTGATTTCCTTGCTTTTTCTTCTGTCTGGAAACCTGATACCTACATGGCTTACTCCCTCTCCTACATGGATTCTTTGCTTAAAAGTCTTATCCATGAGAACTTTCCTGACCACCCTATTCAAAATTGCCACCCCACCTGCACCCCATATTTCCACTCTCCTTCTTTACTTTTTTCCTGTAACACTTACCATTCTCTAATATGTTATAAACTTTATATATCTGTGTTATTATCTGCAGGTAAAATCTAGATAGAAGATATTTCTCGAAAGAAAATAATTTTCAGTGTTTTCTTAAATTTTTAGTATTCTAAATTTTTCTTCCATTTTGATAATCTGAGAAAAATTAGGCTCTTTAATGTTCACCAGCTTTAATTACAGCAACAGCAACCCCAAGTAATAATTATTACGATATTCAAATAGCAAATGTTTATTGCTCCCATTAACTAATGGAAGCCTATCCAGACTATAGGATATTATATAAAGCAGTGGTTCTTAACTAGGTGTGATTTTGTCCCCCAAGGGATATTGGGCAACATTAGAGATATTTTTGGTAGCCACAACTTGGGAGGATGGGTATAGGGCAGAGAGATTTGCTGCTGGTACCTAATAGGTAGAGGCCAGAGATTCTGCTAAATATCCTGCAATGTATAGGATAGCCCCCCACAACAAAGGGGCTAACTAATTGGGTTAATTAGTTAATTAATTAACCCAATTAGTTAACTAATTAACCCAATTAGTTGGGTTAACTAGTTAAAACATATTATTATAATACACAAACCACATGCATAGCAGATTTTTGCATTCCTAAAATAGTCACATAATTTTAGAGTGGTGAATAATCACTATGTGTATACTAAAGACGCCCAAATCTTCATCTCCAGTTCATTTACCTCTATTGAACACCAGACCTACATATTAAGCTGTCTAATGGAAGTTGTCATTTGGAAATATCTTGGGTCCTAAGTCCCATACCCCTCTCCTAAGTGCTCTATTCTTCCCTCTTGCCACAACAAACTTCTTTCAATATCTTGAACAAGTTATGGTTTTTCTTGACTATAGACCTTTGTACACATATTTTCCTTTGGTTGGAAAACAATCCAGAAATCCCTCAACACATACTATTTACTCTTCTGCTTATTCTGCATGTCTCAGCTTAACTGCAGCCTGATTTCTCTAGACTAGGTCAGGTGATCCGCTGTGTTTCCATAGCATCCTATAGGATCATCACACTTAACTGGCACTGTTTGTTGATTGTGAGTTCTGCAAGAGTAAGAACTCCATGCGTCTGTCGCTACTGCTTAACATATTATCTGGTACATAGTAGGTACTCAGTATATATTTGATCAACTGAAAAAATAGTAAATTGGTAACATAAATGCCTAGTTACAAATAGTAAATTGGTAACACAAAACCTATCTTCAAAATGTTTAATAATATGAGAAAGTGTCAGATATAATGAGAAGTAAAAAATGCATGCTATGGGATTATATACAGTATGATTTTAAGTTTGTAAAATAAGAAAATATAAATTTTACACTGAAAAAAAGATTAGAGATATATCAAAATATTAATAGAGAAAATGTTTTGCTGGCAAAAGTTTATGTGATTTAGTTTCATGATCAGAATAAAATGAATTATTCTAAAAGGGAAATCAATATTCTTTTCTATATTACTATTAAGGATATAAGTAAGGATTAAAAGCCATTATTTCCCAGTTCAACCTTTTAGTCATTTTTGATGGAAGGTTTTGGCATTTTATACTCTTTGTGTCCCATGAAACATTTTTCAAAGCAGACCCAATGATTCTATGTTAATATAGTTTCTCCTAGGCTTTGAGGCACTCTGAGCACCAACGTAATTCTATACTTTTATATATTATTTCTAATTCTATAATGTAACTCCATTTATTTAATCTGTGGGGGTTATTTAAGAACTGTTTCTTTCCTCAGTAATTACTTCTGAAAGCATTGTCATATTTCTTGCCAATTAGGATTTTGAAGGGTTTGGCATCCTTTTTTCAATAGCCAAATTTAAAATTTTTTTATACTTTTGTAGAAAATATGTGATACTATTAAAGAACCACAGATCACCATTAAATGTGAATTATTTCACAGTGGGATAAGGCACAAAATACACCATTTTTTGTTGTCTCACAGCTTAGTAATTCTGGCTGGCTTTTTAGTTTTGAAACCTCTCATCTTTTTTTGCCTCTCAATCACATTTAAAAAGTTATTCTGAAATGAAAAATCCAATATTGTCTGTTTTGATTAGTTTTAGCTTGTTTATTCAACAAACATTTAGCATACTTTCATATGCTTGGCAGGGTGCCAAGCTTTGAGAGTACAAAATGAATAAGATATGGTCCTTGTCCTTGAGGTGTTAATAGTCTATTGAAGGAGAAATATTATAAAAAAGATATATGGCAATATGGCACAATAAATCCTGTTATATAGGGAGAACAAAGTACTTGAGGCAAAGAAATTAAAGGTGTCATTGTAGCCTGTACCTTTTACATCTTTTCTGCTTCCAGCTACAATGACCTCTTACCTTGATTGGCAGAATAGCCCCCCAAATGGTCTCCCTGTTTCAATCCTTACTTCCTGTAATCTTTTCTCAACACAGCGGCCAGAAGATACTTTCAGAAATGTGTTGACTATATCCCTCCTTTGCTCGAAATCTCCCATTGGCTTCCTGTTCCACCGAGTGAAAACCAGAGTCCTTCTAAATCCTTCACGATTGTGTCCTCCTGCCGCAAATTGCCTCTTTTTCTCTTCCTGTATTCTCCTTTGCTGAATCTGCTGTAGCCACATTAATCCTTTGATGATGTTCAAAACCTATCAGCATATTCATACTTTGGGGACCTCACACTTGCCTTCCCTCCGCCAGAAAACTCTTGACCCAGCATGATTCTCTCCTTTACTTGCTTTAAGTCTTGATCACATATTATTTACTGTTTGAGGCCTAACCTGGCCAGGTCACCTCAAATTACAACTTGTACTTTCAAACACTGCCAATTCCCTTATCCTATACTTATTTTTTTTTAATTTGGTTTGCGCTTAGCACTAGCCAACAATTCTTATTGTTTATCTCTCTCCCTCAGTCACTCAGTCACAGATTATTTTATTCACTGATGTATTGAATACATTTACTGAAGGGGCTTGTGTATATGTTAAATGCTCAATAAATGATAAAAAGATGATTAAACCCAGCTTTTATTAAAGTAAAACCTAAGTTTTTACTAATTTAGGATTTATGGTAATTCTTTTTGGATTCATATGAAATTTATCTTTACATTTTCTATTAACATATTGGGGGTATTTTGGCAACTTTTTAGTTGGAATGGGAGAGAAGAAAGAATAGCTTCTTTAACACAACTGTTTTCAATCAATTTTTACCAACTGTTTATACAGAGTAAATGAAAAGCTGATTTCTAGCTAAAAATCTCTGCCTAAGATTTTGATTATTATTTGTTGGTATAAAATTGCATTTCCTTTAAATTGGTGAATTCTTCAGACCTGAACTGATTTTGGACTAGCCTTCTCAGCTAATTGTCTGTATTAAAGAACAATTGCAATATTAAAAAAAGTCAGATAGATATAGATATAAAATGGAATGTTGCAAGGATATGTATAGTCTTTATAAACCCCTGACACTCTAAGAATCTTTGGTTCCTGATGGAAGACACTATTAAGAGCCTTTAATCAAGCTAATAGCTAAATCATGTTCTGTTGGAAAGCTACATTAGAAATACATTAATTATTTGAGGCAACTGGAGTACCATTATTTCACTGCAACATTTCGGTGATCTTAAAAAAGGGAAATGGAAACAATGGACTAGTAACTGAACCCTGTGACATTAAGTGATTTCTGCAAGGCCTGGAAGACTTAGTGACTGCTGTAAGTGTTCAATACTCGTAAAAATTTGGTCCTTTCTCCAATTAAGTCAGTGTGTTGCTTCCACTAAGCAATCAAGGCAGTAAGGATCCTGAATTGACTTTTTTTCTGTTCTGCGGTGTGAGGTCTTACCCTGAGCTCTTCACACTGGGCAATTCTCTATTATATGTAATGCTATGTATTTGCCAAGTAGTTTGTCAGAAATATAGTTTAGTTTCTGTCTGTGGACCTATGATCCTGAGCTCACTACCATGGAATCAGCATTCATTTTCAAAAGGACCCTAGTTTTCTCTCAGTGGCACTTAAAGAAGTTAACTTTGTTAAGGAAAAAAGACATGATGACAATAACGAACTATTTGGCATTTTAAAAGACCCAGGGCTCCTCCCACTCTTCCCTGGAGAAATTACCTAACTGCTAATTTGCTATGCAGAAAAGCCTTCCAAACTGCCTGCTGCCTAATTAGCTTTATTAAGAACACACATCAGACTTGCTTAGAGTGGTGGGCTTATCATGTAGAAACCAATGCAAATAGGGATTACTGGATGAAAACAAGTAAACAAATGCTCACTTATCACCAAGATGTTAGAATTAATTAAAAAAACATATTAGTAAATCGGTCTTTTTTCTCAAATTGCCAAGCAGGTGGGAGGTTTGAATTGATATCTTTTGTGAGCTCTTGGTTTGAAATGAAGAGAGTGTGAATTTCCCTCCACCCCCGATTATCTTATGTTCATTTTAATTTGAAGTTCTCAAAGATATTTCAAAGTGAGATACTGTTCTTTCCCTTCCTCTTTCAAAGTTTAATCAATTAGCGTTTGACATGTGTATGAAATGATAAGCATTAGCTAGCATAATAAGGAAGCAGGAAAGCAATTTGCCTTTTCCAGCTATATATTTGAAAAATAAGTGCTTTAAATCCTCCCCAACTCTTTTTCCCCCCTAACAAATGAGTTAGTATTCTGAAATTATGAGATTAAAGAGTAATTGCAGTATAAACAGAAAATGGTGAGTATGGGAGGGGTTGACTGAATTGATTCTATTTAACATTTGGCCTCCTGTATTTATCATTGCCAATTAAATGAACTCACTTTAGGATGGAGATAAGCTAATGTATGCAACATTGCTATCAAATCCTTAAGATGCTCTAAACCGGAGAGACCCTATGTAATAGAAAGATCCCCTGTGGAGAAACTGGGGATCAAATCCTGATTCTGTCACTTTTTATGTGGCCTTGGATAAACAGCTTTTCTTTTCTGAATCTCAATTTTCTCATCATAGATATCACAGATTCTATTCTATTAGAAATTACTGGGAGGATTATGGAACATCCTTGTATGACGCTCCATAAAATTAGAACTTCATCTTGATCTTCTCCTCTTCTACATATATTTTGGCCTCCAAAGGATTAACATTGACCTTCTGATGCAGAGATCAATGACAGATAATAGTTATTCTATAAAATAATTGTCAGAGGAAGAGTATAAACTTTTGTGTGGCAAAATACACAGTTTTTAATGTGGTTCTGTCTTTGAAAACTCTGTTTTATTTGTCTCCATGGGATTATTCTTGCATAAATCTGAGTTCACTTGAGGGAAGTTTCCAAGGAGCAACTGGGTTATTTCTGGGTTGAAGGTATTCAAAGCTTCTAACTAAATCTTAAAAACAGAGTAATTTTCTTCCCTCAGATAGTGGTGTGATAAGAAAGGTGATTGGACTATTTGGATGAATATATAAAAGCTTAAGTGAAAATATGGAGAGAATACTTCATATATTTGTTTTCCAGTTTACTTATAACATGTTAGCTTTCCCTAGCTTCATAAAAGATCAAGATCAAATTAGTACAAAGTCCAAATAACCAACGGCACTGGTTCATTAATGTCATACTTCTCCCATTCTTGCTGTGTGTTCAAATGTCATAGAACTCTAAAGTTAAAACAAAGAAAGATGAAATAAAAAAAACAAACTGACCTCTAAGGTAAATAACAGAAAAACCACTACCAATACCATCACCGACTGCAACAAAAAGCCAAGCCCAAGCCATAACTAACAGACACTTAGAAGTAATTTAGATAGTTAACATTGCCATGTTTCAATAGCATAAAGACTCCTAATGTAATAGAGTTTTATGTTATTAGGCATAGGAAGAATAGAGATTCTAAATGTCAAGGATTTAAAACATCTAACACATTTCTGTAGTTTGACTTTAATATACCACTGAAAGTTTTGAGGGCTCCAGCATTTATTTCCTAACTGAAAATTTCATTTATCAAGAATCATTATATAAAATTCCTAAGGTGCCTGGTGGCTCAATCGGTTAAGCATCCAACTCTTGATTTCAGCTAGGGTTATGATCTCAGGGTCGTGAGATCAAGCACTGGGTCTGGCTTGTGCTCAGTGAGAAGTCTGCTTGGAATTCCCTCTCTCCGTCTCCCCCAGCCCCTCCCCCTCCATGTGGTGTGCGCTTTCTCTCTCTCTCTCACTGAAAATGAATGCCTATGTAAAATAATAAAACTTAAAAATAAAATAAAATTCCTAAGTACCTCCTATAAGTCAAATATATTTTGAAGAATATCTTTCATTATTATTACAACAACCTATAAACAAAAGGTACACTTTAACCAATGAAAAAACCTAGTTTCAGAGAGTTTAAAAGTTATATACTCGAGGACTGAAGTTGTTTTAGTGGTAAGACCAGGTTTTGAACTCTATTTTCAAAACTGATGTTCATTTTATTCCACCATGGGTTTCTCCTAGTAATATCTACCTTGCCTACTGTGTAGGATTATTGTAGACATCAAATAAAATGTGTTTAAAAGCATTTTACAAAACTAAAATTCTGTGCATATGTGTTAAATGTATGTGATCTCTCCCTTTCGGGAAGATTTCATGAGAAACTAAGCCACATGGAAACAATGTGGTGTAATGGAAGAAACTTGACTTTTAGGGTTAAATAGAGGTTAAAAGAAGGTTCTTCTGGGATGTTATTTTATACTTTATATCAAAATTGAAAGAGATCCGTGGCTTTGCCTTTGACATTTTCCTCATTCACAATGTAGTTTATTACAGCTGACTCCTCTTTATGATTCGCATCCCAGCCCTGAATTCTCAGAGATACCTTCTTTGAATATGCTATTTAATATCCACATTTACACTAGGGTACTATTTACCATTTTCTCCACTTTTTAACATTTTAACAACTTTAATTATTACTTAAATTACTGATTTTTGTTTACTGGTTTCTTCAAGGGAACCTGTCTTTCTTTACTGTATCTGTGCCCTTTGTATACAGTTGGAATTTAATAAATATTTGTCAGAAGATCATCATACTATTAGTTAGGAGACCTCAGTTCCATTTTGAGGCTGGTCACTAACTAGCTAGATGACATAGCAATTTACTTAACTCTTCTAGACCTAAGAATTCTCATATTTTAAAATAATAGCAGAACTATAGAGTCCACAGAGAGTTTGCACATCCATTATTTTTAAAATAAGGAAGTGAGAGAATCAGACTAAATGAGCACATGAATCCTTTTCAATTCTAAAGTTTCATGTGTCTAAGTCTTTGATGTATAGCTTACTTTTAATTGGTCTGTTATGTAATCGCATAGAAATATGTACAAAAACCTACTGGGATTTGGAATCCTTATTCATTATTTCTTTTCTCTACTGATTGTTCATGCTATTTATGATCTAAGTATTCTGTGACTATTATATCTGTATATTTGCTAGAAAGTGCAGGTTTTTAAAGTCGATAAAGTATATGTTTTCTAAGTATTTTCCTTAGAATTTTAGTCAAAACCTTGTTTGGAGTTATGATCAATGCTCAACAGTGATAGTGTCTGAAGAAATCTGCCCTTTGGCTGCCTTTGTCATCACATTTCACATTTATCGTGATTTGGAGTCTGTTCAGATAGTGATCATTCACTACTCACTGTTTCATTCCATCAGAAGCATTATGTGCTTATCGCTTTCTTTTTCTAAAACAAGATGTTAGGCTTGTGTAAGGATAATACAACATTTAAAACTAATAAAATGAAGAACATGAGATTTTTGGTGATGATCTTATTGAAATGATTGCTAAAGTGCATTTCATTATTGAATCAAAGAGTCATGCCCTGGAAGAATAAAAAGACCAGAAAGGAAACTCAATGAATCTAATTTAATTCACTATTTATTTTTCAAGTTTCCACTACTAAATTATTTTAGTATTCAGACTGTTATCAAATAGCCTTTGGAGTGAACTCCTTTTAAGTTTTTCTTGCTTAGGTGCTACAATTATTTGTCTAAAAGAAGTTTTTGAAGGCATTGGTGGAACTGTAAATTGCATTTCTATTTTCAGTAGTTTCCTAATTTAAATTTTATTTGTAATTTTTACCACTTTGGGGCGCCTGGGTGGCTCAGTCATTAGGCATTTGTCTTCGGCTCAGGTCATGATCCCAGGATTTTAGGATCAAGTCCCGCATTGGGCTCCCTGCTCCACGGGAAGCCTGCTTCTCCCTCTCCCACTCCCCCTGCCTGTGTTCCCTTTCTCGCTGTGTCTTTCTCTGTCAAATAAATAAATAAATAATCTTTTAAAAATAAAATAAAATAAAATTTTTACCACTTCAAAAAAAATTTTTTTACCTAAAATGCACAAAATTAGGATAATCACAATTGTTTTTTTTAAAGATTTTATTTATTTATTTGAGAGAGAGAATGAATGAGACAGAGAAATCTAAAAGCAGACTCTGCACTGAGCACAGAGCCGGAGGCAGGGCTCAATCCCACAATTGTGAGATCATGATCTGAGCTAAAACCAAGAGTCAGATGCTGAACTGACTGAGTCACTCAGGCACCCCAGGGTAATCATAATTCTTACTTCATGACACATTTACATCATTAGTTTATGTAAGGTTCCCATTTATTTGTTTGTTTATTATAAAAGAAGCACCCTAAGAGCCCATCACCCAACACAAAAACTAGAATATCAGTAAGAACTAACATCCACCTAGTCTTCTTTTTTTTTTTTGAGGAATCAATAACTGAGTGTTTTTATTCTTTTTTCTACTAGCCTCTTCCAAATGATCTCAACCCTCCTTTTATTATACACTTAACCTGTTAGCTCCTCCACTCAGCTTTTCTTTCTTACCCTCATTTTCATCCTCACAATAATCCTGTTTCATCCATTGCCCTTAGTCCACAAGTTATGTCTTGCTAAAAGAGGATGTGGGGAAAGGGGAACTCTCTTGCACTGTTGGTGGGAATGTGAACTGATGCAGCCACTCTGGAAAACAGTATGGAGGTGCCTCAAAAAGTTAGAGATAGAACTATCCTATGATCCAAAAATTCCACTACTAGGTATTTACCCAAAAGGTACAGAAAATATTAATTCGAAGGGATCCTTGCACCCTGATGTATATAGCAGCATTATATGCAATAGCCAAATTAGGGAAAGAGCCCAAATGTCCATCGACTGAAGAATGGATAAAGAATATGTGGCATATGTATACAATGGAATATTACTTAGCCACAAAAAAGAACAAGTCCTTGCCATTTGCAGTGATGTAGACAGAGCTAGAGAGTATTAGACTAAGTGACATAAGTCAGAGAATAACAAATACCATCCAATCTCACTCATGTGGAATTTAAGAAACAAAACAAATGAGCAAAGGGGAAAAAGAGAGAGGGGGATAAACTAAGAAGCAGACTCATAATTTAAAGAACAAACTGAGAGTTACCAGAGGGGAGGTGAGTGGGGGCATGGGTGAAATAGGTGATGGGGATTAAGGACTGCACTTGTGATTAACACCAGATATTGTATGGAATTGTTGAATCACTATATCGTACACCTGAAATTAATGTAACACTGTGTGTTAACTGGGAAGTTAAATAAAAACCTTAAAAGTAGTTAAATAAATAAGCAAAATGATCTGTTAAGATCCTTTGGTTGTAAGCAACAAAAATTCAGTTCATCAGAATTAGCTAGAGTTAAACTTTTTAAATAGAATTAAACAGAATTAACTAGAATTAAGCTGATTCAAATCAACAAGAAAAAATTGTTCTGCTTATGAGAGAGCTTAAGCAGTAGGACAGGTTAAGAACCAAACTTCAAAAGAATAGGAACTAGAGTAACTATGGCAGAGATACATAGACAGTTGTCTTTCATTTTTTTTTCTTTTTTCTTTTGGCTGGGAGAGGGAGGCACAAATCAATTCCAGTGCTTTTGAATGCAAACTTGGTCTGGCTCAAAATCATGTACCATAAGACTGTATCCAACAGAACAGTTTTCCCAAAGCAAAAGTTAGTTTGCTATTTCATAAAGAAAGGGAATGAATGTTGAGGCCAAAGGCAACACAAGTGAAGAAATACTTTCCTCACTTCAGACACTTAGGCTAACTGAATTTAACACTGTAGTCTTTGCAATCAGTTCTCTTTACTTCATGTCCTTTTAATATTGAACTACCAGTTATTTATTTGTGGCCTAAACAAATGGCCATTTCACATGGTCTAACTAAATATAGCTCTATAAAGAGAAGTGACTCACCACAGAATATACTTTTCTCTTTATAGTTACTGTAAGAAGAGCTCACTATTAATTTTTTTGATTCTTTGAATCTGTAACTTCTATAGTTATTTTTTTGACTTTGCTGTACAGCAAACAACCTCAGATGGTTTTCTAATAGATAATAGGATACCATGGGCTAATACGCAGAGAGATTTGGGTCTGAGTGCACATACAAGAGTGTAAACTCAGGGGAATCATTTAACTTCTCTAGTACTTGGAGTCTGTATCTATTAAATGGGTACAGCGAAGGTTTCCTATCTCACATTGTCCAAAATTGAGTGACATTATGCATCTGAAGTGTTTCACACAGAGCCTGACAAAAAGGAAACATGGAATCAGTGTTAGTTGTTGCTATTGAGTAATGACACTTATAATTGTTTTAATTTGAAAATTCTTATATTAAAGCTTCAATCATTTGGCTAACCTAGGCGAGAAAATTGAATTCACTGGGGGGCAGGGCAGGCATTCCCTTGATTCAGGTGAATCCATTTTAGTTGAAAGTATAAACTATATACACAGCTTTGGGGGATCCTTCTTCAGACTGACAATTCAAGTGTTTTGTTTAATGAAGAGAATGGTTCTATTCACAAAAAAGTGCCCTTAAAAATTAGAGAAATGCATATGCCCATGTGAGACACTTGTTGGACAGTGTTTTCCAGTTTAGAGTATATAAAAGACATACTCTGAAAAATCGCTTTTGTTTGGGAACCACATATGTGCTCTGTCCAAGTGATGCCCTGAAGAGATTAGGACCGGAGACCCCATTACTTTACTAATCCTGTACATCCTTAATTTTTCCTTCACATGTGGAATATTTTTTCTTGCCTTGCTTACTCAAAAAGCAAAGCCTTAAAAAAATCCTTACATGTAACATAGGATTAACACGATAACATGCAACTTATAGCGTAGTCGTAAGTCTATAATAAGGTAATGAATGCAGAGTGACATTTTGTGTATCATATATCACTTTAAACAACTAAAGTACTATTATTATTTTAATGATGTTTATATTGTTTAGGCTAAAGGCAATGTAAAGTAGTAGTAGTAGTAAAGAGCATGAACTAAAGAGCCACATGGCTAAATTCAAATTTCAGCTATACCACCTTGGGCAAGTGACTTGAACTTTAAGTGGCTCATTTTCCTTGCCTTTCTGTTGAGGATAACAATAGTGCCTTTTTCAAAGTGATCACTTTTAGAATTAAATGAGTTCATATATGAAAAGCACTTAGAACAATGCCTGACACAAAAGAAATGATATAAAATCATTCCTATTATTGTCTTCCTTGTGAAAGCTAGTACGGTGAGTTCTTTTAATATTTTTTCAAGATTTGTAAATATGACTATACCACACTTCTATGCCTTATTTATAAGTTGCTGGAATTATATTTTTGGGTGAATTATTCATGTTTTTGTGCCTTGTTTTTGCATCTGGATTATCTGGTCCTTTGGGGTTAGGTAATGTTGTCCATATTTTATTATTTCTCAAAGGATCTAATAATTCCCCCTCACATGAGTTAAAACCTTTCACTCTATTTCACTAGCATATTGGTTTCTCCTAATCATTTTTCAGTTTTTATTTTGACAGAAGAGGATCAAACACTACTGGATTATACTGAATGTATTTTTAGTATCAGTTCCCAGTTCAGTTTCTTTGCACAATGAATAATAGCTAAGGCTGTTGAGCCAACATGAAAAGTTACTTCAAATTTGGTTCTATTAGGACCAAGTTGGCTATTGCTTTTATGGATGAGGTTATCAGAACATCTCCAAAAAAACCAACACCTCAAATTCTCACTTTGAGGAAGACTGTCAATTCTTGGCAGAAATAAACAAAACACAGTGTCTCCTTCTTCTCCCCTCCCCCACACACTCCAAAACAAAAGCAAAAGGAGAGAGAATGGAATTTTCATTTATTTCAAAAAAAATTTCTAATAAATTTGGCTTGAAGATTTTGCCATTATGAAGCATATTTATCAAGGTAGAAAGGCATATTATATATTAACATTTTTAGCTTGCTCAATAACTCTTAAATATTTAGACATATGACAAATCGGCCTCCATTTGTACTCTTTTATTGTGTTAGGATGGTTTAATTCTTTAATGACAGAAAACTGGGTTATACTTAATGTAGATATAATTTGTAGGGAACTGATTTCAGAGAGAAATGTCATGCTACATTTGCATGCTGGAGTTTCATAAGTATTAATAAGTGTTCCTATTCACAACAATGAATCCATTAATCCAACAAATATTTATTAAGTTCCAAATATAACCAGGCATTCTTAAAGGTAATGAAGTCACCACAGTGAACAAAAAGACAAAAAGTTCTTGCTTTGGAGGAGTTCATGTTTTAGTGGGGGAGCAAGATAATAAATGACAGGTAAATATATTATGAAACCACTTAGTAATAAGTGCTATGGAGAAAAATAAAGCAGGGAAAGGGACTGGTAGGGTGTGTTGCTGGTTTATGTGATAACCAGGGAAGACCTTCCTGAGAAGATGACATTTAAGTGGAAGCCTGAAGGAAATGAGGGAGAAACTTTGCAAATATCTCAGCAAAGAGCATTCCAGGCAGAGGCAGTAGTGAGTGCGAAGACCCTGTGATAGAGTGGGGTAGGCATATTTAAGGAACAAGATGTTGAGGAGAAATAGGCAAGGGGGACAGAGGTAAGAGATGAGGTCAAAAAGGGTTCCGGGGCATTGAGACTCAATGATCTTGGTTGGGAAATATATGGACTTTGGCCTTTATTTTGAAGGAGAAAGGGAGTTACTGGTATTTTGAGCAAAGTAGTGACATGATCTGAATCAGGTTTAAACAATACCTCTGGCTAATAATGAATGCATTAAAGAATGGGAAATCTATAGGCTGAAAAATCTGAATGGTGGAGTTGAATGGGACTTCAATGTAGGAGGCATTAGTCCAAGCAAGAATCATCATTTTATTTTTTTAATTATTTTTTTAAATTTATTGATTTATTTGACAGAGAGAGAGAGAGAGAGAGAGAGAGAGAGAGAGAGCGCACAAGCAGGTGGAGAAACAGGTAGAGGGAGAAGCAGTCTCCCTGCTGAGCAAGGAGACCAATGTGGGACTTGATCCCAGGACCCTGGAATCATGACTTGAGCCGAAGACAGTTGCTTAACCAACTGAGCTACCCAGGTGCCCTAAGAATCATCATTTTAGATGTTACTTAACAATAAGCAGAATCTTTCTTAAAGGTTAAATAATTTGCCTCCTCAAATTATTTCATATTACACTAACATCCTTATAAAGACTAATATTTCCCTGAAAGAGAAAAGATGCTGGGTTTTAAAGTTTTGAAATAAAGGTTTTCTGATGTTCTAAAACACACTAATAACATACCAAGTCAAATCAATTATCACATTTTCTTTAATTTTTCTGATGGAAGAACAAGCTGTATATACTCTAACTTTTAGAGACCAGATAAGTTCTGAGGGGGAAGCCAAAAAATATTAATGAAAACACTTTGAAAATGGATTTTATAAGAACATGATCATGAAATCAGAACATATTTAAATGCAAGATTAAATGCCTGTTTAAGGCACTAGTTCATCTTCTGTGACCTTTACAATGTCAGTGTCACAATATGAAAAGGGAGATTGAAGTCAGTAAAGAGTGAATCACTGATAAGCTGCAAACCCTTGCTTACTTCATTAGTAAAATTGAAATTATATGAAAGACTTCCAACAAAATCAGAATGTCTTTTTCATGCTCAACCTCACCCCTATCCTTTCTTTTGGGATTTTGAGAATAAACACTACTAGTATTTGGTGCTGAAATATTCATTTATCATACATTATAAAAACCCAGTGTTATGAGCATATTTCAGTTTCTCTAGTGTAATCCTAGAGACTGTGGCTCATTGATTCTGTATGTTACTGTCCATTATGTGTAAATACTGTGCTGACATTTAGTGATGATAATGCACTAATTAAATGGAAGTTCTAGTAACTTATTCTTGTATAGTTGTTGTTGACCTATAATTCTCCAGGTATTGATTTACTTAGCTGAGCAAACTGAGATTACCATTTGCCTTGAAAATATAAGATGATTTTAGATATATACTCATTAACACATCTTTAGTAGCATATTATTTTGCTACTTATTGTGTATCCATGAGCCAACAAATAAGCTTTTATTAAATTTCTATTGTCCAGCATCACGCTGGGTGGTTAGGATCAAAAGTCCTTATTAGGTTATTGCATAACCTGGAGGAACTATTTTTCTGATAAGGTTTAAGGTTTTTCTCCTTACTTAATATTTATAATTTAGAAACTCTGTTGAGGAATCAAATTGAATGGGCATTAATGAGAACCTACTTTATCTCAGGGCCATGCTAGGTGCAGAGAAGTTATAAAGACATGATTCCTATTCTCACAGAGGTTGCCATGGCTAGAGAGCCACACAGGGCAACCATACTAGAATTTGAGAGTGGGTTGTCAGACTCAGTACTGCAGGAGTACTGAAAGGGTGGCACAATTATGGACTTGGCGTGCTAAGGTGTCATGAGAACTTGGTTCTGGAACTATGGCCTGAGGTATGGGAAGTCTGTGGAATTCAAGAAGTATATGTCAGACATGCAGTCTGTTGAGAATAAAGAAATAGGGTAACACCTGGATGTAGTAAAAACAGATGAGGTTCTATAGGTGCCCTAATGAGTAAGAAGTGACTTGGTATTATTCCTACCACCTTCCAACCTCCCAGCCTGGGAGTGGACTGCTGAATATTTTTCTTTCTTGGTACCAAATAAAATAGTTATTTTAGCATCAGGTAATCATTGCTAAAGTTTTCATTCTTGCCCTTTGTCACTTTCCTGTGACTTAAACATATGGGGCACAGGTTATCCCGACCATTTTTCATTCAATACAACACTTCGTAGAAGCACTTTTTGCCCCAAGCTACTGCTACAATATGGAACATAGAGTGTAGGTATTACAAGTAACTCACTTCTTGCAGAAACTGGAGAGAAACCAAAAGAAAAATCAGGGAGCCTGGGTGGCTCAGTGAGTTAAAGCCTCTGCCTTCGGCTCAGGTCATGATCTCAGGGTCCTGGGATCAAGGCCCGCTTTGGGCTCTCTGCTCAGCGGAGAGCCTGCTTCCTCCTCTCTCTCTGCCTGCCTCTCTGCCTACTTGTAATCTCTCTCTGCGTGTCAAATAAATAAATAAAATCTTTAAAAAAAAAAGAAAAATCAATCATAGTTATTCCAAGTGAAGGTTCACAATGTTCTCTTTCTGTTAAATCTGTGAATTCACTGGGAACACCAACAATGAATGTCTTATTCACCTTTGATTCCCTCAGTGCCCAGCACTGTGTCTGGCAAATGGTATGATGTAATGTTTGCTAAATAAATACATAAATACAGGGTGCATGGGTGGCTCAGTCGGTTGAGTGTCTGCCTTTGGCTCAGGTCATGATCCCAGCGTCCTGGGATCCAGCCCCATGTTGGGCTCCCTGCTCAGCAGGGAATCTGCATCTCCATCTCCCTCTGCCTGTCCCCCCAACTTGTGTGCTATTTCTCTCTCTCAAATAAATAATTAATAAAATCTTTTAAAAAGTTGGCAAAAAATATAAATAAATACATCAAGTAAGTTTTGATATCTATGTCAGGAAATCCAAATATCTGTCCTTTTACTCATTAACTATATCTGAGCTTTTCTTCGCACGTAGTTTGAAGTGCGGAAATCTCTGTTATGTCTTGTTAATGTATGAGGCCTTTGCAATTTTTTTTTTAGCATCCTACAAAGTAAAAGCCAAATAAAAGAAGTGTTCACAGGATTGGTTTAAAATTTCAGACCTCTATCCCACATACTTCTGAAATATACTAAGGTGGCTGGCTGTTCAGTGAACAGATTCTTTTTCTCCAGGGAAATTGCTAAAGGAGACAGAACTTTTCATGAATTTTCTCCTTGGAATACTCTGGAATGTTTTTGTAGGGCAACTTTTAGAATCCTGAGGTGAAGAACACTTACCCATAGGGCAAAGAGGGGACTCTGCCACAAAAGCCCTCACTTCTGACAGATACGAAATTTTCTTCCTTCAGATAACATTCAGAGCTGCTGTTTTCAGGAATTTATCTTTGTTATTCGTACGAGTAGCTGACCACCCAGAAGTTTTGCATATAGCTTCCTTAAGAAATATTCCAGTCAGTCAAATTATCTGTGTACAAGAATGCCAGTTTGTCAGAGTCAAGAAATAATATATTTTGGTAAACAGAATCCCCTGTAAGGATTTCTAATGTTTGAGCAAATTGAATACGTAAAATATGCTTTGAACTTAAACTGTATATGGCAAGCAATTCTCTCCTCTGATGACTGAGAAAATTTTTCAGATTTCTGCAGTCCTTCAAGATCCTGGGACATCTAAATCATTATCATTTTACACATACATGCATTAAGAAAGTGCAGGAAGGTATACCAAATATGTAATAATTCTATGACATAACTGCAAAAAAAAGTTGTTTCAAAAAAATAATTGCCTTTAGCTATTTACTGACTATTTTTCCTCTGAAAATATGTAACTGCTTAACATTTACCCTATTCATTGAATTTACATTCTTAGTTGATAGATTATTGAATAAGTCTGGATTTTTAAAAAAAAGACTGTATTTCTATGTCTTTTCATGCTTCTTTCCTTCTACTGCACAAGCATGATAAGATTTGAGGATATGACAATTTATAAAAAATAGGGAAAGATTATGTCTGAACAGTGAGAAAAAGAAACAGTGATTAGAATTTAGAACCTAAAGTAACGTGAACAAAGCCAACTTTATTACTTTGGTGACTATAGAGAAAATAAGTGTAAGAACCAGCTACTCAGTGTGGCACGTTATTTCAAAGGTAATACTTTCATTATATTTTTTTGTGGGAGGATGAGGATAAACTAATTTACAGCAGAACTTTATAGGTAGTGATCCTTTTCACCTGAGTTAAGGGACTGTTTTCCTGAGATAGGTTGCATTTTTTTCTGCCTGTAGTCTTAGGAGGATCATTGGTCTTAAGATGTATTTTGTATTAGACCCTCTACTAGTTAAACTACTGAACAGATCAGTGCTATAAATTTGAACCCAGGCCTGTGATGGCTAATTTTCCAGGGAGGTGTCCCCTGTAATTTTTCTTTTTTGTGAGTTCACCTACATATTTAAAAATATATTTGTTAGATTTTAATCTAGGACATTTGCCTTTTCTATAATCTTTCTGGAAATTGATATTCATGCTTTGTATAGAGCACTAAATAACTTCTTTAGTATGCTTTACTCTTTTATATTCGGACCCTATCTTGACTGAAAAAAAAATTTTTCTGAATGCTACTAAGATCTCAATTTTCAAGATGAATTGTTCCTTGTGATTTTCCTAGGTTTACAAATCCATTTATATTTAACATGCTGGAGTATGTGCATTTTTGGATGTTAGCAAACACCTTAATAAATATTTAATATCTTCTGTGGCCGTATATTACTCTATTCACTTTGGACTGATCGTGTGTTTGCTTGAAGGTCCTAGGCATCACAGGCATGCTGATGGTATTACTGTATGAACACTGATAAATTTGATGGGTAAAAATTTCCAGGTTCCTCCCAAAAAGTCGTATCTCTAAATCTATGCAGAAGATAAGTCAGTTGATGCTATTTACCATGGATGACAGTAACTGACTGTAGGGAGGTTTCCTGGAAGTAATTCATCTTTCATTTTGATTTGGAATTAACTCACTGGAAAGATATAAATGATGCTGACTTGATGTAGACTGGAAGAGGTTAACCCTTCATCCTGCAAAATGAACTAAAAGTAACGTAAACTTACAGTAACAGATAATGTCTCTCAGGTTGAAGAGGGATAATGCTTTGATTCATGGATCTGAACAATTGAGGCCAGAGTAGGGTTTTTTTGCAGACCAGAGACAGAAGAAAGCGTGCCCTAACAGGTTGACATCACATCTGCTTTTATCAGAGGCAAGGATTTCAGTCTGCCATAACATGATTCAAATAAAACTAGTCCCAAGATGGATATAGCCAAATATATTAATTCTCTAAATTAAAAAAGTAATTTTAAGCCCTCAAATAACACACATATATGTGTATGTGTGTATACACACATGTATTTCCTTATTGATTTAAAAATAAATAAATTTTTCCTTTAGTTTCAGAGTCTCTGTTAAGCCTCAGAGAATCTCAAGGTATGTCAGGCCATTTGTATTTAATTGAAATGATTCCTGTTTTGTGAGATCTTATGTCTGCTTCTTTTTGGAGTGGGAGGCAGTCTTTTGTGTCTCAGTTTCTTCTGGAGGTGTGACTCCTTCCAGTGATCCCATTTACTTTTAGTTTGCTATTTATACACACCTGTGGCTTGATTCAAACTGGGTGTTCACAATTAGAATTAGTGTTCTGAATCCAAACACCTATGTTTGAATGACAAAATTACCCAAGCTTTAGCACATGGGCCTTCTAAAATCTTTTCTGACTGCTCAGAGGACTTTTTTTTTTTTTTTAAAGATTTTATTTATTCATTTGACACAGAGAGAGAGATTACAAGTAGGCAGAGAGGCAGGCAGAGAGAGAGGAGAGAGGAGGAAGCAGGCTCCCTGCTGAGCAGAGAGCCCGACGTGGGCCTCGATCCCAGGACCCTGGGATCATGACCTGAGCCGAAGGCAGCGGCTTTAACCCACTGAGCCACCCAGGCGCCCCTCAGAGGACTTTTTAAATTTTGGTTTTGTTCCAGATACTTAAGATGGAATCATGTGACCTCCATATAAATAAAGTGTTCCCTTCCCTGATGAAAAGAGAATAATGGGTTGGTTGACCAACAAGAACGTGGCCCAGATGGGAATCACATTCTTTATTGTAATTTAATAAACTATTATTTTGTGTTATAATTTTCTTTTTTCCTGAGACTATTAAGAATGATTCAACTTGCCAGGTTTATAAAATCAAAGGTTAATCTGCAAAACTGAGTGACAGGATTGTAAAACCCAGGCTGAAATTTCTTCTTGTCTCACTCACTATCTTACTACATATGGCATTTGTTTTAGATTAAAAATCAGTATAAGAAGCAAGAGAGAGAGAAAAAAAGCTCAAAACAATTAAGATGATATCTTGCTCAATATATATGCTGAATCAGTGACTCAAAGATGAACAATGTAGACCTGGTATCATTCACCGTTTTACTATTTGTCAGGTAGTTGATAGGTTTTACAAATTTCCTTAGCTTTTATGGCAGTCTTGAGGATGTGGGTATGCTGCAGCTGCAAGTCTGGGTGCTGAAAATATAACCTTGTCAAATGTGTATGTGTGCAGCATGAAGGTGTTACAATTTCTGAAGTTCTTTCATGAACATTTCTTTATTATTACCTCTGAGACCCATGTTTCACTTTTTAGTTTAAATCCAACTACATTCCATGTTTTGCATTCAGTTCTGGGTATAACAAATGAAAGACATGAGGGCTTAGTGCTGTGTTTCCCAAGCTTGGCTGCACATCAGAATCACCTCATGAGCTTTTAATATTCTTAATACCCAGGTCACGCCCCAGACCTATTAAATCAGAGTATTTGGGAATATGACCCAAGCAAAAGTGCTTTCTAAAGTTCCCCATGTGATTTCCTCATGTAGCCATGACTGAGAACCACTGCTTACTAATAAGGCCTAATTGAGTTAGAGTCATTAAAAGGCCTGACGTCTGCCGTTATAAACACACATCTCCAACCCAGCTGGGCCATGCAAGTTTCTGAACAATTTTTAATACAGTTTTAATACAGCTCCTCACATATGTCATGGAGGCTTTAAACCCTTATAAATCTTCATAATAATATTTCATATTGTTATCATCATATTATTTCACTTTTATTATCTTCACTCCTAACAGATGATCTTACCTCCTATAAAAAAAAGAAAGATAAGGGAAAAGGAAGAAAGAAAGAAAGAAAGAAAGAGAAAGAAAGAAAGAAAGAAAGAAAGAAAGAAAGAAAGAAAGAAAGAAAGAAAGGAAGGAAGGAAGGAAGGAAGGAAGGAAGGAAGGAAGAAAGAAAGGAAGGAAGGAAGAAAAAGAAAGGCAGGCAGGCACCTAGAGTGAAATTCTTCAATTTCTGCCTTCAGTTTGTGTCCTGGATCACTCCTTCCTTCTCAATTGCCAGAGCTAGTGCCCTTGATTTTATCCTCTTCTGTCTTCCAGGACTTTGCTCAAGTCAGTCCCCCATCTCTTGTCTCCACTCCTGCTTCTACAGGCTGCTTCTCCTTTCTTTGGCCCAGTCTTCCTCTCAAGCTGCCACCTAATTCTCTCATTCTCTTCTCTTCCAGACCATCTGAATGCTTAATTTATATTCAGATTCCCTCACATGAATCTTAATCTGGTCTCCACTCCTCACACTGTCAAAAAGACTCTGCCCAGGGTCACCAACCATGACTTCAATGGCCAGTTCCAATAATTCCTCTCACTCTTCACCCTCCTGGCCCACTCACTCTTTGCTGAAACTCTCGACCTCTCCATGCTCTTAAATATTCTGCATCCTTAGCTGCCACAATCCCATCTTTCAATCACTCCTCTCTCTTTATTTTTAAAAAATACCTTAGATAATTTCTAGCCTCTTCCTGCATATTTTCCTTGGGTGATTCTGACCAGTCTCTTGGTGTCAGCTAATATGTTCATACTGTTGGCAGATAACCCAACCTCTCCCCTAAATGTTGGGCTTTTATATTCAACCATAGAGGTTGCAAAAATCTCAAAAATCTCTGTGCCTATAGCTGCCTAGAACCAACCACTTCCACCTCTGTACAGCTAAATCCCATACAAAGTGAAATAAAATAAAAAATAACACAACAAAGAGTTCTTTCCTCTGTTATTTGTTCCATAATTTCTCCAATCACCTAATCCCTAAATTTCTGTATTTCCCTAAAACCCATGAGATCCTTTTACACTTCAGTGATCTTTTAAGTCCATATCTTTCTTTGCTTTCCAGTGTCTGAAGTAGAGAACTCTTCTTCACCACAAATCATCATGATCTTTTTCTTACAGCGCCACCAGGGTGATTTGTTTTTAAACACACAAATTTTGTTGTATTATGTTTCTGCTTAAAACTTTTTTGTTGTTATTGTTGTTGTTGTTTTGGAGAGAGATAATCTTAAGCAGCCTCCACACCCAGCTTAGAGCCAGACTTGGGGCTCGACCCCACAACCCTGAGATCATGACCTGAGCAGAAATTAAGAGTCCAGTGCTTAATTGACTAAGCCATCCATGCCCCCCTCTGCTTAAAAATCTTAATAGGTAGGGTGCTTGGATGGCTCAGTTGGTTAAGCATCCGGCTCTTGAATTCTGCTCGGGTTATGATCTCAGGGTCCTGAGATCGAGCCCTGCCTCTGGCTCCACACTCAGTGGGGAGTCTGCTGGAGATTCTCTTTCTCTCCCTCTCCCTCCTCGCCCCCACTCGCACACTCTCTTACTCTCTCAAATAAATCAATAAATCATAAAAACAAACAAACAAAAAATTCAAAAAAACTCCTAACAGCTGTCCATTGCTTTCTAAGCACCATCACACTCTGACTATCCTTTGCAAGCTCCTCCATGGCTGGCGCAGACCTCAGTCCCTCCTACATTGCCATCCACACCCTAACACTGTGCAGCACTGGTCCCTTAGGCAGTGTTCTTATTATCTTTAGATTGTCTTCCTTCATAGAACCCTACTTATTCTTTAAGATTCAGACTATTATTTTCTTCCATGAAGTTTTTCCTGAAAGTCATTTTCTCTTCCATCTCTGTCTCTCTTACAGAGTTAGTCACTTTCTAATTTGGGTTCATGATGAAATATGTTATGTTGTTTTATATATTTTTTTAAATATTTAAAATAAGGGTGTTCTTCTTTGATGGATTAAAATACCTCAGATAATGAAAAACTCCACTTTGATTATCAACCCTATTTCTTGCCTTTTCCCCAGAGGTAGAACCATGCATATCATTCTGATGTGTAAGCTTGTGGACCCTTTACTACTGTTTGTATGTACACATGGAAAAATATGGGATTAATTCTTAATACCTTTCTTGGAGTCTAATTGATGTATGATAAATTTCAGATATTCGGTGTATATAATTTCATAAATTTTGATACATGTATATATGTGTGAAACCATCCAAGTTTCCTCCTGCTTTGTTAATTGTTCTCTTCCACCCTTTCCTGATGCCAAATCCCCAAACCACTATGTTGTTCTTTTCTGTCATAATATTTACATTACCTAAAATTTTATATAAATGGAATACAATGTGTAGTATTTTCCCTTTGGCCTTTTTCACTCAACAAAATTGTTTTGAGATTCATTTATGTTTTTGTTTTCTTTTTTATTGCAGAGTACTATTCCATTATATAGCTATACCACAATTTATTTATCCACTTTACATATTATGGACATTTGGATTGTTTTTGACTTTAGCTATTACAAAAAACTTGTCATGAACATTTGTTACAAATCTGTATTGGGATATGCTTTCACTTCCCCTGGATAAATACCTGGGAGTAGCATCACTGGGTCATGTGGGTCATATGGTCATAGGAGTCTTTTAAAGTTTGTTTTATTTATAGTGTCCAGAGCTTCAGTGGATGGGATATGATAAACTCCAACTACTTCATATTCATGGAAGTGGAAATTGAGCCCCAAATTCAACTTTTCTATCTGTGGTATCAGAAAACAGCTCTTTGTCCCGGTTGGCACAGAGCTCCTACAACCCCTTGGCATTTCCTGAGCGATCGGAATGATAGAAGTGTCTTGTACTCTAATGAGATGACGCTTGGTGAGTGCCTAGATACATTCAGGGTGGGGGCTTGTTGCCAGAAAAAACAAGATTTAATTAGAAACATGGATATTTCAGCCCCCTGCCCCAACCCTCTGGGGAGTGAAGAGGAACTAAAAATTGAGTTAATAACCCATTATGCCTATGTGATGAAACCTCCATAAAAATCCCTAAGTGATGAGGTTCAGAGATTTCTGGGTTGGTGAATACTTGGAGGTGCCGAGAGAGTGGTGTACCTGAAGAAGGCATGGAAGCTCTGTGCCCCCCCATACCTTGCCCTATATATCTCTTCCATTTGATTGTTCCTGAGCTGTATCTTTTATAATGAATCAGTAAAAGTAAGGTAAGTGTTTTCCTGAGTTCTGTGTCATTCTAGTGAATTATTGACCCTGGGGTGGAATTGTGGGAACCCCAGAATTTATAGGCAGCTGGGCAGAAATAAAAGCATTTATTATTATCATCTTTTTATAATATAATATAATATGGTATAATATGATATGATATAATATAATATAATATAATAATTATTATCTTAATATTAATAAGAGTATTATTTCCTAAAGTGGGAGCAGTCTTGTGGTACTGACCCCTTAACCTGAGCAGTCTCGCTAACTCCAGATAGCTAGTGTCAGAACTAAATTAAATTGTTGGACACCAGTTGATGTTAGACAATCAGAAAATTTGTTAGTATCAGTAGGAAAACTCTTATAATATCTCTTTATTTCTTTGAGATTGTCCAAATATCTACTGAATTCTCTGACTCTTGACTATAGTTCCTCTGCTTGGTTTCTCTTGTCCTATGTTTACAACTGGCAAATGCCTTAAGGGAAAAAGTGGTTCGAAGAATGTCAGTTCACCTTTTTTTGAGATTCTGTTCTCTCTCTGATTTGGCCTTTTACATACCAGTTCTTTTCAGCACTTTTCTTTTTTCCCAAACAGATGTTTATTTTTGTTGTTTGTTTTATATCTAACTGTATAGTTGAAGCATTAGTCTGCTTAAAGCTGCTCTAATCAGAGCCAGAAGTAGAAGTCTGAGATTAAAATATATTATAGTAATGTCATCTTGTATTTAAATAAAAATATTTGTTAATCTGGTTATTTTTATTCAGTTATCCTACAAATATTTGTTCAGTGTCTCCTATGTATAAGTACTCTGCAATGCAGCAATTTCTCAAATAGACCCTGTTCTGCCTTTATGGAAATTTAATTAGGGAACAAGTCATGATATAGATAAATACAGAATTATAAACTGTGATAAGTGCTAATAATAATAGTAGCTAACTTTGATGGATTTTTTCCAGGAGCAAGTATCTACTTAATTGCTATCTTATAAATGTAATGTATCCTTCCTCATCCTTCTTACCTCTAGTGTATCTTAGCCTCCTTGCCTTGTTTTATTTTTCCCAACATTTTATCTATCTATTAATCTATCTATCCATCCATCCATCCATCCATCCTATGTATCAGTCTATCTATTTTTGGTTATACGTTTCCCCCAGTAAAATGAAAACTCTTTGAAGGGAAGGATTCCACCCTTTTTTTTCACGATGTGTCTCTAGATCCTTGCGCATGGTAGGTACTCAACCTTTTTTAGTGTTCAGTGAGTAGCTTTTTACTACATACTGACAACTTCACTAAGAATTTTTGGTGCATTTAATTTTCACTTACCCTATTGTAGTAGGCTGAGTGATGGAAAACACAGATACTAGGTTCTAATCCTTGGAACCTACAAATGGTGCCCTAAAAGGAAAAAAGGAACTTTGAAAATGTAGTTAAATTAAAAATTTTGACGTGGGAAGATTATTCTGGATTACCCAAGTGGGCCCTAAATGATTGCAATCCTAAGTGTCTTTATAAGAGAGAGGCAGAGAGATATGATATATTTTTTAAAAGATTTTATTTATTTATTTATTTGACAGAGAGAGACCTCACAAGTAGGCTGAGAGGCAGGCAGAGAGAGAGGAGGAAGCAGGCTCCCTGCCAAGCAGGGAGCCCAATGCAGGCCTTGATCTCAGGACCCTGAGATCATGACCTGAGCTGAAAGCAGAGGCTTTAACCCACTGAGCCACCCAGGTGCCCTGAGATATGATATTTTTAAGGAATATTTCACCAGCTAACGGGCTTTTAAAATTTTTTTCAGGTTCTGTACACCTGAGGTTACCAATACATGACTTTAAGATCAGCAAGATATTATTATACTTTTTATAAAGACTTTGATTTAGACTTTCTCCTATGTAGACTCAAGATGAATAAAAATTGCTGTTAATATTAATCATTTTAAATCTTCATAGCTTAGTTAGATAAGCAGAACCTCATAAAATATTCAAGATGAAGAAGGCCTAAGAGAACATTTGACATGTATTGTCAAAAAATACTTTGAAAAAGTCATCTGTAAAGGATATTGAATATCTTGCTCCCAGAATGAAGGATATTAAAAAGTATGATATAAATCTGTCACTTAATCTGATTGTCTGATTCTGGTTGATGAGAAATTGAAATTAGAGTTCCCAAATATTGAAACTAAATATAGTTTTTTACTACATTTATTTAAAACTTATCTTTATAATCTTCAATAAAACTATCTTAAAACATCACTGCAGTGAATAAAAAAATTCCCTTAACACACATATATATATTCAATACTATTTAATTTCAAGTATAGTTATGAACATGCAAATGAGTCTTTAAGCATTTAATGTTAAATGACAGAAATATGGTTCTTAAATTTAGAAGACATAGTCAAGCTTGTTAAAAGCAAGACTGCTTTATATTTGAACTTAGAAAGTAGTTTTAACATCATGGTAATATTCAAGATGAGACACTGAACTTTAGAGGAAGAAATGACTTCAGTGATGGTCCAATTACAAACCTACTGAACTCTGAAATCATCTAATCTCCTTTGGAGAATTTGAATCTTGGAAGGTTTAAGTGAATTTCCCATGGTTAAATATGGAATATTCATTCATTCATTCATTCTTCAACATTTATTGTGTGTTTAGTGTGTGCCAGGAAGTCTCCCAAGATGTTCATAATCTGATGGCAAAAATGAGACTAGAACCCAAGATCAGAACTACTTGGTCTTGGCTGCTTTCCAGTACATGCTCACACCTCATTTGTTTGTACCAACAGTTCAGAAGACCTTGGTTCGATTCTTAGAATTCTAACTTTAGACAAATTATTTTCAAGTCTTTAAAACCTATTTTCTTCATTTTTAGGCTAAAAATAAAGATTCTTAGACTATCTTTCTGGACTACTTTAATAACATTATTCCACATTATGAATTCAAATTAAACTCCAGAGAAGTATTCTAATTCCAGAGAAGGATGTAAATGACTTTGAGTAGTATAGACTTTTTAATGATATTCTTCTAATCCATGAACAGGGAATGTTTTTCCATTTCTTTGTGTCGTTTTTAATTTCTTTCATCAGTGTTTTTTTTTTCTTATGTTAGTCACCATACAGTACATCATTAGTTTTTGATGTAGTGTTCCAAGATTCATTGTTTACGTATAACATCCAGTGCTCCATGCAATATGCACCCTCCTTAATACCCATCACTGGACCAACCCATCCGCCCACCTGTCTCCCCTCTAAAACCCCCAGTTTGTTTCTTAGAGTCCACAGTCTCTCATGGTTTGTCTCCCGCTCTGATTTCCCCTCTTCATTTTTCCCTTCCTTCTAATGTCCTCCATGCTATTCCTTATGTTCCACAAGTGAGTAAAACCATATGATAATTGAGTTTCTCTGCTTGACTTTCTTCACTCAGCGTAATCTCCTCCAGTCCCATCCATGTTGATGCAAAAGCTGGGTATTCATCCTTTCTGATGGCTGAATAATATTCCATTGTGTATATGGACCACAGCTTCTTTATCCATTCTTTAAGGGCATCTCAGCTCTTTCCACAGTTTGGCTATTGTGGACATTGCTGCTATAAACGCTGGGGTGCATATGGCTCTTCTTTTCACTACATCTGTATCTTTGAGGTAAATACCCAGTAGTGCAACTGCAGGGTCATGAAGTGGCTCTACTTTTAATTTTTTGAGGAACCTCCACACTGTTTTCCAAAGTGCTGCAGCAACTGGCATTCCAACCAACAGTGTAAGAGGGTTCCCTATCTCCACATCTTCTCCAACATTTGTTTTTCCTTGCCTTGTCAATTTTGCATTCTAACTGGTGTAAAGTGGTATCTCAATGTGGACACAAAAAGATGGAAAAATATTCCATGCTCATGGATCGGAAGATTAAACATTGTTAAAGTGTCTATTTGCCCAGAACAATCTATACTTTCAATGCCATCCCAATTAAAATACCACAGGCATTTTTTAAAGTGCCATAACAAACAATCCTAAAATTTGGATGGAACCAGAAAAGACCCCGAATCGTCAAGGAAACGTTGAAAGAGAAAAACAAACCTGGGAGTGTCACATTGCCTGATTTCAAGCTATAATACAAAGTTGTGATCACTAAGACAGCATAGTCTTGGCACAAAAACAGACACATAGACCAATGGAACAGAGTAGAGAGCCCAGATATGGACTCTCAACCCTATGGTCAAATAATCTTCAACAAAGCAGGAAAAAATATCCAATGAAAAAAAGACAGTCTTTTCAATAAATGGTGCTGGGGAAATTGGACAGCAATATACAGAAGAATGAAACTCAACCATTCTCTTACCCCATACGCAAAGATAAATTCAAAATGGATGAATGACCTCAATGTGAGACAGGAATCCATCAAAATCCTAGAGGAGAACATAGGCAGTAACCTCTTCAACATTGGCCACAGCACCTTCTTTCAAGACACGTCTCCAAAGGCAAAGGAAACAAAAGCAAAAATTAAATTTGGGACTTTATCAAGATAAAGAGCTTCTGCACAGCAAAGGAAACAGTCAACAAAACAAAGAGGCAACCCATGGAATGAGGAAAGATATTTGCAAATGACATTACAGACAAAGGGCTAATATCCTAGATCAATAAAGAACTTCTCAGACTCAACACCCAAAAAACGAATAAGTCAAAAAATGGGCAGATGACATGAAGAGACACTTCTCCAAAGAAGACATACAAATGGCTAACAGACATATGAAAAAATGTTCATCATCATTAGCCATCAGGGAAATTCAAATCAAAGCTACATTAAGATATCATCAGTGATTTATAGTTTTCAGAGTATAGGTCTTTTACCTCTTTGGTAAGGTTTATTCCTAGATATCTTACGGATTTTGATGCAGTTGTAAATGGGATTGATTGCCTGGTTTCCCTTTCTTCTGCTTCATTATTGGTGTATAGAAATACAACAACAGATTTCTGTACATTGATTTTGTATCCTGTGACTTTATTGAATTTGTATATCAGTTCTAGCAATTTTTTGGTGGAATCTTTTGGGTTTTCTATAGAGAGTATCATGTCATCTGCAAATAGTGAAAGTTTTACTTCTTTGCTAATTTGGATGCCTTTTATTTTTTGTTGTCTGATTGCTGTGGCTATGACTTCTAGTAACATCACTCATCATAAGTGAAATACAAATCAAAACTACAAGGAGATATCACCTCACACTTGTCAGAGTGGCTAAAATTTTAGCCATTTTAATTAACACCACAAGAAACAACAGGCATTGTTGAGGATGTAGAGAAAAGGAAATGCTCTTGCATTGTTGGTGATAAAGTGAATTGGTGCAGCCACTTGGAAAACAGTATGGACATTCCTCAAAAAGTTAAAAATAGAACTACCCTAGGATCCAGCAATTGCACTATTAGGTATTTACCCAAAGGATACAAAAACACTAATTCAAAGGAATAAATGCACCCTGATTTTTTAGCAGCATTATCCACAATAACCAAATTATGGAAAGAACCCAAATGTCCATTGACTGATGAATGGATAAAGAAGATACCACATATCTTCATATATCATACACACACACACACACACACACACACACACACATGCACAGAGGAATATAACTTAGCCGTAAAAAAGAAAGAAATTTTGCCATTTGCAAATACATGGTTGGAGCTAGATAGTATTATGTTAAGTGAAATAAGTCAGCCAGAGAAAGAAAAAATGATATGATTTCACTCATATGTGGCATTTGAGAAACAAAATGAACAACCATAGGGGGAGAAAAAAGAGAGAGGCAAACCAAGAAACAGACTCTTAACTATAGAAAACAAACTGACAGTTACCAGAGGAGAGGTGGGTGGGGAGATGGGTTAAATAGGTGATGGGGATTAAGGAGGGTACTTGTGATGAACACCGGGTGTCGTATATAAGTGTTGAATCACTAAATTGTACACCTAAAACTACTACACTGTATGTTAACTAACTGGAATTTCCATAAAAACTTAAAAAAAAGTAAAGAAGATTTTACTTTCTAAAAGTGAAAGTTGCAAAACTCAAGATTCCATGGCTGCTCACTGCTAATTTATTTCTATTTGATCACCAATCATATTTCACCTCATTAATCTTACCAAAAATTGTAAATGTATTCAATTTATATTTCAGTTAATCAATAAATCTAATAAACCAGCCAGCCCACAAATATTCACCATGCACAAGCTATTTGACCACACAATCTTAAGTCTTGAAATATGCCTCTGATGTATGCCTCTCTCTGGGGGAAGAAATGAGACTTCAAACCTCAAAGGGATACTTCTCATTACCTTGGATCAAATAATCTTTTACCAAAAAGAAGGGGCAGAAAATGCCATCTGCCTTAAGTAAATAACTTTAAAGAAGGTTTAAAGTTTTTCCGAAAGAGTGAAGCTATGAAATGCTATGCTCTTCAAAGCATAAATGCTTTGTTTAATAAATGCTTGTTTAATATTTCTGTTACCTACTGGAACACAAATTCCATGGGAGGACCATGTCTTTCCTATTCATGTCTGTAGGCCCAGTGGAGTGCTTTATATGTATCTATCACCCAAAACTGTTGTGTGTAAACCAAAACTTGGTTTGCCTCTTGCTATAAATGCTCATTTGTGTGATGCAATATTAATAAGTACAAACATTTTCATGTCTGAAATCAGGGAAGATTCTTCAGCAGCTTTGAAGGGTGATAATTAAGTATTTATTTCTCAATTAATCTAGTTTTATTGAAACCTATAATGTTATGAGCACAATGGTAGTGCTTTGGTGCTAGAACAAGAACAATGCTAAGTAGTTTTTGTCCTGGCTTTTTGACTCACTAGCTACATATTTTTGTGTTATATTTTTACTTTTCCTGGGCCTTAATGAAGGATGACTATAAATTCTGTCTGTAAGCTGGAGATAATTTTCTGGCTAATAATTGGAGAATACCTTAATGAAAGCAAAATGCCCATTCAATAAATCAAGAATTCTAAACCAGTCAAACTCAAGGAATATTTCTTGAACTTGGGGCTGTTTTGTAAATTATGATGACAGGCATTTATCATAGCATAGGGTTATTTATGGTCAGTTATAGTTTTTAGGAATTGAGCATTATAACTAAGAGTTTGAAATAAATACAATCTTAGAGATCTGACTATATATGAAATTCAGTGGTTTCAGAGCCATTAGATCAAAAATATCACAAATACGAATAAGAGTTACTAAGAAAGCCAAAGTTGGTCTATATTACTTCAAGCTTTTGAATATCTCATTTTGTAGAGTTATAAGAGTACCACTCTACTTTAGGGCCTTAAAAAAAAAAGAAAAGGAAAAAAAATCCTCTTTTTGTGATTACATTGAATGTATGACAATTTAAAAATACTTTTTCCTTTTAAGAAATATAAATTGTTTTCATTTCTAAATTAGTAATTCCATCTTTTTTCTTCTAATTATGTAATCTCCTTGAAATTGTGTACTTAATTCATGATGCATTGATTGATTAATTGATTCCTCCTTCCTTCATTCTTTCAACAAATACTTGCCCAAGTTACTGAAGAGGTTACTGTAGGAACTACTCAAGATTCTGGATCCTGTTTCTCCTACCTGCCACTTATTTCTGTAGTCTTTCACCATCTAGCTTCTTCCCTGGTGTTAGTCATGTCCTCTTTATATCTAGCCTCCATATTACATTCTGATAATCCATCTAAGATCCTTCTAAAACACACATCTGGCTCAGCAATCTAGGTTCTGCTACCTGTCTTGTCCTCTACGGGGCACTTTGCTTCTTGTAAGTTCCTCCAAACACACACACACACACACACACACACACACACACACACACCTTTTTCATCCTCCCAACCCCTTGCTTTTGCTCACAGCCTTTGTTCTGCTTCTAACACCCTTTACACTTTCCCCTTCCTGGATCACTTTAACCTGTCCTACACTCTGCTAGGGAAGGAAGTGCCTCTCCCTTCTTGTGCCGAAGTCCAGCTCCAGCAACAGTCAGGGTCCCCGAAGGAAAGGACGGCATCAGCGATACAAAATGAGGAGACAGGCTCAGATGATGTTTCAGGAGTCTCCCAAAACCTCAGGGCTCGGGGTCCTTTTTTTTATATCATTGTAACAAAGGATGATCAAAGACACAACCAGGATGTTTACTCATTGATCAAAGGAACCTTGGTAGATGAGTTTGGTGTTTTCTCAGAGGCCAGACAGATGAGGCCTGCTTATCTTATCTGTATCATAAGTCTCCTGGAGCCTGTATAGTTTTAACAGAGCTTCCCTCCTGTTCCTTTGTTTTAAGGTCTCACCTAGTTCTGACTTAAATCACTGGTTTGGTACAGATTTGTTAGTCATTATGTTTTGAGGTAAAAGGCTATTTATCCTGGGGAAGGGACAATATGGTGCCAGACCTTATCTGGCAATATTTCAGGACTCTAGGTATGCTTATGGAGGGAGTAAATCATCTATATAGGGAAAAGGTGGATCATACTAAGAGTAAATTGGACTAATGCTTAACAAATCTAACCCATTCTCTTTATTCATAGCATTCCGAGTCCTTTGAACTGCAAGCCGCTTTTAACTGGGAGGGGGTGATTAATGCTTTACCCATTGCAATTCTCCTTGCCTTGCAGGAGGGTGGTGCCCCATGCCTTGCAGAGGGGGTCTCACCTTCTTGTACCATGCAGACGGCTCACATCATTCTTGGTTGGCCTGGATTTCTTTATTCCTGTATTTATTCTATTAGAATGAAAGTATCATTTCTATGTTTTTGTCTATGCTTTCTGAAACCCTATTTAACCTCAAAGCTCAAAATACAATCCTTAATTCAGTGATCCTATTTGATAGCCAAGGTCTAGATTGCTCATTTGAGCTCCAGGTCTCTGATCTTTCCCTTCACACATCCTCTTTCTTCACTGTCCCCCATTAAAGGAAATGATACCATTCTGTTGTCAACAAAAACACAACAGTTTTGGGTGATAGATACATATAAAGCACTCCACTGGGCCTACAGACATGAATAGGAAAGACATGGTCCTCCCTCTGGGGGAATTTGTGTTCCAGTAGGTAACAAATATTAAACAAGCAATTTCTTTAATCACAATTATATGTAGCAGGCATAGCTGACATTCTTTACTCAATTATGGTCAAACAGAAGGGTCAATTTATTCATATATATTCATAAACATACCAGTACCTGACTCCAAGGGCTGGCAACCTTAGAGCTCTGATGTCTGCTGATGGTTCGGACACCATGGGGGCGGACTTGCCCTTGTGGCCTAGTGGACCATTGGTGGGTGGACCAGCTTACTTCAGAGAAGTTTGGGATATGGTTTGCTCCTCTTACCCCATCATGCTGGGGGACCTGGTATGCATGTGTGTGTGTATGTGTGTGTATGTGTCTCTTGTATGTGGTGTGACAGGGGCAGCAGGTGACTTGAGACATATTTTAACTTTGGTTTCCATTAGAAACTTAAAACTCCCTGCTCCTCCAACCTTGCCTCAGGGAAAAGGGGTAAAGTTTGAGGACAGGGGTCCTCACTGCTGTTCAACACTTTTTATGGTCCTACCACACTTTAGTCAGATAAGGAAGGACACATTAGTAGAACTCATTCAACGAACTTCAGCTAATGAACCAAATAACTTTCTCCTTTGCTACAGATGACTCCATACTTTGGAGTCATATGAAGGTAAAGATGAGCAAGCAGCAAACGTGCCAGTCTTAGATTTCCCAATGCTCCCCCAACTCTTTTTCTCATTCTGTCCCTGGCTATACTGATTTTCTCAGTAACTGGAAGATATTGCACTCCCTTTTACCACAGGGCTTTTGTAAATAGTGTATCCTCTTCTTCAGATTTTCTTCTGAAACTCGCCACACTGCACCTTCTTAAGCCCCCTTATCCTTCAGCTTCTAATATAAAAACTACTTCCTAGGGCAAGTTTCCCCCCCTTTCTTTTATATGATTTTACAGCAGCTCAGGCACCATTCCTCATCTACATAGTAATTGTAATATCTTTGTGTGATTTAACAAGTCTGTCTCCTGTACTTACCCTTGGGGTCCCCAGCTATATAAAAGATACCAGTAGCTAAAGCCAGTCATGTGTATATACATGAATTCTTATGAATATATATATTTGAAAGAATAAACTGACCTTCCTCTTTGCTCATAACTGAGTCAAGAATTTCAATAGTACATACTATATATAATTTTGAGGGCTGGGAAAAATTTATGCTAATCATTGAATATCAGCAATGCTGGCATATAGTACATACTCAGTAAATACTTGCTGAGTGAATAAATAAATGAATATTAGCTTTAGGGAACTTTGACTAAAAGAGGACTATATAGCAGCTTCATTATCACAAAACATAAATTTACATGGAAGAGCACTGTAGATCAAATTTATTATCGCCACTTTGTCTTTTTGTCTTTTTCCTCAGGAGAAAATGCAATTGCAGTGAAGTCCATCCTTGTAGTTCTGATGAATTATGTTTTGGTGATTAGGTAAGAAAAGAACAAGGCTCAAAGAGCAGAATGAAAAATAACACTTATATGCTCGAGTGAAAAATCCAATGTGTATTTTTTTAAATGGCTTTAGTCACCGTTTCCATTGTGGCTTTTATTTTCATGCTAAGACAACCCAGATGTTTGGAACAATGCCATGTTTTTAATAACGATGAAGTCAGACACTGCCAACATGGAGACATTTGAGCAATGAGCCATGGGCTCTAACCTGAGCTTATTTAGAATCTATTGGAAGACTTTGTAAGAAATATATCTCTAAATGGACTATCAACGCTAAATTCAAAAGAGAATACTTAGAAATACTTCAAAGTCTCTTAATTACTAAATTCACGCATTCAGATAAACTCTTTATCTTATAACAAACACATTTGTCATCCTACTCTCCTGTGCCCATTGTAATCAGTGCCAGCGTGAAATACCCACAAATCTGTTCATTCTGAACTTATTACATTTGGGAGAATTGCCATTTCATTTTAACCCTCTCCTGAGTGCACAAAACTGCAGCAAGATGTCAGAGAGCAGGGCTTTGAGCTGAGAAGATTCTCTTCCCATCCAGTGTATCTTTCAGCCTGACTTCAGAAAGCACCTCAGCCCTACTATCAAACAAAGACCTGTTCCCTTACAGACATTCCAAAAATATGATTACGCAGCATTTTTAAAATATATTTTTCAGTGTGTATTTAACTGAAACTGGAGACACTAAGATTATGTCTTCTTGTTCTTAGGTCTTCCGTCTATTTTTTTTTTAAGGTTTTACTTATTTATTTGACAGAGAGAGAGAGACAGCAAGAGAGAGAGAACACAAGCAGGGGGGTATGAGAGGGAGAAGCAGGCTCCCCACCGAGCAGGGAGCCCAATACCGGGCTTGAATTTCAGGTGTCAGGACCCACAGTTACTAGACCGAACCAGTTTTTTTTATTTTTTAAATATCTACTGGTACACAGTATTTGTCCTTTTGGAAAAATATGGGATAAAGCTGGACATTATGTAGATAAGTTCAATCAATAGAAACCTCTGAAGATGAAGCAGCTGAATACATGCACAGATGAGTGGAGGTTTTTAACCTGCCAGAGCTTACCCGGGTAGACACAAGTAGAGGAGCTACCTTTTCAGTTTCCTTCTTTCCCTATCATGGCCCTTGGAAATGAAAGGTAAAAGATGGTATCTACCTGGGTAATGTGGCCTTGCTCCTGGGGAATCTGTGTTTCTATCCCCTATGTCCTCTGGCTCTATCGTTAAGGTGTGCACATGCCCACAGTCATACACATGCACATGCACAAATACACACATGCACACGCACATTACATAGTGGACCTTAAGAAATCAGAAAGAATAGAAAAAGTAGTTCTTACCCACCAAAATTTGGAGCAAGTAGGAGCCATTGTAATTTTTTGAGCATGGAAATAATATTATTATTTTTAAGTGTTTTCAGCATGTCTGCATGGGAGTGAAAGCCGCATTGTGCTTGCCAGATTAATTTATCAACTTTAGGCAGAGTTTATTGATGTCTTGCTATATAGTGGGGAGAAATGGGTACAGCAATAGTTATCAGGATGATGCTGCAGCGAACCAGGCATGAAATGAATAAGAGTCTTCCCTAAATGATGTGATGTAGAGATGAATGGGAATTGAAAGACAGGAAGAGGCGGAGCTGTTTCTAAGTTTGTGAAAAAAGAAGGGAAGATGATTTATGGGGTAGAGTATCCAAGAAGACTTTTTTTTTTTTTAGTTATCTTAGTTAATGATAACACTGGCTTATCCCAGTGAAAAAATGTGCAGGTAGTTGGAGATGGAGAACTGAAATGTGAGAGAGGGAAGGCAAAAAAAATGAGAGTTCAAGATACAGAGCTGTGGAATATTTTATATCAATTTCAGCATCTTATTCAGTTTAAGACCTCAAGTACCTTTTTTGAACCTTACCTTTCCATCATTAGTTAAATAGAAAATATTTGAAATTGCCTTCATTCTGGTATCTGAATTTCTGATATTTTATTTTGTACATAACAGTACTCCATAATTATTAGAATAAATATGCTTTCTCCTAATTGTGTTACATTTCCAGTTTTTTAGTTAGTGTTCTCTGGTTGCAATTGTGTTACATTTCCAGTTTTTTAGTTAGTGTTCTCTGGTTGCAAGCAAGAGAAAAGGACTCTGCTTAACTTACACTAAAAAAATAATTTATTAGTAATCTATGCTGTAACTCACGATAGTGAAAGAAAAGTCAAAGAACTATCTCTCAATTGCCTTGACTGAACTATCACAATACCTTGAAAGTTTGTCCCTTTAATTTGTTCTTTACCTTTCTCCAGTACATCATACATGACTTTGCACACCTTGCTTTTCCACACAACTCTGCACAGAGAGTATGTTTGGCTCCCTATTGCCTTCAAACACCAAGCCAGACTTCTCCTAGCCTAGCTTTTCAGTTCCAATACACTACTCATTATTCTTCTTCATGAATCCTGTGCCGTGGCAAATTGATCTATTCACTGACCATCACACATACTTTATGTTTTCCCACCTCTCTGCACGGCTATGCTGATCTTGAATGCCTTTCCTAAGTCAGCATGCCCAAATCCTAAGGATAAACCAAATGTTGTTTCTACCACAATTACCCCAACTGGAGGAGTTCCCTTCTTCAATTCCCTTTGGCATTTCACCTGTATCTCTTATACCACTAATCTCATTTTATCTTGAATTAAAGTTATTTAATAATTTTCCTTATCTCCCTTTAAGTTGCTTGAAGACAAGAACTCGTTCTGAAAGAATTTTTATATTTTTTGTTCAGAAGAATTTCTGATATTTTATTTTGTACATAACAGCATTCTGTAATTATTAGAATAAATATGCTTTCTCCTAATTGTGTTACATTGCCAGTTTTTTAGTTAGTGTTCTATGGTTGCAAGCAAGAGAAAAGGACTCTGCTTAACTTACACTAAAAAAGAATTTATTAATAATCTATGCTGTAACTCACAATAGTGAAGGAAAAGTCAAAGAACTATCTCTCAAAAGGCAAATAAAGCAGGTTATCCCAGGTATTTAGGTTTTTAGGAATTCAGGGACAATCTTCTTAATGTGTTGCCATGGACATGAACCAGTTCCAACAGTTTTCCTGTTTCAACATCAATCTGGTCAAGGTTGAAATTCCCTGAAAAAGAATGATGAACTTGACTGAGCCACGTGCCAGGAGTGGATGGGACTCCCTGACTGACAGGCTTAATGAGACTTTATGAAGGAAAGACTGGATTATTTCCCAAAGCAAAATTGGGAAGAATAGATAGATGCACAGCAAGTAAAAACAGCAAACTCTAATGCCTCCATCCTATAAACTTCTATGTTTATACATTCATGCATTTATTCAACCAATCAAAAATACTGGTGCCTGCTCTACCAGCCAGTGTGCTAACTTCTGGGGATAGAAATAGAAATAGGTTGTATCTTTACAACCTTTATATCTTTACAACCCAATATCTTTAAAGTGTTTACAGGGCAATATATTTTTATTACTTTTCTAATTAATTTAATCATTTTATCAAAATGAATGATCAAACAAAAGTCAGAGTTTCTTTTTGTTTTTAAAAGATTTTCTTTGTTTGAGAGAGAGAGAGAGGAGAGAGAAAGAGAGCACAAATGGGGGAAGGAGGAGAGGGAGAAGCAGATTCCTCACTGAGCAGGGAGCCTGATGCAGGATTCTGTCCCAGGAGTCTGGGAGCATGACCAGAGCCAAAGGCAGACGCTTAACCAACTGAACCACCCAGTCACCCAAAAGTCCAAGTTTCTTGGGAGCTGTTTATTTCATCATACCTCTCTCATGTGACTTAAGTGCCAGATGAATGACCCGTCCACCATCTTGGTCTCCTCAATTCATTGACTTCCTCATCAGTAATAAGTAAGGTAGAAGACAAAAATCAGAAAGGTCTGCAGGGACAAATTATCTAGAATCTTGGAGGATTTTGTAAGGAATATAGATTTTATTTAAAGTGTGATTGGGGCAGTTAAGGGAATACTGAACTTAGAGCAAGTCACTCTGGCTATTTTATAGGGACAGCATTAGGAAACTAACAGGGAGACAAAGTGGGGGCTGGATGTTTGCAGGATGTAATAGTGGTCTAACTGTGCATTAGACAGGGGTGTCAGCAAAGGATGGATGAAAAATGAACAGACTCAGGAAATACGTTTGTTGTGGTGGAGCTAATGAGAACTTCTTACAGAGCATAGGAATAAGGGTAAAATCAAGGATGATCTTAAGGTGTATAGAGGTGCCATTTCCTAAGATTCTTATTTTCTATTCAGTTTACTTTCAATATGCCAGCTCATCTGTCTCATTTTGACCATGATGCACTGGCTCTTTAATGCATTCATTTCCTTCCCTATGAAGCTTGCATCCATGGTTCATTATTTCCACCAATCTTATGAACGTCTCAAACCCTTTACCTCATTCTTCTCCCATTATATCTGTCTGGTGAAACAGTCACCAAACTTCTCATTTTTTATGGTACTTTGAACTGTGGAACTATCACACAATGAAATGTATTCAGGATGCAATACATTCAATCTCCAATCTCAACTCAAATGTTGGCAATTTGACTAGTTCTCTGTAAATTCTTGCTTTTTTTTCTCCATCTTGACTATCCTGAATTCTTTTCTTTACTGTTCCTGGTTCTCAGTGTGCAACTCACCACTCACTTCACAGAAAAGAGAAATTTGAGAAAGGATGCCCTTTGCCTTCCTGATACAAAGTCTACAAACGTCCTTGTGACTATAACTCTCCCATCTCTCTTCCGCTCCTATGCGATTAGAAGAGGATTCCTCCTCTTGCATGGATTCTATTCCACCCGGGCTCTGGGTTTGTCCTTTTCCATAACCCAACTTCATTAATTACCCAATCTCTCTTTTCTTTTGTCAACTTCTTTGCCCCTTTCTTTTTTCAATGAGGACTTAGGTGACTACTGCTCTTCTTAAAAACAAAATGGCAAATACAAACAACCAACCAATCATTCATTCATTCCAACTCTTCATCTTTCCAGACCTTCTAGCCCATCCTCCAAGTTCCTCCTCTCCTTTATAGCTAAACTTATTGAAAGAACTGCCTAGGGGAAGGAAGAAGATGGCAGAGGAGTAGGGGACCCTATTTCAGCCGATCCCCTGAATTGAGCTGGGGATCTGGCAGACCACTCTGAACACCCATGAAATCAGCCTGAGATGTAAGGGGATATATCAGGATCTATACCAACAGAATATCTCCAGCAGCTGTTTTCGAAGTATGAAGTGGGGAGCCATGATTTTTGAGGCAGATATTGGAAGATAAACAGAAGTGGGAGGGAGCCACCATAGGCCCTGACGCCACGAAGGTGAAATAACACAGGAGCTCAAAAGTGTCCTGAACTGAGGACAGGGCATAGAGTTACAGGCTGGTAGCCATAGGGAAAGGACTTTAGGGCAGTCCCCAAACTGAAACCTGGAGCTGCAGGGCACGCGTATGAACTAGGGATGGTTGGTGGTTTTAGAAGCACAAAGGGCAGAGACTTGCCTGGACCTAAAGAGAGGGCTGCGAGTGCTACTGTGGGAGTGCACAACCCAGGACACTGTGGTTTTTAGCAGCATGGACAAAAATGGAGTCAGTGTGGCCTTTCAGAAAGTAGGGCTTTCTGGAGAATAGACTGCGATCTCTCTGTTCTGAGACAGAGGATTGGATACGGTCACTTCCGGTCTGACTTTTGGAAGAGAGGCAGAAAGCCACCAGGGAAAGCCACCAGAGAACAAAAGCCCCCCAAAATCGGTTTTCACTGAGCCCATCCCCCCCAAAGCAGGCAGGGCAATTCTGCCCAAACAGGGTTGCCTGAGTAACAGCACAGCAGGCCCCTTCCCCAGAAGACAGGTTGAAAGAACAAGAGGCCAACAACCCTAAGGTCCCTATAAAACAGGTGCATCTTGCTTGGGTTGTGGTTAATAGTTTGGACTCTGTACATTCCCTCAACCACCTCTCACCAGAATGACTAGGAGAAGGAACCCCCAACACAGGAAAAGTTCAGAGACTGTAATGTCTGCCACAGAACTAATGGATATGAACATACACATGATGTTGGAAATAGACTTCAGGGTAACAGTTATGCAGACAATAGCTAGGTTGGAGAAAACCATTTTTCCCCTTTTTCTTTTAAAGATTTTATTTATTTATTTATTCATTCATTCATTCATTCATTCATTCATTCATTTATTTTAGAGAGAGAGAGAGAGAGTGCACAGGGTGAAGAGCAGATGGAGAAGCAGACTCCCTGCTGAGCAGGGAGCCCGATGCAGGACTCGATCCCGTGACTGCAGGATCATGACCGGAGCCAAAGGCAGACACCTGAACAACTGAGCCACCCAGGCGTCCTGGAGAAAACCATTAATGGCAACATAGATTCTCTAAGAGCAGAAGTGAGAGCTGATCTGGCAGAACTTAAAAAAGCTATCAATGAGATCCAATCTAATCTAGATACTCTAACAGCTAGGGTAAAGGAAGCAGAAGAACAAATTAGTTTGCCTGGAGCAAACAGCTTAGAATCCATGAAAAAAAATTAGAGAAATAAATGACACCGTGAAATGTTCCAATGTCAGAATTATTGGGATCCCTGAGGGGGTGGAGAGAGAGAGAGGACTAAAAGATATAGTTGAGCAAATCCTACCTGAGAATTTCCCTAATCTGGGGAATGAAACAAGTGTTCATGTCCTAGAGGCAGAGAGAACACCCCCCCAAGATCAAGGAGGGCAGACCGACTCCCAGACATATGATAGTGAAACTTATGAATCTTAAAACCAGGGAAAACATCTTTAGGGCAGCTAGGGGGAGGAGATTCCTTACATACAGAAGGAGGAACATCAGAATAATGGTCAGACCTGTCCACAGAAACTTGGCAAACCAGAAAGGACTAGCAAGACATATTCAGGGTACTAAATGAGAAGAATATGCAGCCAAGAATACTTGGTAAGGCTGTCATTTAGAATGGATGGAGAGATAAAGAGCTTCCAAGACCAGCAAAAACTGAAAGAGTACGTGACCACTAAGCCAGCCCTGCAAGAAATACTAAGGGGGGGTCTAAAAAAGAAGAAAGACCCTAAGAATGATATAGAACAGAAATTTACAGAGACCATCTATAGAAACAATGACCTCACAGGCAACAGGATGACAATAAAAACATATCTTTCAATAATCACTCTCAACGTGAATGGCCTAAATGCTCCCATGAAATGGCACAGGGTTGCAGATTGGATAAAAAGATAGGACCCATCCTCATTTTGAACCTAAAGATACATCCAGACTGAAAGTGAGACTCATTTTGAACCTAAAGATACATCCAGACTGAAAGTGAAGGGATGGAGAACCATCTTTTATGCCAATGGACCACAAAAGAAAGCTGAGGTAGCAATCCTCATATCCAACAAAATAGATTTTAAGCTAAAGACTGTAGTCAGAGATACGGAAGGACACCATATCATTCTTAAAGGGTCTATCCAACAAGAATATCTAACAATTATAAATATCTATGCCCCAAACATGGGAGCAGCCAACTACATAAACCAACTGTTAATCAAAATAAAGAGACATATTGGTAGTAATATGTTAATTGTAGGGGGATCTTAGCACTCCAATTTCAGCAATAGACAGATCATCTAAGCAGAAAATCAACAAAGAAACAAGAGCTTTGTTTTTTTTTTTAAAAAGATTTTTATTTATTTATTTGACAGAGGGAGAGAGATCACAAGTAGGCAGATAGGCAGGCAGAGAGAGAGAGGGAAGCAGGTTCCCTGCTGAGCAGAGAGCCCCATGTGGGCCTCAATCCCAGGACCCTGAGATCATGACTTGAGCCAAAGGCAGAGGCTTAACTCACTGAGCCACCCAGGCGCCCGAAACAAGAGCTTTGAATGACACACTGGACCAGATGGGCCTCCTAGATATATACAGAACATTCCACCCTAAAACAACAGAATACTTATTCTTCCCAACTGCACATGGAACTTTCTTCAGAACAGACCACATACTGGTTCACAAATCAGGTCGTAACCAATACCAAAAGGCTAAGATTATTCCCTGCACAGTGTTTTGTAACTGGAACTCAATCACAAGAAAAAGTTTGGAAGGAATTCAAACACTTGGAAGCCAAAGACCATCCTGCTTAAGAATGTTTGGGTGAACAGCAATGAGGAAATAAAAAGAGAACTTAATTCATGAAAACCAATGAGAATGAAAACATGTCAGTCCAAAACCTATGGAATATGGCAAAGGCCGTCCTAAGGGGGAAATACATAGCCATCTAAGCCTCACTCAAAAAAATAGAAAAGTCCCAAATACACAAACTCTCTTTATATCTTAAAGAACTGGAGAATCAAAACCAAATTAAGCCTCCCCACGCACGAGAAGGGAAATAACTAAGATTAGAGCAGAGATCAATGAATTAGAAACCAGAGATACAGTAGAACACATCAACAAAACTAGAAGCTGGCTCTTGGAAAGAATAAGATCAATAAACCACTGGCCAGACTAATCCAAAAGAAAAGAGAAAGGACCCAAATTTATAAAATTAGGAATGAAAGGGGGGAGATCATGACTAACACCAAGAAAATAGAAACATTCATGAGAAATTATTATCAACAACTATATGCCAATAAGTTAAGCAACCTAAAAGAAACAGATGCATTCCTGGAAACCTATAAAATTCCAAGACTGAAACAAGAAGAAACTGACAACCTGAATAGACCAAAAACTGTAAGGAGATTGAAGCAGTGATCAAAAACCTCCCAAAAAACAAGAGTCCAAGACCTGATGGGTTTCTTGGGGGATTCTACCGAATAGTCAAAGAAGAAATAATACCTATTCTCCTAAAGTTGTTTCAAAAAATAGAAACAGAAGGAAAGCTTCCAGATTCTTTCTAGGAAGCCAGCATTACCTTGATCCCCAAACCAGGCAAAGATGCCATCAAAAAGGAGAATTTCAAACCAATATCCCTGATGAATATGGATGCTAGGATTCTCAACAAGATCCTAGCTAATAGGATCCAACAGTACATTAAAAAGATTGTCCACCATGACCAGGTGGGATTTATCCCTGGGATGCAAGGGTGGTTCAACATTCGCAAATCAATCAATGTGATAGAACAAATTAATAAGAGAAGAGAGTAGAACCACATAGTTCTCTCAATTGATACAGAAAAAGCATTTGACAAAATACAGCCTCCTTTCCTGAGTAAAAATTTTCAGAGACTAAGGATAAAGGGAACATTCCTCAATTTCGTAAAATCCATCTATGAAAACCCACAGTGAATATCATTCTCAATGGGGAAAAGCTGAGAGCCTTTCCCTTAAGATCAGGAACATGACAAGGATGCCCACTCTCGTCACTATTGTTCAACATATTACTAGAAGTCCTAACAACAGCAATCAGACAAAAAAAAAAAGAAAAAATATATTCAAATTAACAAAGAAAACTCTCTCTCTTCGCAGATGACATGATACTTTATATGGAAAACCCAAAAGACTCCACCCCCAAATTACTAGAACTCATACAGCAATTCAGTAATGTGGCAGGATACAAAATCAATGCACAGAAGTCCATTGCTTTCTTATATACTAACAATGAAACTGTAGAAAGAGAAATTAGAGAATTGATTCCATTTATAATAGCACCAAAAACCATAAGATACCTTGGAATAAATCTAATCAAAGAGGTAAACATTCTATACTCTAGGAACTACAGAACACTCATGAAAGAAATGGAAGAAGCCAAAAAAAAAAAAAAAGGAAAAATATTCCATGCTCATGGATTGGAAGAATAAACAAACATTGTTAAAGTGTTTATGCTGTCCAGAGCAATCTATACTTCCAACGCCATCCCAATTAAAATACCATAGGCATTTTTCAAAGTGCTGGAACAAACAATCCTAAAATTTGGATGGAACCAGAAAAGACCCCGAATCGCCAAGGAAATGTTGAAAAAGAAAAACAAACCTGGGGGCATCATGTTGCTTGATTTCAAGCTATATTACAAAGCTGTAATCACCAAGACAGCATAGTCCTGGCACAAAAACAGACACATAGGCCAGAGTAGAGAGCCCAGATATGAACCCTCAACCCTATGGTCAAATAATCTTCGACAAAGCAGGAAAAAATATCCAATGAAAAAAAGACAGTCTCTTCAATAAATGGTGCTGGGGAAATTGGACAGCTATATACAGAAGAATGAAACTCAACCATTCTCTTACCCCATACGCAAAGATAAACTCAAAATGGATGAAAGACCTCAGTGTGAGACAGGAATCCAACAAAATCCTAGAGGAGAACATAGGCAGTAACCTCTTCAACATTGGCCACAGCAACTTCTTTCAAGACACGTCTCCAAAGGCAAAGGAAACAAAAGCAAAAATTAAATTTGGGACTTTATCAAGATAAAGAGCTTCTGCACAGCAAAGGAAACAGTCAACAAAACAAAGAGGCAACCCACGGAATGGGAGAAGGTATTTGCAAATGACACTACAGACAAAGGGCTAATATCCAAGATCAAAAAAGAACTTCTCAAACTCAACACCCAAAAAACAAATAAGTCAAAAAATGGGCAGACGACATGAAGAGACACTTCTCCAAAGAAGACATACAAATGGCTAACAGATATATGAAAAAATATTCATCATTATTAGCCACCAGGGAAATTCAATTCAAAACCGCACTGAGATACCACCTTACACCAGTTAGAATGGCAAAAATTAACAAGGCAAGAAACAACAAATGTTGGAGAGGATGTGGAGAAAAGGAACCCTCTTATACTGTTGGTGGGAATGCCAGTTGGTGCAGCCACTTTGGAAAACAGTGTGGAGGTAACTCAAAAAATTAAAAATAGAGCTACCCTATGACCCAGCAATTGCACTACTGGGTATTTACTCCGAAGATACACATGTAGTGAAAAGAGGGGCCATATGCACCTCAATGTTCATAGCAGTAATGTCCACAATAGCCAAACTGTGGAAAGAATGAGATGCTTTTCAACAGATGAATCTATAAAGGAGATGTGGTCCATATATAAAATGGAATATTACTCAGCCATCAGAAAGGATGAATACCCAGCTTTTGCATCAACATGGATGGGTCTGGAGGAGATTATGCTAACTGAAGTAAGTCAAGCAGAGAAAGTCAATTATCATATGGTAGTTTCACTTACTCGTGGAACATAAGGACATGGAGGACATTAGGAGAAGGAAGGGAAAAATGAAGGGGGGAAATTCGGAGAGGGAGACAAACCATGAGAGACTATGGACTCTGAGAAACAAACTGAGGGTTTTTGGGGGGTGGGGAGACTAGGATGGGTTGCCCCAGTGATTGGTATTAGAGAGGGCATGTATTGCATGGAGCACTGGGTGTTGTATGTAAACAATGAATCTTGGATCACTACATCAAAAACTAATGACATACTGAATGGTGACTAACATAACACAATAAAAAAATAAAAAGTAAAAGAAAAAAAAAGAACTGCCTACATTACTTTTCTGATTATCCTCATTTCTCATTCACTCCTCCACTCAAGGTCTGGCTTCCCTTCACAGTACTCTAATGAAAATGCTCTTGAAAACGTTGCAAAACAGGCGCCTGGGTGGCTCAGTGGGTTAAAGCCTCTGCTTTCGGCTCAGGTCATGATCTCAGGGTCCTGGGATCCAGGCCCGCATCGGGCTCTCTGCTCGGCAGGGAGCCTGCTTCCCCCCCTCTCTCTGCCTGCCTCTCTGCCTCCTTGTGATCTCTCTCCCGCTGTGAAATAAATAAATAAAATCTTAAAAAAAAAAAAAAAGAAAACGTTGCAAAACAAAACAATACACACACAAGTGTGGTGACATTCCATGGGCATGCTTCCAATCTCATTTGGTTTAACCTCTACTCAGCATTTGATACTGGACAGTGTCATCTTTTCTTGGCATATGCAGGACCATCTTTATTTTTCTGGTGCTTCTATTGCTTCTCTGGCTTGCTCATTCTTCATTCCTTCCATCCTTCTTTCCAATCTTCCTTCCTTCCTTCTTTCCATCCATTTTTTCTTCCCCCCCTCTCTTTATGTTTCCCTCCCACTCTCCTTCTTTCCCTCCCTTCTTTCTTTTTCTTTTTTTCTTGAATTTTATTTTTCTCTGTCAGTTCCTTAAATGTTGCTTTCCTCTTGAGTTTCTCTTCCGGGCTTTTTTTCTCTTTAGATAGTATACAAATCCACAGATTTTTTGTCTGGACCCATGAAGTTTCTCTAGAGTTGAGTCTTCCAGGGATCTGACACGTGTACGTGTGTATGTGTGTACGTGTGTGTGTGTGTGCATGCATCTCTGTGTGTGTATGTGTATGTATTGGTATATTCTTTGAGCCAGGCAAAGAAGGGAACTGGAGGAGATGAGGTGGGACTTACTGTTCAGCCTGCAGCTTTCAGTTCATTCCCCTATTCTCAGTGTGGCTCCTCATCTTTACACTGTGTCAGGTCTGGTATGCCCGAATCCACATCCCTTCCTGTTCATTATGTATCAGGAATAAATCTACCTTCTTCAGGGGTGAGGGGAGGGAACTCTTGCCTGCCTACTTTGGTTGAAGTAGGATTTCTAATAACCTTTAAAAAGAGACTGTCTGGCCAATATTTTTAAAATGACATCAGCTCTGTACTTGAAGTCATTCATTAGGATGAGAAATTAGATTTTAGAAATTTGGAAAAACAAAAGATTGTCTCATGAACTAATTAGTGACTATGTTAAAGAGAAGGTTTGGAGTCTTTTTTATTTAATTGCTTGATGTCTGGGAGCAGTTACCAAAGATATCGTCATATTATTATGAAGCTATTTTAGCTTAGAATATATGAAGTTCATTGGCTATGTTAGATATTAAATTATTTGGCTTACCCATTAGCCTTAACAAAATTGCCCTTAAAAACAGCCCCTTCAAGCTATGGCTTTGAAGACATTATTTTTGCAATATTTATGTGCAGTAACTGAAGAATTTTCTCAAGGTTTGTATTTCCAATTTCTACATTTCACTTAACAGCTGCTCTCTTTACCCTCCCTCCCCCACAATTCCTATCCTGTATTCTCTGATGAGTCGATCCTTTCTCCATTACTTACAGAAAAGTAATTGCATTCTAATCAAAACTGTACTTTCAGAAGGTTGCCCAGCTGAGGACCATTAGTAACACCACACTGTGAGACTTTAAATTGGTCTCTTTTCACATGAAAGACTTATGTGCCTTGGGGTCCTTGTAAATGTCGCCTATTTGTTTCTCACCTTTGATCAATGAGATATGTCCCAAAGGCTGCTAGTGTAGGCTAATGTCCTTAATTAAAACACAACTGTATATAAAGAAAATGGAAAGGAAAATAGACCTTATACTTAATGAGTATTCAGCTGCAGTAAGGCATTTACATTTAAAACATATTGCTTGATTTTATAGATAAGAGAATAAATCTTATCATTGTAGATTTTTTAAAAATGTAAAATGGGACTCAATAAATTGTAAAATGCTTTTGCCATCCTTCTGCACTCATTTCTTCTTCTTACATATTCAAATTGACGTGAGAATTGGTTATGTTTCACTTAGCTGGGTAGGAACACTAGTTTTCTGAGCAGTGATGCTTATATCAATTCGGCTTAAGTTCAAGTCAAGTTAAGACTGCCTGTTCTGCTCCAGGCATAGTGCTGGGTGCATGGGATAGTGAATGGTAGTTAAGGCGCTGAACGTCTCTGCCATAACTTCCTAGATAGGACATAAATAAACAGGCAAACTAAGAAATTAGGATGTTTATCATGGATTGTGGTAAATATTATCAATGAAACAGGGTGTCAAGATGGAATCCACTTTGGATTGGAAGCTTGGCGTGATCTTTTCTGAAGAGATGACGTTTGAGCAGAAAAACCTGAAGGATAATAAAAAGCCAGTTAAACAAAAACTGGAGAAAGAGGATTCCAGGCAGAGAGAACAACAAATACAGTATCTATATAGAGGGCAAGGGGTTAGAAGAGCCAACAAGAAAAATGACGGCCAGTAGGACAGAAGCATGACAAACATAAGGAGAAAGGAGATAAGATTGGGGGGAAACAAGGACCAGCTCTCCAGAAACCTGCAGGTTATAGTAGGGGATTCTATATTTTAGAATCAGTAGTCAATGGTGTATTTATTTACATTAATCCATTCAACCTAATTAACTGATTAGGAAAAACTAATACAAAAATAAAAGAGTTTTAGTCTTGAAGGAAAAAAATGGTAATTAGGATATCAACAACAACAAACTCCTATACTTGAAGATATTACAATAAACCAAGAGAGAAAGTTTAGCACAGTAGTTAAAAGCATGGGTACTGAAGCCAGTTGTGTTCTTGGACAAGACATTTAACTTTTTCTGTTCCCAGATCTGTGAGGATAAGTGAGTTGTTACATACAAAATGTTTAAAATATGTCTGAAATATAGTAAGTCCTATGTAATTTTTAATATCATATCTTTGTAAAAAGTATAATCATGTAACAACTATATTGAAATTTAAAATATGATTGCTGAAGTTAAAAAAGAAAGTGAAAGAGTTGAATAAAACAATGGTTAAAGCCTTAAACAGGATCTGGAAGATAAATACGAAAAGTTGCTCAGAATGTAGACCCAAACAGAGACTGAAAATGTAACATTAACACGACATAGGGGAATCCATTCAGATGTTCTACCATCTGTTTAGAGGAGATGCAGAGGCTGGTTGCAAAGAAAATGAAGAAATAATATTTCGTTTTATTTTTTTAAGATTTTATTTATTTATTTGATAGAGTCAGAGAGAACACAAGCACAGAGAGCAGTAGAGGGAGAGAGAAAAGCAGGCTGCCACTGAGCAGGAAGCCTGACTTGGGGCTTGATCCCAGGATCGTGGAATCATGACCAGAGCAGAAGGCAAACACTTCACCATCTGAGCCGCCCAGGTGCCCCAGAAATAATATTTTAAATAAAGAAAAATAAAGTAGACTATAGATAAAAATAGTCCACCAGTGGCAGAGAGGACAAATGAATGAAGCCCCAATACGGGTAGGTGCTGGAAATTTTAGACCACCAGGAATGAAGGGGAAAAATCCCTGAAAGCATTCAGAGAGAACAGGAGGTTCCCTGTGAAGGAGACAGAACTAGATGGAGGACATCAGACTTCTGGGTCTCAGCACTTCATCACAAGCTCTCAAATATGTGGCAAATTCATATTCTGAAAATGCAAAGACTCAAAGTTAATTATGTATGTGGCAAAAAAAAAATAATCTGTATGGAAACATTTCCACAAAATGAAACAGGAGTCCCCCTCCCCAAATTAAAATAAAATACAAATTCTAGTTGATTATAATGGAGAAGATTTTGAAAACCTTGCTGAAAGCAGATAAAATGGATTACTCTACTCTCCAAACTTGAAATATTCACCTTTAAGTAATAGGGGTTTATCGATATAATATTACATTTATTTGTTTCTTTTGTCCTATTTATACTACTCAGTTCTTGAGTGAATAAAATTTATATCTTGATAGCTTTATAATGCTCTTATATGTGTTTACATTTACAGAAATAAATTCTAGACAGAATGGACTAATTATTGTTGTAGAACAGAATGTAAAGATGTTTGTAATGTAAAAACAACAACACAACCAAAATATAAATCTGGAGGTAGAGATAGGTAAACGAAGTGAAAATAATACAGAAATGCTAAAATCCTCATCTTTCATATCAGAGGGCCAAGAGATGTTTCTAAAGTTGATAAAACCAGCACAGGAATATGTATTCTTATTTAAAGTCATAGTTTCATAACTATTAGTTTATTATTTTTTAAAAAAACTGTCAAATATGGTCCTATCTTGGTAATGGGGTTGCAAAGTGAGAGAAAATTTTGATTTTGATTTAGACATTCTGTATTGTGTCTTAAACATATCTTTACCATGGTAATTTTTGCAACTGTTTGCAAGGGTAACTTGCAGCATATCCCTATGAAGGAAGACTATGCTGTCTTAGTAAAGAATCAGTTGAGTCACAGGGATATTTAGGGAAGCATGTCCAGGATGTAATTCTGAGCAGAAAAATGAAAAGAAAGTCATGGAAGTTGTTGCCTAGTGCAACCCCTTTTGTGTACAGAAAATTATATATGTGTACATCTCCACTGATAGGAAGATCTTTAAAAAATTGTAGGTTCATACAGAATGGAATACTACTTGGCAAAAAAAAAAGGGATCAACTACTGATACATTTTGCAACAAGGTGGGAACCTAAAAGCATTATATTGGGCAAAGGAAATCATAAACAAAAGGTATACAAAGTTTAAGAAGAGGCTAAACTAATCTGTGATGTTTGAAATATGACTATTAATTACCTCTGGGGCTGTTGAAATTGGCTAGAAAGAAGTGTGAGGGAATTTTCTGGGGTGATAGATAGGTCCTAAATCTTCATTGGGGTAATGGTTCCTCGGAGGATGTATTTGTTAAAACTCTTTAAATTGTAGACTTAAAATATATGTGTTCTATTTTATGTAATCTATAACTCAATTTACAAATATAAGTGCACAGATGAATGTATGTATGGCATATACATGATTATGTATGTATAGGATAATAGTGGAAAAGACCACACATCAAGCTATTTTGATTGAGGGAGGAGGCAGGAGAAGTATATTTCATTCTATATTTGTTTTAATTTTTATGAGCATATTACTCATGTGACAGCATCATAAAATGCAGCTTGAATCCTGAAAGGCACTGATTTTCAATGCTTTAGGACAGAGGTGCTTCCTGCCAACGCCCTTCTGTCTCCCAACTCTGACAGAGATTCCTCTTCTGAAGGAGGTCATTGGCTTTGTTCCCCCTGGGGCTGGGGAAGCTATGAAGGGGAGAGCACTCTCTGGCTGGCTGGAGACTGTTGTTCAGAAATTGAGCACATCAGAGTGAAAGAAAACAGAGGAGAGGGGGTGGGTAAGAAAACCAGTTCTAAGTTTCAGCAGAAAAGTGTAAAGGGTCAAGCACAGAAAGGAAAATGTATTCTGCAAGATCTCTGTTTCACAGTCATCTGCCTGTGCCTTCCATGTATAACAGGGTTGCTTGGAAAAGTGCATATTGGCTGCACAAGTAAGGCCAGCAGTGAATTGCTGTCTCTAAAGGAAAACCAAAACCAAAAAAACTGGATAAGACCGTGAAGCATGTCATCAGCAAGCCTGGTTAGCTCTTTTAAAGAAGCCAATGCCAAAGGACTTCTAATGATTGCTTTGCTCCAAGCCCTCCTGCTGCTACCAGCTTTTAACTCAGCATTCCCTTGGGTTATTTTCTCTTTTCATCCTTTCATTTAACAGAAAATATCTGCAACACCAGAACCCAATTGCTAGTTCATGCTAACAAGCCTTCACTTACCTGTCCTACTATTTCAACCTTCTGGCACTTATAAATCCCAGGAGTTTCTAAACTCAGGCAATTAGTGCTTCGAATTATTAACCCAGACATCCCTTGCAGAGGGCAGAGAGAAATTGGCTTTTCATAAGAGAATTAACTTTTTACATGACAACTCCTTGCTATTAAGTTATTATTTTGCCAAGCATTGGACCTTATTTTTGTTGTCATTGCTGTTTATTTGTTTGAGCCATAGAGATTATAACTTTTCATTTCTCAGCAAATTAAAGCAGATTCAAATATTCTGTAATTCCTGGAAATATATGCATATACACATATGTGTGTGTGTGCGTGTGTGTGTGTGTCTTTAATGTAGTTGAAAGAAAAGGTTATTTTGAAGTATAGGCCTCCATAATTTACTACTGAAAAAAACTCAATATGTGTATTGTTTTTAAACAAGATAATAGACCTTTATGTATTTTAAAGTCTTTAAGGTCTATAGTAAAGTATAATTTTTCATTCCTATCATTGATAATTTGTGTTCTCTATTTTTTCTGATTCCTAGCATGATTATATCACGACTTGACAACAAGGAGTATTTCTTTATAATGAATATGTTATGATTAATTTTATATGTCAGCTTGACTTGGGCCACAGGGTGCCCAGATTTTTGTTAAACATTACTCTGGGTATTTCTGTGAAACTGTTTTTGGATGAGATAACACTTAAATTGATAGACTAAGTAAATCAGATTACTCTCCATAATATGTGTGGGCCTTATCCAATCAATTTGAAGGTCTGAAGAGAACAAAAGGCTGGGCCTCCCTTAGGGAGAGAGAATTCTCCTGCCTAGTGGTCTTCAAACTGAGACATTGGCTTTTGCTGGTCCTATAGAAACCTGCGGGCCTTTGGACTCAAACTGGACCATTGACTCTCCAAATTTTAGACTTGTTAACCTCTGTAATCACATGACCAATTCCTTGTATAAATCACTTTGTATATGTGTGTGTGTGTGTGTGTGTGTATAATAAAGAAAATAGAATATACATGTTCTACTGCTTCTGGCATATATCCTATTAATTCTGTTTATATATCATATATACATGGATATTATCTATAAATTTTATATAAATAGAAAATACATGTTTCTATGTTATAGATAATTATAGATACATACACACAGAATACATGTATACATACACACACACACAATCTGTTGGTTCTTTTTCTCTGGAGAACTCTAACACAGAGCAATCTGGAGCATAAGATAATTTCATATGATATATACGTGAAAAGAATGTGAAGTCCAACATTGTTTGATGCAGCATTCTATATATGTCATTTAGGTCAGGCTAAATTATACTGTTTGTATATATTCTATTATATTTGTTTTGGCTTTATCTATCAGCTGTCATAAGAGGTGTATTAAAATTGTCATTATGATTGTACATTTGTCTACTTTACTTTTCAGCATGCTAATTATATTTTATATATTTTGCTTTTTTTTTAAGATTTTATTTATTTATTTGACAGAGAGAGAGAGAGAGAGAGAGATCACAAGTAGGCAGAGGCAGGCAGAGAGAGAGGGGGAAGCAGGCTCCTTGCCGAGCAGGAAGCCCGATATGGGCCTCGATTCCAGGACCCTGAGATCATGACCTGAGCCAAAGGCAGAGGCTTTAACCCACTGAGCCACCCAGACGCACTATTTTATATGTTTTGAAGCCATGCTATTGGATGCATGTAGATTTAGAATTTTATTTGCAAAGTGCTACTCTTGATCTCTACCAATGGTTTCCCTTGAAGACTGCTTTCCCTAATATTAGTATGGCTATGTCAGTTTTCTTTTGATTAGAGTTTGTATGAAATATCTTTTTCAGTCCTTTTACATACACTCTTTTTGTGTTTTACATTTAAGGTGTGTTTCTTATAAACAACATGTAGGCTTTTTTAAATCCGATCTGATAATCTTAACCTTGTAATATGTAGTCCATTTGTATTTATTTATTTATTTATTTATTTATTTATTTATTTATTTATTTATTTATTTTAAAGATTTTATTTATTTATTTCACAGAGGGAGAGAGATCACAAGGAGGCAGAGAGGCAGGCAGAGAGAGAGAGAGGGGGAAGCAGGCTCCCTGCTGAGCAGGGAGCCTGATGCGGGCCTCGATCCCAGGACCTTGAGATCATGACCTGAGCCGAAAGCAGAGGCTTTAACCCACTGAGCCACCCAGGCGCCCGTCCATTTGTATTTAATATTATTGCTTATAAAGCTGGGCTATACCTATCATTTCACAACTTGTTTTTTATTTAACTAATCTTTTTTTTTTATTTCTTGTCATCTCTTAGATAACAACTCTTTAATTCTTCCATATTTTATTCTATACTTATTAGTTATACACTGTTTTATTATTCTTTTTACAATTTATGCTCTATGATTTTAGAATGTATCCTTGATAATAATTGTCTAATACAAGATATTACTTTTACCAGTTCTACATTAATGTTAGAACTTTAGAAAACTTTAGCTTCATATATTAACGCCTACTTTTTGAGTAATAATTGTCTTCAAATTTAATTCTACATATATTTTAAACTTCCCAAACATTGCTAGAATCATTTTGTAAAGACAGCATTCATTTATATTTATCCACACATTCATCCTAATACTCTTAATTCTTTTCTATGTATGCTTGTTTCAATTTCCTTCTGCCAAAAAAAAGTTTCTTTAGTATTCTTTTTAAAGCAAACTTACTAGGAATGAATTCTTTCAGTTTTTATCAAAAATATGTCAGTCATGCTCCTTGGTATTTACCCAGAGGTTCTGAAAACTTATATCCACACAAAAACCTGCACATGGATGTTTATAGCAGGTTTATTCATAGTTGCCAAACTTGGAAGTAACCAAGATGTCTTCAGTAGGATAAATCAATGGAAAAATAAACTGGTATATCCAGGTAATGGAATATTCTTCAGTGCTATAAGGAAATGAACTATCAAGCTGTGGAAAAACATGGATGGAACTTAAATGCATATTACTAAGTGAAAGAAGCCAATCTGAAAAGGCTACATCCTGTATGATTCCAACTATACGTCATTCAGGGAAAAAAAAAAAAAGCCAACTATGGAGATAGCAAAAGACCCCTGGTTGCCTATGGTTGGGGATGAGTGTAGGGGGTAAATGAATAGGTGGAACACAGGATTTTTAGGATAATGAAAATACTCTGTTTGATATCATGATGATGGATACATGTCACTATAAATTTGTCCAATCTGGTAGAATGTATAACACCAAGAGTTAACCATTATATATATATATATATATATACATATGTATATATATATACATATATATATGTATGTATGTATGTATGTATGTATAGAGAATCAACTGTAGACTTTGGGTGATTATGTGTTAGTCTAGGTTCATCAGTTATAACAAATGTACCACTCTGTTGAGGGACATTGGTAATGGAGGAGGCTTGTACATGTGTGGGGACTGAGGGTACATGGAAATCTCTTCTCTTTCTTTCCTTTCTGTGTTGCTATGAACTTAAATCTGCTCTAAAAATGTTATGTCTTAATAAAAAAGAAATACAATGGAGAATTGATCACTTTCATCCAGTTATGGACTAAGCTCAGGGAGTTACAGTTGAGATACTGTTTTGGTAAGAATCAGTCTACTTATGGTTTGTATCTGTTCCTCTGGTATGGACTTCAGTAGGCCTTTAATTGAGAATTTAGTGTCTTTATCTTTTTAGTACTAAGAAATTGGAATTTCCCCTCTGATTTTCAGAGTTATTTGAATTAGCTCTTTAAGCTTTTGCTCTGGACATCTTCAGAATATAGCAAAGTCTTGAGATGGGGATTGGCTGTGTGTTGAGGTCCCTTGAATCTCTAATTTTGTCGCTTGAACCCACATAACTTCCAAAACTGTGATTGTTTATCTGTGTGTTAGCAGCAGCTCTCTGTCTTTGTGCTCGTATTTTAAGCCTTTTGTTTATACCCAGAATCAGCAAATGTCCTCAGAGAAAAAGGAAGCTATAGATCCTCAGCCTACCTCAGAATTTACCTCTGTTTTCTCTGGAATTTGAGTTCTCCTAACTTTTTGCTTTGGCAGCTCTCTGATAACCTTAAAAAAAGCATTTCTATAATTTGCCTGGCTTTTTTAGTTGCCATGAATACTTCATTCTGCCCTGAAGCAGCAGTCCTAATAGCCATATTACCTTTATTTTGAGTACCTCTAAGAGAATCCAATTACATTTTATATCCTTCTTACGTTACAGATTTACTTTTGTAACTGCCTGCAACACATTTTTTTTTAAGTTTTAATGTGTTCAAAAGAGAACTCACCTTTTATTCTCCTGTATCTATAATAACTCCATCAGATTCCTGATCACCATCATGTTGGGGTTAGGGATTATTTGCAATATTAAATAAGAACGTCATCACTGAGAAGATAACCTTTGAACAAACACCTGACAGAAGGAACAAGCTATGGAAATGTCTGGAGGAAGAGAAGAAGGAATAGTAAGTTTGAAGGCACTAACAAAAGAGTGTGCCTTATATTTTTGTATAGTGGCAAGGAGGTTGATATGACTGGCGCTGAGTGAACAAGGGGAAAGTAACAAAGCTTAAATTCAGATCAGGATTAATTTAAGCATTGTCTTCAAGTCTTCATTTTCTTTCAGTACTTCACATCCAATATATATTATGTCCTACAGGCTTTACCAATGAATGATTACTGACATATATGCCTCGTTTATAGTTCTGTTACCACAGCCTTCATTTATCTCTCATTGTCTATAGATGATTACAGATCAGAAACTGATCCTCCCAGTCTCAGAACTCCCCACTCCAAAAAATTCCAAATAAAACATTCTATTCTGCCATAACCACTATCATGGTCACAGGATGAGACTTTAAATATTCCTAATTCTGGATTTTTCCGTTACTATACATGAATCGGCCAATTAAGGAAGAAAAAATGCCCATTTTCTACAAGAGGTCCTTGGAATGTTCAAATATGAGTACTCTATTTTAATGCCTACCACAATATTAGAAGACAATGAGAATTTTGGAATCTACTTAGATCTATTCAAAAACGAAATGGATTTGTTGAGTATAACTGGGCTAGAAAATGAATAAAGTTTTCAACTTCCTCTGGTTGAGAAAAATATAAGGAAAATAGTCATTTGGCCTCAAGACTTCTTGGCAGAAATTTCACCAAAAAAACAGTGCCCTGGGGCGCCTGGGTGGCTCAGTGGGTTAAAGCCGCTGCCTTGGGCTCAGGTCATGATCCCAGGGTCCTGGGATTGAGGCCCACATCGGGCTCTCTGCTCAGCAGGGAGCCTGCTTCCTCCTCTCTCTCCTCTCTCTCTGCCTGCCTCTCTGCCTACTTGTAATCTCTCTATGTCAAGTGAATAAATAAAATCTTTAAAAAAAACAAAAAACAGTGCTCTGCTCCTTCAGACTGCTACCTAGAGAGCATTTTGAATTTCACATTGCTGTCAATTCTTTTCACATATACATTATGCTGGTGCATACAGCTTTCACAAAATAACCAAACATCATTATTGTTTTTCTAATGAAAAAGTGATTTTTAAGACATGTAAGAATAAATGTATATTGTCCATATAGCTTCCACTTCCTGATTCTTTCATTAACACAATTAAAAACTGGTTCTGTGAGCTCCATATATATCCTTTGGGAAAACATCTGTTGTTTTCTGCTAAATGAAATAACATCAATATGCCTTTTCAGCCCTGGGCTTGGATTGTCTGCCTCTAATTTGGCACATTTAAGAATCTTATTATCCCTCTGTTTCCCTCTGTTTGCAAGAAAAAATGGTTTCAAATACTTAATAAATAATGCAAAATTATTTGTAGCAAAAATCACAGAAACCAAAAATATGTTTGAAAATAACAGCATTAGAAACCTCTAATTTCTAAGGGAAACATTAGAACCCCTTAAATTAAAAAAAAATTTTTTTTTAATTTTTTGTGAAAGAGCCAAAACACCGCTTATTATGGTCAACACTGAAATTTTTCCTTTGGAGCAGGAAAACAAAAGCAAGAGAGGGAAAAAAGAAAGAGATGAAGAAGGATGGTGGCTAAATTTTTATACCATGTATGCAAGATGTTAAGTTCTAAAATATTTGTGATATGATGGAAAGAATGAAACATATTGTGAAAGGAGTCACACAAAAGAAATGAAATATTCATTAGATTAAATAAATTTCTTCTCATGTTTTTAAAAGAATCTATGGTTGATACAAAGTAAGAAAATCTATGCAATAATAAAAACACTTTTAAAATATCTGTTTTTCATTTGATTAAATAAAATGAACACTTGTATTTTTATATAAAGAAATATGACAAAACAATGGTCACAGCTGTAATTGTAGACACTATATATCTATATATTATATTTAGATATATATGATTCACCTTCTAACATGAGCTGTATTTTAAGGGTTGCGTGAAAATCATGATTGATTTTTAATTCGTTTGCTTGTTCAGAATCTCAGAAAGCTCTTTCTGAAACTGAAGTAAAAGGAAATTTAGTTTTTCAGGTGAACTGTAACTTTTGTGATTTGAGAGCCTGCTCAAATCTTAAATGTATGTTTTTAAAAGTTCTTTAGACATTTTATTCTTGGCTTATGAAAACGATATATAAAAGTATGATTTCTATAAAACACACTATAAAGATAGATTCTCAAAACTGACAATATTTTCAATTTATAGACATGACATCAATATTTCAACTATGTTCCTTTACAACTGAAAAATAAACATGGCTTCTTTCCCAAAGTTCACAGTCTACTGAGAAGGTAAACATGTGAACAAATAGTTGCAATACAGGATTTTGAATGTCATCACACAAGTTTGTTTTAGGAATTATATTTTGAGAAATCTTGAAAGGAGTGTACTCCAACAGAACATCCTTGAATTCCCATGATGAGGAGGAAGGGAAGATGTTTTGAGGATATGAAATAACCAAAACAAAGGCACTAATAAAAAAATAAACTATAGGGTACACAAATACACAGAGACATGAGGGGTAATTTTCAAGGAACTTCAAGCCAATTAGAGTGGCTAGATAAAATATAGATATGGATCAAATCAAAAAAGAACCATCTAAGGCTGCGGTAGGTCTTTGGGCTTTGTCTGAAGACAGTGAATCACGTAGTTCCAGAACCTTTGCCTTTTATTATTTTTTTAAAAATATTTATTTAAGAGAGAGAGAGAGAGCAGGGGGAGGGGCAAAGGAAGAGGGAGAGAGTAGTTCAGAAGACTCTGTGCTCAGCGTGGATTCCAACCAGGGGCTCCATCTCACTACCCTGAGATCATGACCTGAGTGGAAACCAAGAGTTCAGCACTTACCCGAACCATGCCACCCATGCTCCCCAAGAACCTTTTCATTTTAGAAAGATATTTCTGGCTGCATTGGTGAGGATAGATGGAGGGTTCGGGGACTGATTTTGGGGTGGAGTGGTTGCGACTGTCAATGAGAAACACCGATGGCTGAAGTGAAATGATAGTCGGGAGCACAAAGCAGAGAAGGGTCAAGGAATGCTGAAGAGGGTGACTCACCTGTGAGTAGAGTGTAAAGAGTTGGTTGTTCAGAATCAGTCATGGTGGGAATACTTAACATCACAGAAATTAGCAAACACAGAAATTGGCTCTCCGGCCACTTCCCCAGTCCTTCTTAAAGATTTACCAGCATATCACTGAGAAAATATTTGAAATAGAAACAAATTTATATTCCACATTTCTTTGGTTTGTAAAAGCTGTCATGTATTAGTGGCACTGAAAGACCTAGCTGGCTATGTTATTTTAGTTATTTGGAGTCTTTCACAAGAGCCGTCCCTTCTCTCTGTTTTGCAAGAAGAAAGAGGAAAACGAACAGATTTGGGGATTATTGCATGACTGGAAAAAAGTGCTGAAGAGGCCCCTGCAGGTCTCTGCAGTTTCAGGCAGCTCGTGAGTTGGCACACATGTTTATATTGGCTCAGAAGGTTTATAGTTGGAGCAGCAAACTGAAGTTTTGAGTTTTATAATGTGGACAAACAAAAAAGTACAATCTGAAGAAAAGAGTTAGATTTAAGAATGTTGCCTGAAATAATAGTCTCTGGAGTAAAAGTTGAAGTTTACTTTTACAATTCAACTGGATTTATTCTGAATGTATAGATATTACAATGTTTGGCATACTGGTCTGTAGAAAGCCACTCATAAATAGATATATTTATAATGTGACTTGGCACTTTCATTCTGAACAGGAATAACTCATTGTTTTTAGTTTCTGTCTCTGATTATAAGTGCATAATAGATTAGCTGATGTAATCTATATACTATATATTATAATTAGTCACAAAAATAAGAATTTGGCACTGACAGTAAGTTAAGCAATATATAAAAGCTTCTCCTTTTCCTTCCATTTTCTACATTAGAGATTTTTACTTTCTGCATGTTATAGCTGCCCCCTTTCCTCTCTCTTCTTTTCTCTCCCTCCCTCTTTCCCTTGTGCCCTCCTTTTATCCTTCCATCTTTCCTTCCTCCCACCTTCCCCCTTTGTTTCTTTATTAGATCTTAGTACTTGTGAGATGCTTCAAATTAAAAAAAATAAAATTAAACTATACAGTGGACAGGATCCCATTAGCCTCCATCCTGCCCATTCCCCCCCTTCTTACAGGTGACAAGTGTGACATGTATTCTCATTGCCGTTTCAGCCACACTCTTCTCTATACCAACTATGGAATTAAATTTTGATTAGCATCGTATTGTTATTTTTCCCCCTTACTTTTAGTAAAGATAAGATATAGTATAAGAAGTGATCTGGAATATCTGCCATGTTCTTAGTCACTTCAGAATGCTATAAAAAAAAAGTCCCTAGACTGGGTGGCTTGTAAACAACAAACATTTGTTTTTCATGGTTCTGGAGGCTGAGAAGTCCAGGAGCAAGGTGCTGCCAGATTCAGTGTCAGGCAAAAGCCTGCTTCCTGGTTCATTCCGGGCTGTCTTTTCACTGTCTCACATGGCAAAGGGCAAGAGAACTCTGTGGGGTCTCTTTTAATCCCATTAATAAGGACTTTACCTTCTTTACCTAATCACCTCCCAAAGGCTCTCCATATATTTACATCACATCGGAGATTAGGTTTCAACATATGAGTTTGGGGGGACACAAATTGTCTGTAGCATCCTACTCATGCCTGGTAAAATTTATTGTAAGTCCTTGAAGACCTATTTTCCAACAGGGCCAACCAATCAGAGTCAAGAAGCTAGTGGGATTTTAATAGTCCAGTCACACCCCTACCCCTTAATTCCACCTGGTAATTATCAGGGGTAACAGAGATGAGATTTATCAAAAGTTAGAACAAAAGTAGATGGAATAAAGCTGACTCGAAGGCAAGGGACATTGGCAGGGTGAAGCCTTTGTAAGAATTGCTCGTTTTGCTTGGTCATTGCTTTCCTTCTGCCAGGCAGTTCTTCAAAATGAGAATGTGGGGGAGTTTGGTAGTTTCAGATGAAAGGCCATAGCTGCACAGGAATAATAACTCTCAGGATCAAAAACCTCTGGGAAGGCCAGGCAATCAAGGGCAGTGTGCAAAAGAGAATGAAAGCAATTTGATTTGAAAGAGAACCTAATATGTCACCCATCCCCCAAGTAAATTCCACTGTTACTCATTCTAGTAACACATGAGGTTTCCCCCCACTGGTTTCATGTTAATAAATACACGAGCAACATTTTAGGAAAGAATACTCATATCTTATACCTAGTCTAACAATATTAATAAAATATATTTTCCTCTATTTTATAAATAGCATTGTTGACATGATGTTTCTAGAATAGACATATTTTGTTTTCTAACTTAATTCTTTTTTTAATGAGGACAATTATTTTTTTAAAAAGATTTTATTTATGTAATTGACAGAGATAGTGAGAGAGGGAACACAAGCAGGGGGAGTGGGAGAGGGAGAAGCAGGCTCACCACTGAGCAGAGAGCCAGACGTGGGGCTCCATTCCAGGACCTTGGGATCATAACCTGAGCTGAAGGCAGATGCCCAACGACTGAGCCACCCAGGTGCCCCTGTTTTTTATTAACATGTAACATATTATTTGCCCCCGGGGTACAGGTCTGTGAATCATCAGGCTTACACCTTTCACAGCACTCACCATAGCACAAACCCTCCCCAATGTCCATAACCCAGCCACCCCATCCCTACCCTCCCACCCCCCAGTAACCCTCAGTTTGTTTCCTGAGGTTAAGGGTCTCTTATGGTTTGTCTTATGAGGACAATTACGATAAGTATTTTATTTTTCTGTTTGATACACGATTAACCGCCCTCCTTCAGAGAGAAGAGGTAAGCAATATTAATCAAAGGAAGCAGCTTAATGTCTAAGTCAGATGCTTTGCTAAATTACTGTAATCCAAGGAAATTCTGACAGGCCTTCCAGACACACACACGTCATGCTTCAGGACACGGGTGCAGAGTTATGGAAGTGCTTTCCCCAAAAGGCTGTTCTCAGCTTTCCGCATCCCGTCCCATCCAACAGCACCGTGTCTTTGTCTGTGCAACAGACCTTCATGCAGTCAGAGGGCAACGCTCTATCATCGGGGCCTTGCTGCTCGCTGTGCTGGAGAGTCCCTCCCTGGAAACTTAGGCTGGGGTGGATGCCAGCTTTGCCGACAAGGCTGCTGCAGGCACATTGTTCAGAGCGGCCACAGTATCTTGTGGCCTCTGCGTCCCTGAAGCAGGCTGTCTCAACCTCGGTCCTGCAGACACGTGGGGCCAGATGCTTTGCTGTCGTGAAAGGGCAGACCTCACTGTCTCCCGGTGGCAGAATCCCCCAGGCTGAGGACAACTGCCTTCCTCCTGGGAGGGCAGTGGTGTGGGAGCGCGCTGCTGGCATCTGCTGGGTTTGGAGACTAACTGGGGCTGTGCATCAGAGGTAGAAATGCTGGGTCACAGGCTGTGTGAGCTCCGAGTGCGGCCGGAGACCAGGGAGAAGGGATGGGTTGACTGCTTTTCTCTGAGGGCTCACTGAAGACAGGAGCCTCGAGTTCTTGGGTCATATGACCAAAGGCTTGGAGGTCACTGTCTTCATTCCTGTCCTCCAAAGCCTTCTTGTAATGACGGTGTGGAGGAGGAAATGCCTGCGTGAGGAGAAGCAAGGTGAGCGATGGAAGTGTGTGATGTCGCATTCTGTTGCTGCTGACCCCACAGAGCACCAGAAGCAGCATCACCAGCTTCCAGACCCCAGCGGATCCCAGGTGGCCGAAACCACAGAAAGTGAAATATCCTGAAGGCCTGAGACACCCTTGGTCTTAGCAAAGGCCCAACGCCCAGCATTCCACCTGCGACACAACCACGGCTCAGCACGAAGGGCCAATTACACCATGGCCAGCGCCCCCTCGCTTTGCATGGGACATGGACACCTCACTCCCGCTGCATAAATCATCTCTGTTTTCTCCATGCCCGTCTTTGAATCTGCGGCGTGGTCCTCACTCTGGCAGCTCCAGCTCTCTAACTTAATTTTTGACTCTATTTCTTTTCTGACCTGTTTTTTTCTTATTTATACTCTTTTTATATATGTAAACATCTTTGTTACCCACCCTAAGTGCTTTTTTTTCCCAGAGAAATATGGCATATGGATAAATTATGAAAGAGAATACTTCAAGTAGAGAAGTGTTGATGGTGACATTTCCCTTGACATTTTTTTCTGGAACAATATGGGTACAAGTAAACAAATTAAACAATTCAAATAGAGAAATGTTAGCACTGACATTCCATCTGGGATAATAGTCACTTGAGTGCCTGGGGGTCAGTTATTCTTATGAAATAGTGACAGTATTAGTTTCCTCCCTGATTTGTTTTTACTTATTTATTTTTTAAAGATTTCATTTATTTATTTGACAAAGAGAGAGTGAGAGATCACAAGTAGGCAGAGAGGCACGCAGAGGGAGAGGGGGAAGCAGGCTCCCTGCTGAGCAGAGAGCCTGATGTGGGGCTCGATCCCAGGACCCTGAGATCATGACCTGAGCCGAAGGCAGAGGCTTAACCCACTGAGCCACCAGGCACCCCTCCTCCCTGATTTACTTGAGTGCATGTATATTCTCTCCTCTCCCCCGCCTTTCCTTTTAATAATGTACACTATTTTAAAATCTCAGATGCACAAACAGATCATGGCTCATAAGTTTTTGTTTGGTTTGGTTATGACTCAGAATTATTACCTGTTGGATTGTACTCACTGAACTGTCAAGTTTTCAGGGGGAAATAAAGTGAAACCTCATCATATTTACTGAAATGTAAAAGTAGCCATTACTGATTTTAAAAAAGCAGGTTTCAAGGAAGCATGTACACTATGACATCACTTTGTTAAGGAAATACATATCTTTATAAATATTTATTTCACACAATAAGCTCTGGAAAGATAAGCACTAAGGTATTAGCAGTGGTGATGTTTGAGCAGTAGAAGCATTTTCTCATTTTCCAAAAATCTTTTTTTTAGTAATGTAATTAATCATTACATGAACTCAAATGTGTCAGGTATAAACCCCTCACTACTCTCACATAGGTTATATTTACCTGCAGCCACTAATATTCTGGGCCCCCTACTTGTACGTTATCACAGAAATTCATTTCGCTAAAATAAAAATGTTAGTAAAATCATTATTCAGCCACTCGGTTAGAAAATGTGCCAGAATAGTCCTTGTTGCTGGGATATAGTAGAAGACAAAATACATGTAGACACAGGCTAGTGGGTCAGGAAAGTAGAAATATGAACTAAGAATTGCACTTACCCCAGTGGGTAATGATTTTACTTATGTGCCTGTCTGTTGTTTGTGTATCTTCACAGTAGATAGTAAGACTGCGGCAGGCAGATTTACCTTGGTCTTCCCAGTGCCCACAGTCATGTCTGACGTGCGGCAGGCACTCAATAAATGAGTCGAATAAATTGATCAAATACATCCATAGTTAGAACTATGAAGGAAACAAGTAAGTTCATGACATAGAGAAAAATGGGAGATCAACTTTAGCTTGGGTGTTCAGGTAAGCCCTTACTGAAAAGCTTATATGTTATCTCTGATGGAAGATGGAAGAAAGCAAAACAAATAAGCCAAAGAATATTGCTGTTGTTTTTTTCTTCTAATTTTTAAAAACTTATTTCTTTTTCTTAGGTTTTGGAAGGTAAGATTTGGGTACTCTACAGTCCAGGTAGATATACTTAAGGAAAATGTCTTCTTCTTATCCTCTCAGATATTCCCTCAGAAAGCATATTGATAATTGTTTGAAAGGAAAATTGATATTCTTTGAGATACTATATAAAAGAGACATACTTTACATAATTTTTTTCTCCTGCTTCTGAAATAGTTTCTAGAATAAAACTCATTTATTCATGATCTTTGAGTCACTCAAGACTACTGATAATGTTTTGGTTTGGTCTCTTAGCAAATTTAAATGAACTATAGTTCAAATATGTTTTACCTATTTTATAAGTATTTTGTTAATAACCAGATAAGTTTGGGGGGGAGGAAGAGAGGGATGAAGGGAGGGAAGGTGGGAGTGAGGGAGGATAGGAGGAAGGAAGGAAGGAGGGAAGGAAGGAAGGAAGGAAGGAAGGAAGGAAGGGAAAGAAAGAAAGAAAGAAAGAAAGAAAGAAAGAAAGAAAGAAAGAAAAGAAAAAAAGAAAGAAAGAAAGAAAGAAAGAAGAAAATGAGAGAAGATGCTAATCCTGATGACAGTGTCAAAAGAATAGATCCTGTGCTCGTCTGGTTTTGTCTTATTCTTTTCACCCCATGTTATTCTAAGTCCCCTAAAAGCAGATGCCAGGAGTGAGTGACGCAGCTTAATGCCTCCATATACCATTGTGCAGACTGTGCACTGAGCAATTCTAAGGAACTCTGTTCACATTTGTAATTACAAATCACAACTTGTAATAAATGAGTATATCTAATTAAGAAAATTTTCTGGGTGATAGTAGCAAATTATCTTGAGAAAAGGCAGCCCTTCCTAATTTACATGAAGAAAGTATTTGGAATAGTGGTAGAGTAGGAAAGGTGGATAATGGATAATGGGAGGAAGGTATCCTCTCTGTGGGGGGCAACTGCTACTCATGGCATTGAATTATTTTAGCGCCATTCTAAGACATATCAAATGTCATTCTACGATTGAAGAACATGGATTTTTTTCCAAAAGAAGTTAAAAATATAGCATCTTATGTGAAATCTAATTATTAAATGCTTGCTCAATTTAACACGTAAAGTAATCATGCCCACAGGCTGAATGTTGCCCTTGAGCTACTGTTTGTAGACCTCTGCCCTTGACCCTCACAAACTCTGGCTTGGATGGGTGCTTTTTGCTTCAGCCATCGGTTTGTGAGCCTTCTTAATGCAGCACTTTCTTTCTTCTGAGAAACTTTTGTCTAAGTTCCTTGTTAGGGTTGTTTTCTCTGTAGAGTAATGTCCTGTTCATTCATTTCCCTTCTCATTTCACATTTGAAAGCCCTTTTGGAGTGGAATAATCTTCTCTATCTACTTACCCAGCATGACATCACTTCCTGAAATCCTCATAAAACGGCTCTTTGTCCCCTGCACACTAGCTTTGCAAATTACAGCTGAGCAACTGCAGGCACAATATTGAGCAAAATTCACTAAAATGGCATGAGCTACGATAGCTGTAACTTTTTAATGTAATTTGTTTTACTTTACAATGTGACAGTTTTGTTTTTCTTTTTTTCTAAGGTGCTTTCTCCAAACCAGCAAAGATTGTATAGGTTGTAACATTTTATCAATGATTAGCTGTGCTGAGAAGTGGGAATAGAAGTGTTACTACCTTTTCTTTTAGGGTAAAAATCTAAATAAAGATGCAAAAATGACCTTGTCATTCCAGTCAGTGTTATCAAAATCACAGGATACACAGAACATAGGCAACTCCAAATAGGTTATTTAGAATCCCTTACATGCTTCATGACTTTTCCATTACATGTGGTTTTTTGCGTATAATACTGAATGTTAGCTTTAAACACACTATTTCTGTATTATTATTATTGTTATTATTATTATTATTATTATTATTATTATTATTTGCCCCAGGGGTACAGTTCTGTGAATCACCAGGCTTACACCTTTCACACACTCGCCATAGCACAAACCCTCCCCAATGTCCATAACCCATCCACCCTATCCCTACACCCCCACCCCCCAGTAACCCTGTTTGTTTCGTGAGATTAAGAGTTTCTTATGGTTTGTCTCATTCCTGATCCCATCTTGTTTCATTTTTTCCCTCCCTGCCCCTCAAATTCCTCATATCAGATCATATGATAATTGTCTTTCTCTGATTGACTTATTTCCCTTAGCGTAATACCCTCTAGTTCCACCCACGTTGTTGCAAACGGCAAGATTTCATTTCTTTTGATGGCTACATAGTATTTCATTGTGTGTGTGTGTGTGTGTGTGTGTGTGTGTGTGTGTGTATGTGTGTATCACATCTTCTTTATCCACATCTTCTTTATCCATTCATCTGTTGATGGACATCTAGGTTTTTTCCATAGTTTGGCTATTGTGGACATTGCTGCTATAAACATTCAGGTGTATGTGCCCCTGAGGATCACTACCTTTGTATCTTTAGGGTTAATACCCAGTAGTGCGATTGCTCAGTCGTAGGGTAGCTCCATTTTCAACTTTTTGAGGAACCTCCATACTGTTTTCCAGAGTGGCTGCACCAGATTGCATTCCCACCAACAGTGTAGGAGTACCCTTTTTCCCCATCCTCACCAACATCTGTCATTTCCTGACTTGTTAATTTTAGCCACTCTGACTGGTGTAAAGTGGTATCTCATTGAGGTTTTGATTTGTATTTCTCTCATGCTGAGTGATGTTCAGCACTTTTTCATGTGTCTGTTGGCCATTTGGATGTCTTCTTTGGAGACATGTCTGTTCATGTCTTCTGCCCATTTCTTGACTGGGTTATTTGTTCTTTGGGTGTTGAGTTTGATAAGTTCTTTCTAGATTTTGGATACTAGCCCTTTATCTGATATGTCATTTGCAAATATCTTCTCCCATTCTGACACTTGTCTTTTGGTTTTGTTGACTGTTTCCTTTGCTCTGCAAAAGCTTTTAATCTTGATGAAGTCCCAATAGTTCATTTTTTCCCTTGCTTCCCTTTCCTTTGGTGATGTTCCTAGGAAGAAGTTGCTGCAGCTGAGGTCGAAGAGGTTGCTGCCTGTGTTCTCCTGAAGGATTTTGATGGATTCCTGTCTCACATTGAGGTCTTTCATCCATTTTGAGTCTATTTTTGTGTGTGGTGTAAGGAAATGATCCAGTTTCATTCTTCTGCATGTGGCTGTCCAACTTTCCCAACACCATTTTTTGAAGACTTTCTTTTATCCATTGGCCATTCTTTCCTGTTTTGTCAAAGATTCGTTGACCATAGAGTTGAGGGTCCATTTATGGGCTCTCTATTCTGAAACACACTATTTCTTATAACCAGTTTAGTGAAAAGGTAGCACTAAATTACTGCTTTTCATCTTGTGCACAGAATACAAAAGTTGACATTCTGATGATTCTTCAGTTATTCAATTCTACTAGAATGTAGTTAGATTGAAGCAGATGTTAACCAGAGAGAATACTTTTAAACAAAATTTGAAGAACCTACCACTCATAGTAAAAGATGTGGTAGTGATTTGATAGTGCTTTTTTCTTATAAATAAATGATGCTTTAAATAATTTGGTCTTCTAGGGGTTTTTAAATAATCCTAAAATAAAATAATTCTAAATATCTGAAATTGTGACAGTTTTTTAAAAAGTTTTCTCAGATCCATAAATTGCGAATGTTGCATTAGTGTTACTGTTGTCAACATTAGTCACTAAAGATTCAATGTGGGAGGAGAGGGGTAGCGGAGAGAAGGTTCTAGTCAAACAACAGTACTGTCTGAAGATGTAAAAGATCTTTTTTTGAGGTAATTAAAAAAATTTTTTTTGATGAAAAAGTCTTCTCAGATTTTTAAAAAATTCTCGGAAGCCCAAATATGACCATGGTTGCTATCTTAGAGGCTACTCGTGATGTAAGTTTGAAATACATTTTATAGAGGATCAAATAATCAATAGAACTCACAAGAATTTGAATAAACCATTCCTAATGTGACTTACTCACACCATGTGTATGGAAAAGTGGGTTTATATCTCTTCAGAAATGTTTTACATATATGTAAATGTGACCATGTAAATTTGTGTATTCTCTCAGAAAAAACAAATGATGTCCTACCATACCTATTCTTTGGAACCTAGCTTTTTACTTAATAATATTACTAGAACATTTCCCTCTATCATCTTATGGATCTACACTGCTCCGTTAAATTCTGCATTATGCTCCATAATTTATTTAATCTTCAACAATTTTGTTTTAAGTTTTTGATGATTCGTTATTACATACAATGCTTTAGTACACATGTATGTGTACATATATTTTCATGTTCCTGTGTAAGTATAAAAGCAAAATTTCTAAATATGTCATTGCGGCTAAAAGAATATTAAATAGAGCCCAATTGCTCTTCAGTTTTTGCTTCTACTTCCTGTATACAAAAGTGCCTCCTTCATCACATTTTGTCAAATTATTTAATATTTGCAAGTCTCTTTGCATATTTTAGTTATAAACATCTTTTTATATTTTGTTAATTTTTGAACTATCCCTTTGTCATTCTTTTGTTGAGTAGACTTTTTTCTACTTAATTTCACTCAGAATTGAATCAACAAATATTTACCTATAGCCTATAATGAGCTGGGCTCAATTAGAAGCATAGCATTCAACAAAAAAGGTGATACTTTTTCTTAAGGATATATTTAACTCCTGGCTAACTTGTGTAATGATTTCCTTTGGAAAGAGGCAGCATGTGCAGAGAAAGAAATTCCATCCATCTTTACTTTCAGTTTGGTTTTTACTGAGAAGAGACAGTTTCTCTTCAAGAGAATAAGAGATGACCTTTAAAATATGATGACAAAAGGACTGTGTACTGATGAAATTTCCATAATTTAATATTCAGAGATTAATTCAAGGAAGAATTCCTAAATCTTTAAACCTTCTTAGTTTACCTTTGAGAGTCCAGGGGTGGATTATTGGGCAGTATATCCCAAGCAAAATAGTAAGAGGAGATTTTTATTTATTAACCTTTACAGAATCTAGTAAATTGCCAAAGCTCTTCTCTGTTCAACTTTGTCTCAACTTTTAAAATACCAGCTTGAATCTCTCATCTTCTAACTCCTCCAGGGCTTGGGAATTTAATTCTCCTCTGGATACCTACAATCTGCAACAAAAATTTTAATTTTTAATTCCATTGATTCTTATTGTTTTATAACTTTAATCTTCTCGCCTGAATTAGAGCAAAAGTTCTTGTAGTTCAAAATCATAATGTATAGTTCCTTTATTGTTCCACATTCCTTAACATGGTGATGAGTGTATGGTTGGCAAATATGTGTTGCTTATTTTTAAACCTTTTATTGTGGGAAATTTCAAAATAATAAAAGGAAGCCATGAATTAATCCATTGCCAGTTTCAATAATTATCACCTCATTACCAATTTTGCTTCATTATTATCTCTACATATTTTCTATCTCTGGATCATTTTGAAGTGCATGTATAACAACTTACTATTTTATCTGTAAATATTTCATCATATATCTCTAAGCATAAGAATACTTTTGAAAACACAGATCACTATAAGTTTATTATACCTAAAATAATTAAATATAATTACGTAATGATATACATTTTATCAGTGTTAAAATTTCTGTGAGTGTCACATTTTATTTTGCAGTGTGCTAAAATCAGGATCTACAGAAGATCCACTGATATTGGTCTCATAGGTCTTTAATAATCTGTAGGTTATCTTCTTCCCATCTGTTTTCTCCTACTTCTTGATTTATTTCTTTAAAAAAGTGAATGATTTGTCCTAGAACTGCCAACATTTAGATATTTTTGAGTGTATTCTCATGGTGTCATTTAAAAATTTTTTTCTATATTTATCCAAAAACATTATAGTTAGATCTAGATGTTAATAAGACTCTTTCCCCCACTTTTACAAGAATACTTCAAAGGTGAAAGATGTGTTCTTCAACCTGGAGATACAAAATAACTGGTTGACAGTTTCTATGATTTTAGCAGCCTTTGGCATTCATTGTGTATATCCATTCATTCTTTAGAGTGGTAATAGTCTATATCTATCATTTATTAGTTGAAATACATATATAAAAGAAACTTCCTGACACCACCTGCCCTTGACAAGACATCTGACTTCAACTGGGTGAGACTGTGTGAAAATTTATTTAACAATTCTTTTTAAAATGGAATAATTAGCTAGCAATTACAGGAGGTTAAGGGTGACATGTGATACCAATAAAGAAAACCAATCAGAAACTTAATGGGGATATCAGCGAAAAAGATAGTCAGGGAAAGCAAGTTAAAACCAGTCACTCCCTGATGCTCAGAAAGACTATGTGTGGGCCCCAGGTTGCACTGCCTTCAGAATGATGTCAGAAACTACACACTCTGGAGAAAATAGACTTCAACAAAGTAGTCTAGTCAAGTCACTAAAAAATAAACAACAAAACAATATCAACAAACATGGGAGATGTGAATCAGAATTCAGGGTGGCTACAATATATGATCAAAAATTTCCTGCTCTTCGCAGAAGATGAGGAGATATGAAAAGAAACAGGAGAGTGTGATCCATACTCAAAAACAAAAGCATGTAATAGAAACTATCGATGAGGAGATCTAAATATTGGACTTATCAGACAAAGACTTTAAAGAAGCTATAGAAATATGTTTAAAACTAAAGGAAATCATGTTTGATGAATTAAAGATAGATATAATGACAATCATCACATCAAATGGTAGAAATTTTAAAAAGAACCAAATGAAAATTTTAAATTTGAAAAACACATAGCTGAAATGAAGAGATCACTAGAGGGATCACAAGTAGATTTGAGTTTACAGATGAAAAGCTATGAACTTGGGAATAGATTAATAAAGATTATTCAATCTAAAGAACAAAGAGAAAAAATAAAGAGAACCTCAGAGTTTGCCTTAAAATGTGTAATATGTGTAATAGGAGTACCAGAAGGAGAAAAGAAAGAAAAAGAGGAAGAAAAAGTAGTTGGAGAAATAATATCTGAAAACTGCCCATTTAATGTAAAACATCAATCTATATATCCAAGGGGTTCAACAAATCCAATAAACACACAAACAGGATAAACACAGAGATCCAGACCCAGGCACATCATAGACAAAATGTTGAAAGACAAAGACAAAGAAAAATATCTTTTTATATACAAGGGAACACCAATAAAATTAACAGCTGACTTCTTTCCAAAATTATTCAATGAGTTGAGGGGAAGATGGCAAAGTAGGAGAACCCTAAGCTCACCTCATCCCATGGATACAGCTATGTAACACCCACAGTGTAAAAAACCCAAAAAATGGCACAAAGACTGGGAGAACAGACTCGACACAGCCAAATGTATAGAAGAGGAGACACTGAAGAGGGTAGAAAGTGGGGAGACCTGGCCAAAAACTAAATGAACCCATGGGACTGTCCACCAGAGGAAGGAGTTCATAGACATGGAGAAAGGAGAGAAACAGACTCTCACACTAGGGAGCCTGCACAGGGGAAACAAATCCCCATAACCTATGGCTTTGAAAACCAGAGGGGCATAGTTTCATGTGTTCTTATGATCAGGAGGGCTTATTCTGGAACTTTAAAAATTAGTAGGGTTTTGCTTTTGGAGTGCCGGAAGAGTGAAAGGAAATAGTCCCTGCCCTTGATGAGATAGCACAACAAACAACCCCTTAGAGAAGCAGCATAGTAGCAGCAGTTTGAAAAATGTCTGGGTTATACAGGAGAGGGATTTATTCAATAATCTGGAGTGTGTGCTGGAAGGGCAGAGATCATCTGGAAACCTCTAGGAACAAAGGAACCGGCAGATGCCATTTCCCTCCCCTGTCGCGGCACCCCCAAACCCCAGCCTAGATACATGGATATCTGCAGGAACCAGTATAGTGCCTACCTAACTTGCTAACAGTGCACTACCCCATGTTCTCCTGCAGACAAGCCCCCTCCATCTAGGCCTCTGCTCCAGGTGCCCTCCCAGAGTAGACCTGAACAAACTTTGCCAACACCTAGTGCCCTGCCCCCATGTTCTCCTGAAGACTTGCTCCTTCCAATATGCCCTTAGCCAGAGCCCATCCAAAGCAGTGCCCCAAGCCTGACAGGTTGCAAGCAGCCGTGGCAGGAACCAACACCACTCCAAAGTGACTCCTACCCCAGGAAAAGAGGAAGATAACCACACATACTAGTCTGACTGAAGCCCTAGCTATGGACTGGGGGCGGATATCTACTCTGACTGAAGGCCCCACCCACCAATGAAAGCTTCTTAGGAGACAACACAGGGAAAGTACCCTGCAGTTCAGTGCTACCACATCTCTGGCAAGCATGTGGTCTGACTCAACGCAAGCCCAAGGCAGCCCCAGACTGGCCCACTGAAGAAAGGGGGACCAGACCCCACACCCATGAAAGAAAAGGACAAATCACAGCAAGAGGGCTAAATGAAATAGAGATAAGTAATTTCCCTGAGAGAATTTAAAGTAATGGTCATAAAGATGCTCACTGGACTTGAAAAAAGAATGGAGGACCTCACTGAGATGCTCAATAAAGAGATAGAAAACATAAAAAAGAACCAATCAGAGATGAAGAACTCAATAACTGAAATTAAAAATATGCTAGATGGAATAAGTAGTGGACTAGAGAAAGCAGAAGTATTGATCAGTGGCCTGGAGAACAGAGTAATGAAAGGTAATCAAGCTGAACAAGAGAGAGAAAAATTAATAATAATAAATGAAAATAGATTTAGAGGGCTCCGCAAACCATTGAGCAGAATGACATTTGCATTATAGGGATCACATAAAAAGAAGAAAGAGAAATGGGGGCAGAAAATTTGTTTGAAGAAATAATAACTGAAAACTTTCCAGATCTGGGGAAGGAAACAGAAATTCAGATGTAGGAGGCACAGAGAACCACCAACAAAATTAATCCAAGGTCCACACAAAGACACAAAGCAATTTAAATCGCAAAAAGTAGTGATAAAGAGAGAATTTTAAAAGCAACAAAAGAACACAATAGCATACAAGAGAGGGGGAAAAAAAGCTCTCTGTTGATTTTTCAGCAGAAACTTTGCAGGCCCTAAGAGAGTGGCGTGATATATTCAAATTGCAGAAAGAAAAAAAACCTGCAAGCAAGAATACTCTATCCAACAAAGCTATAATTCAGAGTAGAAGGAGAAATAAAGAGTTTCCCAGGCAAACAAAAGTTGAAGGAATTCATGACCACTAAACTGGTCCTACAAGAAATGCAAAAGGGAATTCTGAGTGGAAAGGAAAGATCATAAGCAGGAGTAAGAAAAATAGAAAGGAAAAAAGCAGTAAAATTAAGTATAACTGTAAAAGTTAATCAAGGGATTCACAAAACAAAAAGATGAAAATTACATCATATACCTAAAATGTGGAGAGGAGAGGAGTTAAGGAATGGGTTCAAACTTAAGCAACCATCAACCTAATACAGACTGCTATATGCATATGATGCTATATACAAACCTAATGATAACTACCAATCAAAAAACCAGTAAAAGATATGCAAAAATAAAGAGAGAGGAATCCAAGTATATCACTAAAGAAAGCCAGCAAGCCATGACAGAAGAGAGCAAGAGAAGAAAGGAACAGAGAAGAACTACAACAAAAGAAAAGAAAAGAAAAGAAAAGAAAACAATAAAACAAGGGGAAAAAATGGAATCAGTACATACCTATCAATAATTGCTTTGAATATAAATGGACTGAATACTGCAATCAAAAGACATAGGGTGATGGAGTGAATAAAATAACAAGGCCCTTCCATATGCTACCTATAAGAGATTCATTTCAGACCTAAACACACATGCAGATCGAAAGTGAAGGGATGGAAAAGAATTTATCATGCAAATGGAAGTGAAAAGAAAACTGAGGTAGTACTACTTATATGAGACAAAATAAACTTTAAAACAAAGACTGTAACAAGAGACAAAGAAGGACTCTACATGATCATAAAGGGAACAACCTAACAAGAAGATGTAACAATTGCAAATATTTATGCACCTAACATGGGAGCACCCAAATACCTAAAACAGCTAATCACAAACATAAAGGAAGATATCAATAGTAACATAATAATAGTAGGGGATTTTAATATCCCACTTACTTCACTGGATAGATCATCCAAACAGAAAATCAACAAGGAAACAGTGGCTTTGAATGATGTATTGGATCAGATGGATCTGACATATATTCAGAACATTCCATCCTAAAACAGAGGCCACAAAACAAGTCTCAACCAATTCAAAAAGACTGAAGTGGTACCATTCATCTTTTCCAACCGCAATACTATGAAACTAGAAATCAAGCACAAGAAAAAATCTGGAAAGAACACAAATACATGGAGGTTAAATAATATACTACTGAAAAATGAACAGGTCAATCATGAAATCAAAGAGGAAACCAAAAAATACATGGAGACAAATGGAAATGAAAACAAAGTGGTCTGAAATCTTTGGGATAAAACAAATGCTGTTCTAAGAGGGAAGTTTATAGCAATACAAGCCTGTCTCAAGAAGCAAGAAAAATTTCAAAGGAACAACAACCTCATACTTAAAGGAACTGGAAAAAGAAGATCAAGGAAAGCCCAAAACCAGCAGAAGGAAGGAAATAATAAAGATTAGAGCAGAAATAAACAAAATAGAAACTAAACAAAAACAAAAACCATTAGAACAGACCAGTGAAACCAGGGGCTGGTTCTTTGAAAAATACCAACAAAATTGATAAACCTTTGATTGGACCCATTAAACAGTGTGTGTGTGGGGGGAGACTCAAATAAAGAAAATCAGAAATGAAAGTAGAGAAATAATACCAACATTATAGAAATACAAAGGATTAAAAAATATTATAAAAAATTATATGCCAGCAAATTGAACAGCCTGGAAGAAATAGAAACATATAACCTCCCAAAACTAAATCAGGAAGAAATAGAACATATGTACAAACTGAATACCAGCAATTAAATTGAATCAGTAATCAAAAAACTCTGAACAAACAAAAGTCCATGACCAGATGGCTTCACAGGTGAATTCTACCAAACATATAAAAAAGAGTTAATACCTATTCTTTTCCAAATTTGTTCTATAAGTCCAGCATTATTATCCTGATAACAAAACCCCATAAAGATCCTACAACAAAAGAGAACTATAGGCCAATATCACTGATGAACATGGATACAAGCATCCTTGACAAAATATTAGCAAATCCAATCAATAATATATTTAAAAAGTCACTCAGCATGAGCAAGTGAGATTTATTCCTGGGATGCAAGGGTGGTTCAATATTTGCAAATCAACCAATGTGATACATCACATAAACATAAGAAAGGATAAAAACCATATGATCATTTCATCAGATGCAGAAAAAGCATTTGACAATGTACATCTGCCATTCATGATAAAAACCCTCAACAAAGTAGATTTAGAGGGAACATACCTCAACACAGTATAAGCCATACAGGAAAAACCCACAGCCAACATCATACTCAGTGGTGAAAAACTGAGAAACTTTCCCCTAAGGTCAGGAACAAAACAAGGATGTCCACTCTCACCACTTTTATCCAACATGGAACTAGAAGGCCTAGCCACAGCAATCAGACAAGAAAGAGAAATAAAAGGCATCCCAATTGGTAAGGAAGAAGTAAAACTTTCACTATTTGCAGATGATATGAAACTACATATAGAAAACCCTGAAGACTCCACCAAAAAACTATGATAACTGATAAATGAATTCATTAATGTCACAGGATCCATTGCATTTCTATATACTAATAAAGAAGCAAAAGAAAGAAAAATTAGGAAGATGATCCCATTTATAAGTACACCAAAAATAATAAAATACCTAGGAATAACTTTAACCAAGGAGGTGAAAAACCTGTACTCTGAAAACTATAAAACATTGATGAAAGAAATTGAAGATGACACAAACAAATGGAAAGATAGTCAATGCTCATGGATTGAAAGAACAAAAATTTTTAAAATATCTACTACCCAAATCCATAGATTTAATGCAATACTTATCAAAACACCAAAAGCATTTTTTCACAGAACTAGAAAAGATAATCTTAAGATTTGTAAGGGACAACAAAAGACCCTGAATATCTAAAGCAATCTAGAAAAAGAAGAAGAATACTGGAGGTCTCACAATCCCAGATATCAAGATATACTACAGAGCTATAATAATCAAAACAATATGGTACAGGAATACCTGGGTGGCTCAGTCCGTTAAGCAGATGCCTTTGGCTCAGGTTATGATCCCGGGGTCTTGAGATCAAGCTCCACATCGGACTCTCTGCTCAATGTGAAGTCTGTTTCTCCCTCTGCCTCTCCTCCTGCTCATTCTCTCTATCACTGGCTTGCTCACTCTCAAATAAATAAATAAAAGTCTTTAAAAAATAGTATGGTACTGGAATAAAAATAGACATGTAGATTGATAAAACAGAATGGAGATCCCAGAAAGAAACCCACAATTACATGGTTAATTAATATTAGACAAAAGAGGCAAGAATATGCAATGGGAAGGGACAGTCTCTTTAACAAATGTGTTGGGAAAACTGGACAGCTACATGCAAAATGAAACTGGACTACTTTATCACCCCATACACAATAATAAACTCAAAATGGATTAAAGACCTAAATGTGAGACCTGAAGCCATAAAAATCCTAGAAGAAAGCACAGACAATAATTTCTCCAATGTTGGCCATAGCAACTTTTTTCTAGATATGTGTCCTGAAACAAAGGAAATAAAAGCAAAAATGAACTATTGGGTCTATATCAAATAAAAATCTTCTGCCCAGCAGAGGAAACAATCAATAAAAGTCAAAGACAACATACTGAATGGGAGAAGATATTTGAAAATGACATATTCAATAAAAGGTTAGAATCTAAAATATAGAAAGAATTTATAGAATTCAACACCAGAAAAACCAAATAATACAATTAAAAATGGGCAGAAGACATGAACAGACATTTCTTCAAAGAAAACATCTCCATTAAGAGGTAATATATTTCATATGATAGGTCCCCATGCAATTAGGTCTATTTTTAATTTTCTATTCTCTTTTATTGGCTTATTTAATTACAAATACCACACTTTTTATTGTAGAAGTTTTATGTTTTGGGGTCTGATTTGGCTAGTTGCCCTCACTATACTTGGTGTTTAGGAGTTTCCCAGCTTGCTTGCTTATTTACTTTTTGAATTCTAGAATCAATTCTTCTAAGTCCAGAAAAAATCCATTTATGTTGTTATTATTGGTAATATTAAATTCATGGGGGGTAAAAAATTGATTCTAGAGAATGAGTAAACAGATCTATAAATTTTGTAAATTTTAGGCAGTTGGTATGTATGTAATGAGGAACTTTTTGTAGCATAGTAGAAAAAAGGGAATTTGGGAGAAATCTAAATTCAAATTTCTTTTTGCCCCCTTACTAGATGTGCAAACTTTAACAAGTTGATTAATTTCTTTATGCTTGCATTTTCTCATTTGGAAAATAGAGATAATAATACTGAAGATGGGGGTTGTTTTGGGAATTAAACCTTCACAAGTGTGAGTTTTTCTGGTTCTTTTTCTTTTTTCTCTGATGTAATCTTAATGCCTGTTATAGCATCTGGTCCATAATGGAAGCTACATAAATAAATATCTGTTGAATAAATCAGTGACATATCCACCAAAGTTCATAGCATATAATGGGCACTCAAATGTTAGTTTCCTTTTTTTTTCTTTATTTTAGAAACTATGCCAACATCAAATTCATAATCTTAAACTATTTCCTTTGGCTTTTCATGTTATTGAAATATTTTATATAAAGGCTAAGAATGAACATTTTTCTCTATGATATGATTTACAATAAAAGTTTGTTGTGTTTGAATGTAATTTTCTTTTTTTTGAATGTAATTTTCTAAAGCTTATATTTTCAGTTTATATTTTCTTTAGTTTTATATTTACAATAGCCCTAAGTGATTGCTTACTGGAAGCAACTCGTAAATAATAAATTAAAAGTAGACTTACAGGAATAATGAAAAGAAAGGTCAGTAAGTCATATCCATAATATCCATATGCATTTTAACACTGCATAAGATTTGCAATTGGAGGAAAAAAAGCTCTGAGAAAACATTTTTATCTGTTTCAGTTGTTCATGAGTGGGTTTATATTTGCTGTTCAATGATAAAATTTCTACGGTAAGTAACTGCAAAGGAAAGCAAAACAAAACTACTAGTCAGTGAGTTAGTAGCAAGATTCGAATGAGAAAATGACTAATGTAGCTGTGAATAACGTTCTCAATAGTGGTAACATAGCTTTAATTGCTCAATCTTTCGCTCAATGTATATTCTCTCAATATTCTCTAAGTATATATTTAGAAATTTTAAATACGTTCTTTGATTTTTCTAAATGTATATATAGAGACAGACTGTAGAATATACAGAAAGAGGCAGAAAAAGACAAAGACGCAGAGACTTAAATTACAATGAACTTAGTCCCATCCTTCTACAGATAGGTGCAGGGTAGAAAAATGCATATCGATATATTGATAGAAGCTCTGACTTCTGACAATGATTGCTGGAGTTATATCTTTAATAATCCATGAAGGTTGGGTCAGTATGTATTAATGGAAGCAAGATTGTCTTCCTTTAATTAACCGGAACAGTTCTAATGATGTTGTGGAGGGATACCTGAGCTAGTTATAAATGTAGCTATTTTTTCTTCAAAATGTCCAGGTTCTTTGGACAGTAACCAACACTAACTGGTTTAGACACAGGCTTTCCTGCAGGCTTTGGCTCTTCTGGTGTAAAAATTTCTCCCCAGTGTCTCTATTTTTATCCTCCTTGTTTATTTGGAATTATTGCTATAATGACACATGCATGTGAGTAGATGCATATTTCTATCAATATTTAATTGTGGTATAGTAGAACTTATAGACCTTGAAATCAAGAAAAGCCAAATTCAAATTTTGGCTTTACTATTTGTTAACTGAATGACTTGGGCAAATCATTTGATTTCTCTGAATATCAGTTTCTTCATAGGCAAACCAGCAGGTAATTTCTTCAATTACAAATTGATGGTTGTAACTTCTTTATCAACAGGTTAATGTCTTCTAAATACCTAACAGTGTTAGGCACAGAGTAAATACTCAATCTAGAGATGTTATTTACTCTTTGTCATAATCTGAAATTAAGTGACTAGCTTCCCTGGAAGGATATATGGGGTGATAGCTGCATGGTGTGTGTCTCCTTTGGGAAGTTGTTTGGTAGGGAGGAAACCAGGTTTCTTCCTTCTAATTAATTCATCAAAGACTTTCACATTGTTAAACCCACTGGTTCATTCGTTCCTACACGTCAAATTAACACTTCACACAGCTGATCACTCCTCTTTGAAACGTTTCTGCACATACCTTCCAGGAGGCTGATCTATTTGACTAGATGCTCCTTCTCAGCTTCCTTTGCTTGTTTCTTTTCAGCAACTTGATAACCTAAATTTTGCAGTGCTCCAAAGGCTTATTTCTTTGACTTCCCTTTTTCCTACACTCGTTCCTTTGGGATCCTTTTCATTTTCATAACTTTAAGTACCATTTTAATGCTGATCACTTCCCATCTTAAGGTTCAGCCCAGACCTCACTCCTGAGTCTCACACGCAAATATCCAACTGATCTTACCTCAGTTTTTTCATTCATAAAATGAGTTTGGTAATACCATTCTGTCTGCTCTCTGGCTCAATTTTTGATGATGAAAATGAATTTGGGAATGATGTTAGAAAATTCCAAAGTTGAGTCAAATATGAAGCCATAATTATCTTGTAACATTTTAAATACATGCAATATGTTATTTAAACACCATAATAACTATTTTGTGTTCAAAACTAAATGACTAACCTACTAACTAGCATTTTTTTCAATAGTTTTATATTTAAATGTGCTATAATAATTAAATTTTAAGTTATAGGCACATTTTGCAGGCTCCTCCAAAGATGTTATTTTGGGGGAATACTTGGTGCACAAACCAAGTTAGCCTGTTTTTTATCATTACACTTATTTACTTTATTTCCCTTTGGTAATTCACTATAATGTGAATAAGTAAGTTTTCCTTATTAAAAGTTAAGAATGTCAGATCGAGTAAAAACAAAATAAAAATAGGATGATCCATGAAAATGACTTAAAGAAAAAAAAGGACATACAGAAATTTAAAAAAAAAATTTAAATGCTAAAAGAAAGAAAGCAGCAAAGCAAGGAACACACGCTTTGGAGATTCTCAATAATCAGGTGGATGGGGGACCAATTACATGGGTGAGATTCAGTACTTATTAACTGTAATGCTTGCTTAGTGGACTTGAAGTAAAGCATCTGCATGAAGATTTTGCATGGCTCGACAATGGGAATTTCCCTCCACCAAGGCTAATGTGAATAACATCTCTACAGAGTGCCTAACCTACCAACAGCAAAGTCTAGTACTGAGACTTCAGTATGGCACCATTCCCCCTGGAGTACGAGCCAATCATCCAATACAGGTTGATTGCACTGTACCATTCCTTCATGGAGAGAACAGAATTTGGCTTCCCTAGATAGTTGCTATAGATGGTTGCTATAGAATAGTTGCTTTTTCCATTTGTCATGTTCTTGCCATCAGTACCATCACAGCTGGGATATTGACATTGATATAATCAAGATAAAGAATATTTTTATCAACACAAAGTTCTCTTATGTTGTCCTTCTATAGTCATCCCCACCTGTCTTTCACACCTTTATCCCTGATTCTTAAAATAATCACAATCTCTTCCCCATCTCTATAATTTTATTTCAAAAATGTAACATAAACAAAATGATATATGAGCTTTTGAGAGTAGCTCTTTTCACTTAGCCCAGTTCCCTGGCAGTTAGTACAAGTTATTGTATATATCAGTAGTTCATTCCTTTTTATTGCTAAATAATATTCTGTAGTATGGATTCATCAGTTTCTTTTACCATTCACCTATTTTTTTTTTAAAGATTTTTTTTTTATTTATTTATTTGACACACAGAGAGAGAGATTACAAGTAGGCAGAGAGGCAGGCAGAGAGACAGGGAGAGGAGGAAGCAGGCTCCCTGCTGAGCAGAGAGCCCAATGCGGGCCTCGATCCCAGGACCCTGAGATCATGACCTGAGCCGAAAGCAGAGGCTTTAACCCACTGAGCCACCCAGGCGCCCAACCATTCACCTATTGAGAGACATCTGGATTGGTTCCAGTTTGGGGCTATGATCAGTCCCGTACAGGTTGTGTAAATGTAAGTTTTTATTTCTCCAGGATAAGTGCTCAAGAGTGCAATTGCTGGGTCATATGGGAATTGCATGTTCAATTTTATAGGAAACTGCCAGACCGTTTTCCAGGGTGGATGTATTATTTTCCTTTTCACCAAAAATATATGATAGATCTAGTTTCTTTGCATTCTCCACAGCATTTGAAGTTATCACTACTTTTTATTTTAGCCATTCCGATAAATGTACAGTGATATCTCATTGTGGTTTAAATTTGCATTTCCCAAATGGTTGGTGATGTTGAGTATATTTTCATATGCCTACTTGCTATCTGTATCTTATTGTGTGAAATGTCTGTTCATGCCTTTTGGCCATTTTCCAACTTTTTTTCCTTTTTTTCTGTTGAGTTTTGAGAGTTCTTTATATTTTGAGAGGTTAAGATAATAGTCCTTTTTCAGATATGTGGTTTACAAATATTTTCTCCCAGAATATAACTTTTATTTTTGTCATTTTTAGTAGGATTTTTCAGAGCAAAAATTTTTAATTTTGGTGAGGTCCAATTGTTCAATTTTTCCTTCTCTAGTTCATGCTTTAGGGGTCAAGTCTAAAACTCTCTGCCTAGACTTAGATCTCAAAAGCTTTTTTTCCTATGTTATTTTTCTAAAAGTTTTATAGTTTTTATTGTACATTTAAACCTATGATCTAGTTTGAGTTAATTTTTGTATAAGGTATACAGTTTTTTTATATGATGTTCACTTTTTTCCCCCCTGTAGATGCCCAGTTTCCCCAGTACCATTTATTGAAAGGGCATTTTTCTCCCATTGAATTTTGCACTATTGTCATACTTATCTATATGCCTTTCCCTCCATCAGAATCACACTATTTTAATTTCTGTAACTATATAGTAGGTCAGAATAACTATACAGAGTAATACTTTCTACTTTATTCTTTTTTAACATTGTTTTAGATTTCTTTATTCTATGACTTCTGCCTTTTTATAATTTTAGAATAACCCGCAGATCTTTAAATGCTTTATTCACCACCATGGTATCTCACACTTTAACAAAGGATTTACTGGCTTGTCATTAACTTTATCATATGGCAGTGGATGGCATGGTAGCATGGGGAAATGGTCTATTAAAGACTCAATTATGCAGTCATAGGTTGGGTTCCTTTCTTACAAGTTGTAGTATAGTAGTAATATAGAAGTAAAGTAGAGAAGTAGTAAAGAAGGTGTTTACAGTATTAGCTGGGGATCCTGATCCTAATTATCAAAGAGAAATAGTGTTTGTTTTTCACAGTGAGAAGGAGGAAATCTAGTCCTAGAAACTAGCATTCCTGGAGTGCTTTTAGTACATCTGTACTACAGAGAAGACAACTAGGAAATAAGTTCCTTTAGTAGTGAAGATATGAATCATAAAAATAAATGTCCATTTGTGGGGCTGGCAGAGAGAAAAGAGAACATGCAATAGATACTAACAAACAAGGCTGTAATTGCCAACTACAACCTTGTAATCAAATGCAAAAATGAGAATTAGAGTAGTTATGAATATATTTTCCTTGCTTTATTATGATGATATTTGTATGTATTAACTTATCTTTCTCATCTCTTCTTTCCCTACTATTTAATGTAAGGCGAATTGGTAGTTGTGAATCTAATAATCTCTAAGTTGAAGATATCAAAGGGGAACTGTGGTTTAACTGGAAAAGGAATGAGCATTAGTTCAAGATGGAAACAGTGGGATGTGTGAGGTCATCTCTTTTGGGGAGACGATGAGTGTATCTCTTACAAGAGATAGTTGCATTGGGTAGGAGGAAACATATTGTTTCTGTTTCAGTTTGTAGGTTTCAATATGGCTGAAGAGTATAAGTGAACCCTGAGTGGGTATCAAAGAACTGGCACTCATTCTGGACCCTCTCTTTTCTTATTTTTTATTTGTTTGTTTATTTTGAGAGGTTCTTTCTGAACAGTGAAATAGAGATAAAGAAAAAGTTATGGCCTTTGACCTTGTTTCTGGCCTACCTCAATGAAGCTCTGCCTGCTCATAACCTCTCCACAGACACATTGCGCATATTTAAGCCTTCTCCAAGACCTGAAGTGCAGTCAGTAGCTTATTTTTCTGCTTCCCCACTTGCCAGCATATGGAACCACAACTGTAGCAAAAGTCTGAACCAGTCCTTGGGGGTGGGAGGAGGGGGGCTGGGACCAATCCCAGTGAAAACACACAGGTTTGTAGGTTAAATGAGACTTGGGGGGAAGGGAGGGAAAAATGAAACAAGATGGGACCGGAGAGGGAGACAAACCATAAGAGACTCTTAATCTTAGGAAACAAACTGAGGGTTATTTGGGGGGTGAGAGCGTAGGGATAGGGTGGGTGGGTTATGGACATTGGGGAGGGTATGTGCTATGGTGAGTGCTGTGAATTGTGTAAGACTGATAATTCACAGACCTGTACCCCTGAAACAAATAATATATTATATGTTAATAAAAAATTTAAAAAAACTGAAAAGAGGTTGTTCAGAGGGTTCCATTTCGGGAATTAACCTTAGTGTGTTCTTTAACTACTGGTGACTTGATATCTGATTCCTTATTTGGCTGCCTTAGGGGAGCACTGACCCCTGAGCAGCTAGAGAAGAAGGAACCTAGTACAACTGACAGTTAAGGGCAGTGACTGTATGATAATGCAGTGAAATACAGGTGGGCAACATTGGTTTTTTTCCTCTTGTTTTGATCTGGTGATCCTCCTCATCTGAGCCCATAGATGGGAGCCTCAATCTCCTAGAAGGAGTACAAAGTAAGAAACTCAAAGAAGCCACATTATTGGCTTAGAAAATGAAAATGGAAAGATTTGAATGGAGATGGGATCTGACAAAACTGGTTTTTCCCTTGTCTTTCAAATATATGTGTCCTCTGAGCTGGGAAGGAAGAGAAGTCTCTAAGGGTAAGAGCTTGTTGCTGGCACGTATGTGTATGGTGGGCAGAGGAGGGGGCTGCCCCATCCCCTCCTTGGGACTTAAATAAAGAATAAAACAAAACCAAAAAAACAATGCAAGAATCTGAGCATTACAGGGACAAATAACTTGATCTTGTTTTCCTTTTTCTTGTTGGGTAGTGGAGTAAAAATGGCTGTATGAAAGCATAGATGGAGGTCTGAGTACAGCCTTAGAGAGTCCACATCCCCTAAAGAGATAGTTGAACAGCCAGATGCTTTCTGGTGAGACCAAAGGTGGCCCAGATTTGATAGTGAGTACTGGAAAGTGGAAAGGATTCTGGGATGTGGCAGATGGGGGTGGCGTGGGCTGTGAGCTGCAGGCCAGGTGGTATTTGCTGCCTCTCCATGGATCCCAACATGGGGAAGTTAAAGACTAAGACACAGGTACCTCTTGCCCATAATTTCACACCACTGAATACACTCACAACAGAGAATCAGCCTTAGGAAAAATCCTCTGTGACTGAGTTTCAAATTTAAATGACTAAGAGAATAGTAAATTTGAATAGCTTACTACAAGTGACTAGATTAATTTTTCTACCTTCTGGTAGAGATGGGGACTCAAAGTAGAAACCAAGTCCATATATAGAGAAACAAAATTAAATATCTGCACACCTGATACATCGGTGAATATATGTTCTGCTTATGACAGCTGTATCCTGTTTCAGTCATTCTAATGGACCTCTTCAGGTTTTAAAGAGAAGTGGAAGAAGTTAGCATTGTTATTTTCGATAAATGTAAAAGTTATCTTAGTGATGATGGAATTCTAAGGGTAGCGAGTTTTAAGTCTCTTGAATAGACTTCCCCAAATGCAAGGATAACATGCATTTGTAATGAGTAATATGACTATTTTAAAAGAGGCCTTGTAATTAGTCCCTTGTAATGCTTCACATATTTTAAAGTGCATGTATTATTCAGCAGAGATTTTTATTTCATAATTGATTTACCTCAATTCTTCAATTTCTCCATAAGGGGCTTATAAAAATGCTAACATTAATTACAATGTATATATGTATAAGTTAACTTGGTTTTTTAGACAAGAAAGTTACTTTTTGTTTTATAAATCATATATTATTTTTACTATTATAATTATTAGTATTCTCCTGACTTTCCTTTTACTTCAAGAGAGCAGGAGGTTATTAGTTCAAATTCTCTCTTTGAAAAGAACTTTTTATCAAGAAAACATATGGTGAATTTAGCAAAATAAAACAGTAACTAAAGATAATAACTAGCATTTTTCCCAGTGATTTGTAGAGCAAAAGTTTCACTTCAGATGCTGTTTCCACAGATGACTTAAAAGTAGTTGACTTTACTCAGCTTCTATTTTTTGTCATAAACAAAATTAGGCAAATACTTTACTATGTAATTTTAACTCATTTCTTCATTGAAGAACATCTTCTTAGGGTTTTTTCCTTCAGAGAATATGTGATTCTAGAATGCCTAAAGAGGCTTAGGTCCTTCATTATTATTTTTTTATAAATTTTTAGCAGAAAAGACTTTCTTGCGGAGAACATTACACAGCACTTTCTCCAAAAGGGGAAAGTTTGCCTATAAACCAACTTGTAGTTGCCAGAAACCACATCTGTACCTACAGTGTAGACTCATCTGACATTCCAAAATTACAGTCCTGTGAGACAATATTTACTTTACCAGGGAAGTATTTTATTTTTTTTTTACTTTAATTCACATTAAAGCCTCATTCTATATCAGAAAGGCAATTATAATAATGGACAACATCTTGTCTGTCCCTCTATCATTTCAGTAGTATATGTAAGCATGTACACTACACCAGTTCCTGATTAGTCTGCCTACGGATGAGGTTCTTTTCCATTTTTTAATCATTTAGAAACACAAATTGCACATAATACTCAGTACAGAGGAAGAAGATAAGCCATGTTAGATCCATTTTTAACCATTAAGGAAGGTTATTTATAAAATGGTGGGTCACGAGGGAGAATAAATGATCTTTATTAAAATGAAGGAAATTGCATGCTTCTAAAAAATCTTAAAATAAATAATTCCAACAATGGAGGAAGCAAAATTACCCCTTGGCAAATCTTAATAGATTATTTATGCTTTTGGAATACAGTCATTCAGGCATATGACCATTCTTGATTAATAATGAATGTGGTTTCACGACCATCATAGCACTGTATTATGTTACAAAGCCAGCACTAATCATTTGGAATAGAAGCAACAAATGCAATTACTTCATAATCAGACTAGATCAGCCAATGACAGCTCATCAGAGGGAAGTGTATAATATAACCATAATTCTATAAATTGGCTTTTTATAATAAAACATAAAATACAACCAGACTAGGTTTTGCTCAGTGGTTCAGAGATAACCTTACTGCCATCCTCTCAAAGAGGTGATTGTGTTAGAGAAACTTCGAAGGGATCGAGAGACTGAGGGAATGAAGAGATGAACTCAACAGAATCAGTCAATGCGAGTGGATATTTTGAACCTAAGTTGGATTGCATTCTACTCATCTTTGTTCCCCTAAAGCATGCTGTCCCTGCTCTGTAACATCTTGTGTCCTTTATCATTGGTTATCACAGAGACTATATAAAACTGACCTTGGTGCTTGGGTTTGCATTTGTCTTCTCTTCTGTTCACATGGACAATTCGTGTCATGGTACCATCTCTCATAACTTGTGTTCTCTGTAGTTTTTTTTAGGCAGAAGTATGTTTAGATGGGGTTGGAATTCTTGACATGCAAAATTTTGCAAGCCCGGTGGATCCCCATCTATTGATGTGGGTCAAGTCCAGAGAGGTGGAGTCACCTATCCTGGTCCCCAAGCACAAAGACTCAACTGCACCTTGATGGAAAGAAGGAGTACACATATACATGAGCCATTTCATACTAAGGGACCACAAGATTGGTGGAGAGACCCTTGAGGAAAAAAGAAGACTACTGACCTTTAGGAAAATGTTAAATTTTCAATTTTCCTCCTTCCACCTTTTCTTACAATGACACTGCAGCTATTATATGTGAAGGGTCAATCCTAGCTCTGCTAACTACTAGAGATCTCACCTTGGGAGAGTCTCCAAAATCTCTGTGCTTCTATTTCCTCTTCTGTGTAATAGAGATAACAATAAATTTTATCTCCACTATTTATTGTGAGGCTGAATTGAGCTAATGTGGGTAAACAGTAGCGCTAGACGTTTATTAAGCACTCATTAATATCAAGCGTAGACATCACAGCCAATAGTCCGGTTTTATTCTAATCATGTTTTCTTTTGGTAGCCAATTCCAACATTTTCATCTATGAGTGCGCATACAATTTTTGAAACACCATTCATTTTCCCTACCAGTGGTAAAAGTAACAAGTGCCTCAGTTTCACTATGCTCAATTGTTTATTTATAATGCCTTCTAAGATCAAGACTCTCCCCCCTTGTTCTTAGTACTTAGTATGTAGTCCACCATTTGCTAAGTATCCATCTAACTAGTCTAATGTCCTAGTCATTTCTTTGCATGTCCTCAAATGGAAAGTTCCTTATGGTTTGCTTGTGGATTTACCCTTTCTAATGCCATGTCTGTGTAATCCCATCAACTGTGAAATGTACTCTCAGCAAATAGCATATGATTCTGTATATGAATGCTTCATGCCTCGGGGGAATTGATTTTAACTTCTGTCAAAAGGCAGAAACGATTTCCATGCACAACTTTTGAAAAATATAGCAATTAAGACCTAATTCTAATCTCAAGGGAATGGAATTTAGTATTATTCTTTTTTCTTATAGAATATGCATATATCTTTCAAGGCCACACAATAAATGTCTAGGAAGGTCAAAACGCTGAAAAGTATAACTGAGTTTCGTTCCTCTCTTTCCTTTAATGCACAGCTAAGGTGTTATTTTTCAGTTGATTAAATCTCTAGTATCTACTGAACTTAGAGCCATCCAGAAAGAAAGTTCTAAAAAATCTTCTGGAAATATCCCACATTTGAGATTGACTTTATTTCTAGGGTTTTCTCAAATGCACAAATTAAAGTTTGGGGATTTTTTTTTCTTTTTAAAATGCAAATAAAAAAAGATTTTTTGCTCATGCAAAATATAGCTGTGCCATGTAGATCAGTAACAAACTAAAGAATATAGTCATCATCCAGGCAATAGGTTAAAAAAACAAAACAAAAACAGGTCCTTATAGATACTCTATAATGTAATATGCCACAATTGAGCTTTTCAATATCTGTGTCACATTATAGCCTAAATATCTATTGGTCATTTATTTGTAATATGTTTATGTAGTTTATATCTATATAATGTGTTTTATAAAGCATGGAAAAATATTCCACTACAATTTAATTCTTAATCAAGTTAGAGGATAAGTCCTGGTATTCAGAAATTCAAGCAAATTGAAGTTTTTTTTTTAACTGAAAAGTAGTATAAAAAAGGGAATCCTGAGTGGAATCAGTTCTTAAAGAATGTCAACTATTAACAGGGTATAGAAAACCTATAGGAAATAAGACATAATACAGAAGATGTAAGTATCAGAAGAGACAGTTACCTAAATGGTAAGGAAATTCAGAGTTGGGAGAGGCTATGAGGAAGTATTTTGATAAAGAAGTATGGACATTGGGGACAGTTTGTGCTATGGTGAGTGCTGTGAAAGGTGTAAGCCTGATGATTCACAGACCTGTACCTCTGGGGCAAATAAAAAAAAAAAAAAGGAAGCATTAGAAAACTCCATGAGGGGAGAGACAGGCATGATGTGAATTTGTAGAGGCATGTGAAGGGTCCTGAACAAAGAAGAGTAGCATACCCAAAGGCAAGGAGAACTTACAGTTCTTTTTGAGAAGAGTGGTTGGCAATAACCATCACCATGTGTTGAGGGTACTGAATGCCTGAGGAAAGAGCTTGAGCAGAATCCTCTATTAGGGGGAAGCCACTGAAGACCTCTGATGAAAGAGTTGATGTGAAAAGATGGGTGATAAATCTAGCCATGGTATTTAGAATGGATTGGATAAGGAAGGGGAAGGAGGGAAAGAGAACATTTAGGATGAAAAAAGAAAGGGAAAGTAGCTGTTATTGAGTATTAATGCTTGCTACTTTCATGCCATCTTGTTTCCTATTTAACACAACATATCTACTGCGTGGGGAATTGCAGCATCAGCATAATTCTCTACATGAAGAAAGTAAAGCTCGGTCTTGAGAAGTAGTTTGACAAAGTAGGAAGCTTTGTGGAATGTTAGAAACAACAGATTTTGAAGTCTTAAGGAAGCTGAGTTCACAGTGTGGCTTAGTCTTGCTAACTAGGTTGGCAAATTGTGGAATTTCTCAGTGCATCAGTGATCTCCCCTTCCCCCGCTACCCCTACCCCTTCCCCAATCTGGAAAAACCTGCCTTGTGGAGTTGTTATGAGAAATAAATGAGAAAAGATTAATTAAAGCCACCAATACGTTTTAGAGGCTCAACAAATAACTTGTCCAAGGTCACACAATTAGAATGAAGTGAAGCCAGAAATCGGACCTAAATCTTTTGCTACTAAAACAAGGTCTTGGAGGGCCTGGATGGCTCAGTTGTTAAGCATCTGCCTTCGGCCCAGGTCAGGATCCCAGGGTCCTGGGATGGAGCACTGTATGGGGCTCCCTGCTCTGCGGGAAGCCTGCTTCTTCCTCTCCCACTCCCCCTGCTTGTGTTCCCTCTCTTGCTACTGTGTCTCTCTCTGTCAAATAAATAAAATCTTTGAAACAAACAAGCAAAACAAAACAAAACAAAACAAAAACCGAGGTCTCTTCATTTTACCATTCTGTCCAGTGAGGGTCTAGTGGATCAGAGGTGAGGAAGTGGACCAGGAGAGGAGGAGTTGCAAAGAGGACAGACACACTGATATTAGAAAGGTAGGAGCACAAGGAATTGACAGTGGACTCAATGAAATTACAGTGTACCTTTTGCATGGACTTTTGGAGGAAACATGTTCTAGAATTTGTAAATATTGATGCCGGACCATCCTGGCACACTGGGAGCACTGTGTATCCACATCACAATGTTCAATGATGACCTCTAGGCCACAGGGGCTATTTGATTTTGTTTCTAGTTCAGTTTTCTATGTTGCTTCATGTAACTTGGAACTTTATGTTTTACTCGTGACAAAATTTTGAAGGATACATTTTTAGATGGTGGCGTGACTTCTATCCTGCAGATTCCTCTCTGCTAGGAATCTGCAGTGTCTCCTGTACTTCATATGAAAGTCAGATCAAGAAAAATGATTTTTTTCTAACAATATGTGGCATCTGACTATATTAAAATTGATAATGAAGAATTGATATTTAATGTAAATAACACTACAGAAAATTTGATAACCATACTGGCTCATGATGTCAAGGGCAATCGCTCTCTCTTTTCCTATCCTATCCCCTCTTTTTTAAAGCACAAAACTGCACTTGTATTATTAAGGGAAACTATCTTTGCACATGAAATTAATGAATTCTTCAGTCACTTTCCTTTGCTCAAAGGAGTCAAGATGCAGCATATTCCTTGGTAATTTGGTGTACTTGGGCAATATGTCAGCTTTCCCTCCCTTGTTACCTCTCCTTTACACAAGCAGTTGCTGGATCCCCCACATTTCCCACCACGGAGGTGGCCAATGAAGGTTCCAGCCCCACTGTGCAGGCAGACAGGGGCTAGAATAAACAGGTCTAGAATAATGGCCTGAAATCCTCCCTTCCTTCACATGGATGTCTCCAAAGGCAGAGACTTAGCCTGACTTTTAAGAAAGTTTAATTATAGTCTATTGCATCCTTGTTTGTACTATAGGATTATTTAAGAAAGAAAGGAAGGAGGGAGAGAAGAGAAGAAAAGTGAAGGAAGAAAAGAAGGGAGCAAGAAAAGGAGGAAGGGAGGGAGGGAGGGAAGGAGGGAGGAAGGAAGGAAGGAAGGAAGGAAGGAAGGAAAGAAGGAAGGAGGGAGGGAGGGAAGGAAGGAAGGAAGGAAGGAAGGAAGGAAAAAAACAGAAAATGGGCAACTAGATTGTGGACTGACATTCCACTGCAAATTTGATTAAAGAAATTGAATTTCCTACCCTGAGAGGAGTCTCTCCATTAGCAGAATAGTGCAATTTTATTTAACACAATTTGAATGGTTTTTTGATATTAACAATGACTGACATTTTATATATTATTCTTCATCAAGAAAAACAAAGGCTGATGACATATTTTTCATTGACTGAAAACTATCCCAGGAATAGAGGTATTATAGCACGTTTTCTCATAACCAACCAACTCACCATTCAATAAGGGACTTTTAATTCAGTGAATTTGCAAATTAAGTTTGTAAGGCAAAACATGAATTACATGTGTTCTTTTTTTTTTTTTTAAGATTTTATCTATTCATTTGAGAGAGAGAAAGAGAGAGCACAGAACCTGACCAGGGGCTCGATCGCAGGACCCTGAGATCATGACCTGAGCCGAAGGCTTAGCCAACTGAGCCACCCAGGTGCCCAGAATTACATGTGTTCTAATAACAGGGACACATTTTAATAGTTTTAAGTTATGAGGTTAATAATATTATTCATGATAGCCAAGATAATGGAACTAATCTAAGTATCCACTGGCAGATAAGTACATAAAAAAGATGTGATATATATATATATACATATATCGTTGCATGATATATATACATATATATATACATATATATACACATATATAATGGAATATTATTCAGCCAAAAAAAAGAAAATCTTGCCATTTGCAACAATATAGATGAACTGGAGGACATTGGGATAAATAAAGTAACCCAGACAAAGAAAGACAAATACTGTATGATCTCACTTGCATGTGGAATGGTAAGATAAGAAAAGAGTCAGACTCAAAAACGGAGGTAAGAATAATGGTTGTCAGGGGCTGAAGTGGGGGAGAGGAATGGGAAAATGTTGGTCAAAGGGTACAAACTCCCAATTTTAAAGTTCTGAGGATGCAATGTACAACATGATGACTACAGTTAACAATACTTTATGATATACTTCAGAATTGCTAAGAGAGCAGATCCTAAGTGTTCTCATCACACACACACACACACACAGATACTATACTATGTGGGGTGATGAATGTATTAATTAACTTGACTGTGATAACAGTTTCACAGTTTCACAGTGTATATATACATCAGATCATCATGTGCAATTTATATACAATTTTATTTGTCAATTTTATCTCACTAAAGCTAGAAAAAAATATACGCTGGTGAAAAATCCCTTTTGTCCTTAAAAACTAGCAATCTTTAAAATGTACCTAGCTTCTCACCATCCCAAGTGACCTGAGCAAATACCACAAATCCAACCTCTCCCATCTCCAGGAATGATTTCTTCAAAAAATTAGTAAAAGCAGATGTGGAGTACATTTAACTAACTCGACCAGCAATTTGCACCATTTTTAGTGGGCTCATTTCTTGATTACCATCAGGATGTTTTTAGTTTTCAGGTAGGCCCCAGATTTTTAAAAAACATTTAAAAATTTAAATTCAATTAATTAACATAAATATATAATTGGTTTCAGAGGTACAGGTCTTTGATTCATCAGTCTTATATAATACCAGTTCTCATTACATCACATGCCCTCCTTAATGTCCATCACTCAGTTACCCCAACCCTCCACCCTCTCCCCTCCAGCAACCCTCAGTTTGTTTCCTATGATTAAGAATCTCTCATGGTTTGTCTCCCTCTCTAGTTTTGTCTAGTTTTATCTTTTCCTCTCTTCCCCTATAATCCTGTTATGTTTCTTAAATTCCACATATCAGTGAGATCATGTAATAACTGTCTTTCTCTGATTGACTTATTTCGCTTAGCATAATACCCTCTGGTTCTATCTACATTGTTTAGGCCTCAGATTTTTGAGAATGTTTGATGTCCATGTTTTCTTTACAGCAAACAGACTCAATTTACTTCTTAAGTAGTGGCTAGTGTAGTTAGTATCACATGCTGTTGTGATAAATTCTGAGTCCCCTGTGTTTGTGTTTTCTGTATGTGTACACACACACACACATATACATTTACATATATATATCTCTTCTTGGAGCCTTTGTTATTCTGGATGGTATATTTGAGCTTGAAAGTCCACATAATAGATTATGAAGAGAATCCCCATTCCACCTTTTATTTATTTATTTTTTTTAGAGAGGGGAAAGGGGGAGGGGCAGAGGGAGAAGGAGAGAGAGAATCTTAAGCAGGTTCCGCACTGGGCGGAGCCTGGTGCCAGACTCATCTCACAACCTTGAGATCATGACCAGAGCTGAAATCAAGAGTCAGATGTTTAACCAACTGAGCCATGCAGGTGCCCCTCCACCTTTTAAAATCAAGGCCCCTTCATCTTTTGTTTCTGTAAGACAGTGCAATTACACTATGTTGTACACCTAAAACTAATGTAACATTGTGTCTCAACTATACCTCCATTAAAAAAAGATAGTGCTCTTAAGTGAAATAATTTTACTAAACCTACTGAAAAATCAAAAGAGGTATTATTTAACAAATAAGATCCTGAAGGATATAAATGATGCAGCTAATAGATTATCCTGTAAATGTGAAATCTCTGCTGTGTAATTTTTGCTGTTTTAAAAGAAATAATTTCCATATGAGAAAGTTAACTTTAAAAGAGGCCTTCAAAGGGGGAAATTCTAATAATTGAGGCATTTAGCATAATAGAGAAATACTTCTTGAAATTCAAGGAGAGAATGAGTAACATTTTCTTGGACTCTATGCGCAGTTCTGGTTACCATGGACATACCAATTCAAGGTTATTTGAAAATAAACAACATGAAAAATCAACACAAAGCAATGAAGAATATAAATGATTCTTTAGCGAAGAATTCTTTGGCATTCTTTAGCGAAGACCTATTATAATCTCTTTGACTTTGTTTTGACCTTCGTCAGAATAATTGTACAGATGTAGGTATGTGTGAGGGCAGCTTCTACATTTCTGTTAAATTGCTGTCTCAATGGAAGATAATGAAAACTAAACTCTGTTTGTAAAATTCCTCAATTTGTTTAAATATGAATGACAATAAGATAAAGAGCTAATTTAACTTTTTTTGTGAATTTCTTTTTTATTCAGTTAATTAATACACACTGAGTACCTAGCAGGTTGTAAGTACCTTTTAAATATGAAGTCTTCAAATACAAATAAGGCATGTTACATAACCTTCAGAAGCTGGTCCACTGGAGGAAAAGGATGTGTGAAATATAACTGATGTGATGTGATGAATAATGCTGTGAGAGATCTGTGCAAAGAGCCATAGAACACAAAGTTTCACTTGATTTGGGTGAGGGAGGAAGGAAGGGGTAGGACATGGTCGGCTTCCCAGAGGAGGTGCCATTTGATCTGGACATTGGTGGGTTTTTAACAAGAAGAAAAGAGGGAAAAGGGCTCTCAGAGAGAGAAGTCAATCTAAGCAATATAATGGCTTACCAAGTTTGAGATACAGCAGTATTTTGGTGTGACCAAAGTCGGTAACTTCAAAGAAGCAGCAGGAAAAATAAACTGGTTAAGGCTAGGTGTTTTAGGTGAGGTGTTCTTTTGTGCCACACTAAAGGAGTACGTTTTTGTTCTCATGGATAAGCAGAAGCTAGAGAATACTTTAAAAAGAAAATAAATATCGATACAGATATGTTTTAGAAAGGTAAACAGAATACATGTGGATTAAAAGTGTAAGACACTGAAAGCAGGGAAACTAGTCAGGTGAAGGGTGGGGAGAACTGGAGTTAGGTGCTGTAGTTTCACAGAAAGCAGAGAAATTGTAGGGGCTTCTTGGTGACTAAATGGCTGAGAAGAAGAGAGGCAGTCATAGGTTAACATGGTTTCTAACACCATACAAATACAAGTTTGTAATTTGTTTACAGTCTGTAATTTTTGTCTAAGAAAATTATATGGATAATTGGAAAAAAATATTACTGACAAATGAAATTTTGTTGGGTATGGAAATAGGCTAAACAAAGCAGATGTTACCCAGATTTTAATTTTAACCAGAATTTTGTTAGTCCAAAATTCTTTTTTAAAAAATGGCAACATGAAAGTCTATCCTTGCTTAAAGAGTTCCAACTTTTGGAGTACCTTAAAGGCTGAGTCTAGAATGGTCATGATGTCAATTCTGGAGACAATCATTTGGATACTGCTGTAGGAGGCTCACATAAAATGTGAAATATATTGCCAAGCATCAGGGTTTTACTAGAAGGAATTCCATAAGAGAGCAAAATGAAGAAACTTGGCTGGTAGTATACTGTATATCAAAAACTATAGCTAGAAAGGATGGCTGTGACAAAAATCCCACCATCACACTTTATAATGCACTGGACAATTAATACTAGAGAGACATTTTATGAATGACATAATATGAAAATCTTTAACAGAGAAATATCTTTTCAATATCAAAAAAACCTCCAAACTCAGAAGATATCTTCTAAATGTGGTATCACTCCCCAAACTAACACCGTTGCCTATGTTTCTACTTCTCTAAGTCTTCAGTTAGTGCCATCTTCCTATAAAGCTCTATCTCATCTTGTGATATAGTAAGCCAGTCATCAGTGAGGCAGTCTTTTTTTTTTTTAAGATTTTATTTATTTATTTGACAGAGAGAGAGAGAGAGAGATTACAAGTAGGCAGAGAGGCAGACAGAGAGAGAGGAGGAAGCAGGCTCCCCCACTGAACGGGGAGCCCGATGCGGGACTCGATCCCAGGACCCTGAGATCATGACCTGAGCCGAAGGCAGAGGCTTTAGCCCACTGAGCCCAGCTGCCCAGTGAAGCAGTCTTAACCACCTTCGTCTTTCCATTTCCACGCTGGTGAGGGTTAGCACTTCTTAAACCTGTGGTGTAAAAGTCTCATTGCTGACCGCTCCCAGACTCCTCTGCTGATTAGACTCAGATTCAGAACCAAGTGCTTCAGAAATGATTACTTGTGTTCCTCCCTGAATTGCAACTCTTCTTGGACCTTAAATCTTATTTTTCAGACATGAACTTCTTACCTGGTCCCCCAATGTTTGTCATTCTCTTTTCCCTGGAACGCAGCTCTCCTTCTTCATAGCCCAGAGCTGTGTCCCTGAACCAATTTTGGTACCTGGAACTCTAATTTTCTGTAGATTGACACCTGGAAAATAACTGGAAGCTTCTGTCCCAAGATTATCCCACCCTGGGCTCTGCCCATCTGCTAAGACCCTTAACCCCCTACTAGGAGCCATCTACTTTCTTGAATATGTTCAGTGTATCTGTGCTCTCTCTTCACCATGCCTTACCTTTGTAGGTATTCCACCATTCCTGCCTGACCTGACCCAGCTGATCAGAGATCAGATCCAGTCCTGGCACTGGTACTTTGTTTCTTTTTACCTTTCCTGGTTTGCAATACAGAGACTTCAGGCTTTATTCTACAGTCAAAAAGATGAAAGATCCAAAAAGTAAAGAGAGAGAGAGGAAGAGAAATAGGGAGAGAGAGAGAGAGAGAGGGAGAGAGAAGTAGACATGCCACTTTTATTTATTTTTTATTTTTATTTTTTTTAAAGATTTATTTATTTATTTGACAGAGAGAGATCACAAGTAGGCAGAGAGAGACGAGGAAGCAGGCTCCCCGCTGAGCAGGGAGCCCGATGCAGACCTCTATCCCAGGACCCTGAGATCATGACCTGAGCTAAAGGCAGAGGCTTTAACCCACTGAGCCACCCAGGCGCCTGCCACTTTTATTTTTTAGAAGATTTTATTTACTTGTTTATTTAAGAGAGAGAGAGGGACAAGCAGACCGCAGAGTACAGAGCCCCCGCTGGGGTTGATCCCATGACCTGAGATTGTGACCTGAGCTGAAATCCAAAGTTGTGCACTCAACAGACTGAGCCACCCAGGCGCTCCTAGATGTGCCTCTTTTAATAAATTGTAAGTATATTATCACCTTTCTTACCTCTACTCTGCAGCCCTAGGCCTGCAGTGATGGATGCCAGAGCCCCCTGCCCCCAGCCCCCACCAGAATGAATGTTTTGGCATTGTTCAAGACACAGAAGGAACTATGGATTCTGAAAAGGGAGCATTTGTGAGCCTGGCCAGCACTCTTATCAGATAAACAAGAAACACTGGTCTCTCATTCATGGCGTGGTGGGGAGGGTGGCAGCAGCAGCTCTATGGGAACGTACCAGGAAGCCATCTTCTAAGCACAATTCTGGTTCTGTTTCATGGGGGAACAGTCCTTTCTACTTTAATCTACTTATCCATCCTTGAAAGTTGTTTCAGGCCCAGTGTGGAAAAAGAGCAACATGGGGTTGGTGGTAAGAATAGATGAAGTCCACCTATCTCTCAGATAAGGAGATGAGGACTTGATAGCTCAATATTGACATGCCTAGTTATCAAGAAGATAATTCACATAGTTTTGATATTTTCTGAAACAAGTAAAGATGACCAAATACCTTGGGAGAACATTTTGCATTTTTCCTCCTTCTTCAATTAACAGATAACTGTGACCAGTCTGCTAATAGAATGTTCTCTTCAATTAATCTTTATCTAAATGTGAAAAATTATAAACAAAGCTGAAAGCTCTATTCATTCTTTTAAAATTACTTTTTAATTATATATTAAAATATGAGTACGTTATCTATGTGAAAAACTAAAACATAGATAAGGTTAAAATACTATTTAATCATCCAATTTACTTTTGAAACTGTAAAATTTATTTCTTTGAGTTATTTCTTCGTGTTTTTTCTTCACACTTACTTTATTATCTATTTGGTATATTACACAAAGCGGTCCTTAAGGACCTCTGGAGAATTAAATGTTTGGAAAAAAAAAAAGAATTAAATGTTTGCCCTTTTAAGATTATTTTAGGTTTGTTTTAGGTAACCTGAATTTGATTGTTCTGTGATCCTTTCTGGTAATTTGCTTGTGTTGCAACCCTGTCGGGAGGAAATGTCAGAAATGCAGAGGGAGGTAAGATGACAGCTCACAGCTGGATATTGTTTGGGCTCCTCTCCAGAAGTAAAGGAATTCATGGAGATGGTGTCTTTGCTAAGACAGGTGTACAAAGACATTCTTTAGTTGACAGAAGTCTTAACCTGACTACTGTATTAGTTTCCCGCGCTGCATTAACAGGGTACCACCATATGACTTAAAACAACAGAAATTAATTGTCTCACAGTTCTAGAAGCTAGAAGTCTAAAATGAAGGGCTGTTCTTTGTCTGAAATCTGTAGGAGAATCTTTCCTTCTCTATTCCTATCTTTGGTAGTTTGTTGGTAATCTTTGGCATTACTTGGTTTGTAGATGTATTACTTCAAGCCTCTATCTTCACATGACATTTTTCTTGTGTCTCTTCATAGTATCTTCCCTCTGTGCATATCCTGGTTTGTGCCCAAATTTTCCCTTTTACAAGGATGCTAGTGATGTAGATTTAGGGCTCCCCTTAATAACCGCATCTCAACTTAACTGCGTCTGCAAAGACACTATTTTGAAGTAAGGTCACTTTCTGAGATACTTGGGGTTAGCACTTCAGCATATCTTTTTGAGGGGACATAATTCAACCCATAACAACTAGGAAAACAAATATAGATAGTTCATTAGTCTATTAGAAAATACTCTTATCTAATAAGAGAAACTTAAGGTAAGTGGGTTTTCAATTAATAACAAAGGATTGTTCTCCAAAAGAAGAAAAATCATGTTTGAAGTCTGCATGAAGTTGATTAGAATTTTAATGAAATCCTGATTTCTTGAAAACAATATTCAGCATTAAAAATTTGACTCCCCAGAAGATTCAACACATTACAGAAAATGGAAAACCATTAAACTAATACCTCTTTTAGAACTCATTACACTACAAAATCATTATGAAGAGATATTATTACATTACTCAAGTACAAGTAACTTATGAAAAGTTTACATATACCCTTGTTATAACAAATGCCAGTTTACTTACCCTGAAAAACTAGATAAACTTATATGATGCTATTTTATTTGAGAATCTTATAAGAAATTATAAAATATGTAATTAAGTCTGTAAATTGGTTTTTGACTAATTTGTGTTTCAACACAACTAGACAACAAGATAGATGCAATCACATGAGCCTTTGCAGAAGATTGATATGAATGATCAATTCTGTGCATTGTTAATAAGTCGATTTTACCAACTAGCAGTATGGCACAGTGCCTGGGTATAATGGCTAGCGTGTATATTAAATTTGTGGTTGAGTTTGTTATGAGGCAATCCTAACTGATACATGAGCATTTACTGTGGACCCCCATCAATTTCACATTTTTTTTCAGCAATGCTTTGTTCATACTCCCTATCCAAGGAGTTTGATCACCCTGAATCCATAAACTGATACTATACTGGCCTCTAGTTTACAAGAACCGGATTGTAAATAAGTTATCTCTTCTCAAACACATGGGTTTTTCATACTCTGGCATACCACATGCCTAAATCCAGAATTCTAGGTTCTTACCAAACTTACCCCAGCCCACTTCCTATGAATCCAGGCCTGTCCTATCATAAAATCTCTGAACTTTTATTAAGTGAAATCATCCCTACTGGCCAAATCTGGATTTGTGTTCCATTATCCTTAAGTCCTTAATCCTTTTGCTCTCTTATACCTCTTGTATTTCCTTCTAGATATATACAGGCCCGCCCCCTTAATTTCCTCCTTAGATCCTGAATATTCACTATGTATTGAATCACAGCACTTAGGCAATTTACTCTACTTAAACATTTCTTCCCATTTCTGTAGGAAGAAGTATGCTGAGTTCCAGACAATGGATTTACCAATGGATTTAGAATCATAATTCATGGTTATATTTTACAGTTTTGAGGCTTTGATTGGAAAGCCATTCAATATGTTCAAATGAGACATGCTTAGGTAAAGAAAGTTTAGTATTATAACCAAATAAACTTTCTTGAAGTTCATCCATCATTATTTAATTATGTTTTGTACTATAATAACTGGACATGGATGGAAAACAGCTAACTTAAATGACTAAAAGGCTTTTACTTTGCCAAAACGACTTGTACAAACAGCTTTCTGACAGAAAAGAAGAAAACTAAACAAAGGAGCCTACTCTGAGTTATCTCTGGAGATTCCTGAATACCCTGTCCTCTTCCAAAATCCATGTCTTTAAGTTCTATCACAAAGGGTGTTCCACTTAAGGAAGACCTTCTCAGATGGGGAAAAGAGGGACGAAAATGATGACTTTCAGATACATTCTTCCAGCTAAGGGACAAGATGAGTAGTGGGAGATTCTGTAGAACAAAAAGGTATTCAAATTCCAAAACCAAAGTCTTGTGTATTTAGCCCATGGCTACCCACTAGTACACTCTCCTTCCCCACCAGAGTATCCCTGGTCCCTGAAATACCAGCAGTAAAAATGTCTTTTTTTACCAAGTACCCTTGGAAAAGCCATTCCATTGGAAGCCATTTCCACACTATAAAGTAGTTTATACATCTTTCTATCTTAAGTTAGTTAAGATACACTGCAGAAATTGTAGTTTTTGTGATGTGTGAGTGTGGAGTTGGGGAAAGATTAGGGATGAGAAAAGGTAGTTTGTAGAGCATTGGCTATTTCAGGAGTAGTCAAGGTAGATTGGGGTCCTTCGTAGCAAGAGCTAGAAGTGTGCTGGTGGGCCACATGAGATACTGGACTCAAGTGAGACTCCTCGCGCTGTCCTCTCTGTTTTCACCCTCTCAAGTGAGAATTTGGTGCTGTTTCCTTTTGAGGAGAGGCAGAGGGAAGTCTGCCAGTCTGAGAAGGGGTACTTCCTGTCCCTTCCTTCATAGCAGAACTGGAGCCTGTAACTAGAAGAGCCACCCTTATGCTTTTGTTCTCCAGATTTCTTTTTTTAAATTTATTTATATATTTTTAATTTAAATTCACTTAACTAACATACAGTGTATTATTAGTTTCAGAGGTAGAGTTCAGTGATTCCTCAGTTGCATGTAACACCCAGTGCTCATTACATCACGTGACTTCTTTAATGTCCATCACCCTGTTACCCCATCCACCCACCCACCTTCCCTCTAGGAACCTTCAGTTTGTTTCCTAGAATTAAGAGTCAGATTTATTTTTTGATTTCCAATATCTGTTACTAGAGTCTGCTGCCACTCTGACATTACCCACTTATGGAGTGAACTGAACCTGGAGAGTATTTTGTAGGTAATGACCTATAGGTGCAGAAAGGGACTTTATAGGACTGTTCATCTTCTAGAGCCCTACAAACGGCTTGCACCTTGTATAGGTGATGGTGTAGATTGCTCAGTTTAGTCAACCATGGAAGTAAACAGAGTGATAAGAAAAGTTAAACCTGCCTTGACAGAAATTCAGGTGTGCAAGGAAAAACAAAATAAAACATTTTTTTCATTTTCTTTACATCTACAGATTTAATTCTGTGTCCCTATCTCTCTGAGGTAAGTTTGGGCTCTCTAGGCTCTGGGTCTCATGTAGGACCAAAATACTAAGGAGGCCCTAGCAGTCACTGATGTACTCTCCACATATTTTAACACCCAGATACCTTTTGTGCCAGCCTGCATATTCCCTTCCTTCCCATAGTTTCAGCGTTTCTAAGCTATGCTTGGAGCATACAAATTAATGGTTAAATAAATAATTCTTCCATATTGCTGGTTCTTATATTTTAGGTCTTAATATTTACTGTTAACAAATGTAGCATTCAAAATATTATCTTAGGCTCTTTCTATAAATTTCAATATAGCTGATTAGAAAAAATTAATTTAATAGGGTTTTTAGTTTCTCACTAACTTTACTGGCAATCTTTCTTGATGAACACGGTCACAAATGTAGTTGCTCTTACATTTGATTTTAAGCCTCTTAAATACAGAAAATGTTTAATATTTCTTTCTCCTCAAATCTGCAGTCTAATAAGCATGATATTAAGTTGAGATAACCTGACATAGGCATTGGAGAAAAGTGGGAGATGTGGCTTAGATTGATAGCAAACCCAGAACTCTGTAGAAACTACACCCAACCACAGCAATCCATGTGTCGTAGAGACAATACACTTATTGAAGATCTCACTCTGGAGTCTGTAACCCAGTCCTGGGCCCCCTGAAATTATATGTAGAGTACTGTGGGAGTTTTTCTTAAGTACTCTGGGAAATATGTCTATGGCTTTCCTTAATATCTCAAAATTTCCATAGGAACTTGACATAATTGCAGCATCCCTCCAAGGATTCTCTATGCTGAGTGAATTATCATGCTCGATTATGTTACTTGGCCCTCTCAAGTGTTTTAAAAATTCTCAAGTGAATTTAGTATCATGAAGTGATCCTTGCAAAACTGATGATTAAATTGGGCAAAAGAACATTATTTTCGCTAGTAGAATCTAGATGTCTGAAAATCTGGCTTGCAGTTCTTGAAGTTACTGATATAAATACTTTTGGATTCCAAGGTAATATAGTGTTTTTGTCTAGAAAATAGGAATCGTATATTGGTCATTTCTTCAAATCATAAAAATGAATTGTGATGCATAAAGTTATTGAAATTCTATGAAAGAAATATTTGACTGAAAAGTATCCCCATTACCAAGGACTAGAATCACATCTCTGTTATTTAGCTTTTATTTCAAGGAAGAGCAGGGTTGTTAAATGTGATCTTGTCCACATATTGCATTCCCACTGGCTCAAGAGGATGCTGCCTGCAATAAATGTAGAACAATTTAGTGGAAACGTTAAGAGCTGGCTGAAAGGGAATTTTAAAATGCACAGGGTAATTTGACAAAATTGAAATCTTTTATAATAGCCCTGCAAAGATTAAAATAATTATAGCACAAGATAGTTCTGTCACACTTTATCATTCCGTTCTTAACATCTGGAGATATTATGAAGTGGATTTGGTATTCTGCTATAATTTCTACCAGCATGTGCTATTATTTCTTTCAGTCAACCATGCAGGGCAAAGCTTGCTCAAGTACATTAAGTCATTCTCCAGTGCATGATTTCTTTCAGTTATTTTAAAGCAGGTAATTTAATGGTGCTGTAGCACTCTCCTGTGACCAGCTGTGCATAACACCTTCAGGTACTCCATATTTTATTCATATAAGTGGACTTAATGGCATTAATTTGAAAAGGAATTTAAAATTCTCTATAATCTGGCTCTCTCCTCTTTACTCATGCTTGCATATGCATATACACCCACATCTGACTGAGTTACAAGTCAGTTGAAAGCAAAATATTTCCCTTTCATATGTCACTGAAGTGATGCTTAATTACTGCATTGTTGGTCATTAAACCAGAGAGTGTATCGGGAAATGCTGGGAAAAATGAATGAAAACCTTCTAAGGCTTTTGATCAAAAATTTAAATGTGTACTAGCACTTGTCATAGTAAAATTGTTATTGAATTGCTTATGTATTTTAAGGATATCCACTATACTTTTGGCCTGTTTTGGAATGACTTAGCAGAATTGAAAGATGCAGAAAACAAACATTTATTTTTTTCTCAAAATTCCCAGAGTGTTGAACTATGGAGCTTTAGAGTAAAAGAAAAAAAAAAAGTTGAATATTCTCAGACATTGCACAAATACTTAAAGAACTAAAACATTTTTAGAACATTACAAATGATGTTTATTAAAATAATTTTATATTAAAAATGACTTAGATTAATGTTTGCCTCAAAATTTTGTCAACTTTTCTAATTAAAAAACTTGAAAATGTAAAAGTTATGTACACATTTAATTATCAAATTATGTTATGCCTCTTGTTTCTTCCTTGGTAGCAAGGGGAATGCCAAAAAGAAAAAAAGTAAATAAACAAGTTTGTCCTTTTATTATTTGAGTCTGTATAAAAATGAGTAATTTAAAAGAGCCTGCTGAATGATTTCTTGGTGAAACTATCAGTATGTGTAGAAACAATAGAAAGACAAATTATTTCTTTCCCATTCCCATCCATATCTGCGAACTATCTTTCATTATTTTATGTCTACATCAACTCCCCTGACTTTTAAGATATCCCTCTCTCATGTGTCCCCTTTTCAATTTCTCTTTCATCACATTATCTTCATTCTGTCACAGCAACAGAACACCTGTAATGACTGCCTATGACCTAAAGGATAATAGAATCAAAGAATGCTCAAGAACTATCAATATCTTGGGCATTCTAGTTTTGCAGGTAACTTTTCAATATTGTCTACCGTGACCACCTTTCTCAAATCCTCTAACCCATCAGAATTGTCTGCCCAACCTCACATTCATTCCTCCTGATCCATGTGATATTGCTCATAAGTTCATTTCACCTAGACCACCTCCTCTCTGCTTATCTCATCTTAGCCATGTCTTAATTCTTCCTCTGAGCAGATTCTCTCTTCTTTCACAAAGTCTTAGGTCAGTATTTCAATCCAGAGTGATTTTTCAATAGTGAATTTCATAGCATATTTTTTCTATTTTTCTTTTTACATAATCAATTATATTCTCCATTATGATATTTAACAGAATGGGGAATTTTATCCACCTGAATTTCAGAAGAACTGTTCTTTTTATCATAAGCAATGGGAGCAAGGAACTGAAAGTTCATTGCTGGGGGTTCTACTCAGTAGAGAGGGTCATATGCTCTAGTTACAGATGGTGGAAGGCAGAGAACAAGGAGAAGGTGGAGAGAATTATGTGAGGGGACTTTGTGGATAGCAGTAGAAGAGCTGCCACCAAAGTGAAATCCTTCAGGAAATCTGAACTATCAGGTGATATTTAACAAATTTTATAGTGTACTGTGTTATCTCATCTCCTGTGCTACTTCCACAAGAAAACCTATTGAAAGAATAGCATTATTTTTCAAGACTATCAAAATGAGATGTGTGTCTTTTTGAACACACTGAGATAAGGCACAAGAAAATGTAGGTTTATAAGGCTTATAAAAGTTACTAATAATTTTGCACTTTTTGTAATGAGCACTGGGTGTTGTACGTAAGTGAGGAATCATTATATTCTACACCTCAAACTAATACTACACTGTGCGTTAACTAACTGGAATTTAAATAAAAACTTGAAATAGAAAAAAAAAACTACACTGTGTAAAAAAAAATGGTTTTTACTTACCCAGATGTTTTAACTCTCCATGGGTTTTTGATGTCTTCTTTACTTATACTCATGAGAAAAGGAAATGTATTTTGCTGCCTCATAATTTGTAGTTGAAGAACAGGATTAATCACATGATACATGCTTCTTTAAAAAAAAAAAAGATTTATTTATTTATTTAGTTGAGATAGAGAGCACGCAGGCTTGAGCATGAGCGCCGGAAGGGACAAAGGGAGAGGGGGAAGGAGAAGCAGACTCCCCAGGAGCATGGAGTCCCTCAGGATTGGGGCTGGATCTCCCGGGCTAGATCTCCCCACCCTGAGAGCAGAACCTGAGCCAAAACCAAGAGCTGGCTGCTTCCCTCACGGAGCCACCCAGCTTTCCCAGTAAATACTTCTTGAGGGCTTCTGTAGAAAGTCCAGAAAAATTTTTTGGAATAAAAGATTTCTCAAGTCATAGTTACTTTAGAAACAGGGTTACATTATGCAAAAAATTTTAAACAGTATTTAATAATTCAAGGAGATAGCAACCTACCACTTTTAAGTAAGTGCTTTTCACCACTCCCCTCCCCCCGACTTGAACGCTCAAAGGACGTCCTAGCTAAAATACTCAGACAAATTTTTAATCCAAAGCAATAAAGAATGAGAAATGCTTTATCTGATATTTTAGAAGAATAAAAACAGGCGACAGTTGATTGTTGACATCAATTCTCTTTTGAATTACTTATGACATTTTTAGTTTAGTGCCCTTATTCAAATACCAGTGCTGCAGGAATCTATTCTGGGCACATTGTGCCTAGAATAAAAGAACGTTTCCAAAAAATACAACTAGAGCATCAAGACCCATTTTTACTCCTAAAGGCCACACAGTGGAGCACAATGGATAGTTTCTCAGGGTGGGTAATTTTATGTAAGGAAAATTAAAATCTTTCCATCTTCTGTTGTTAATGAAACAGTGAATCATGGTCTGGGCTTCTGTGGAATAGAAAGTAATGGGAGGGACCAGAATCTATTTCAGGACCTACCCCTGATTCATGCAGTATATTTGGACAAATCTCTAAATACCTCTCTGTCTTAGCATCATTAGAACATTGATTTATTAATTCACTTATTCATTAATGCAACATTGTGAGTAACCATAGGTGCCCACATATAAAGATGAAAAGGCATCGTTTCCAGAAATCCACAGTCTGGGAAGAGAGAGAAATATATAAATAAGTAATTACAATTTAGTATCATGAGAATATGACATATGTGCTTGAGGTACAGGGTAGAATGGATTATGTAGGGTACAAAGGGCCAGGGAAGGGTTCCAAGAGGAAGAAATACTTGCATGGGTCTTGAACAGTAAGTGGGAGTTTACTAGAAGAGGGGAAAAAAGGATTCTAAGTAGAGGGAACAATATGTGCAAATGTATGGAAACATGAAAGGACATTTTTGAGAGATGGTACAGTAAATATAGTGCTGTAAATAATTTAATATGATAAGCATAGGGTGTGTAGTATAGCAGGGGAAGCAATAGAGGATGAAATTGGGGGGGAAATGGCCAAGTGTTAGAGTACCTTATATGCAATGCAAATAGTTTAGTTGAATGTTTTAATCAGGGTAACGATATGATCTTACTTCATTTTTCAGGAAAATTACTTTGCTGATCACGTGACAAGTAGATTGCAAGGCACAGAGACTAAGGTTAAACAAATCATTTAGAAGGAAATTTCAATAATCCAGGCAGATAATGAGAGCTTGCCCAAAACAATGTGAATGAAGAGGCTGGGTCAGACATTAACAGTGTTAAGGAAGTAAAATGGACAAGAGATCTATGGAGTCATTAGAAACAGGAGGAGTAAGGGGAAGAGATTAATCTGGAATGTATCCCAGATTTCTTGCTAAATTGATAGGTTACTGGCTCACTTCATTAACTTATTACTGAGAGAAAGACAATGGTGTGTGTTGAATTTTAGGTGTTAAGCAAAAAATCTTGAGAAATTTTATTTTTCTTCTTCAGTAAAGTTTTCTAAAGATTAACCCACACTTTTTCTAGAGTCTGGAGGTGATGATCCCAATGAATTTTATATTTCTGAATTTTCCTCTTTCAGGAAGTCTTACCAGTTCTCCCTTTCTAAAACTTTCCTTTTGTTCAATTTTCCCTGTTTATCTTAATTTTGGCCTCACAGCAGATGACTCTTTGGCAGTCCAGAATCACTACTGGAAAATTTGGAGGATGACATCTACAAATAACTTCATAGGAAACCACTCTGGACTTTCATACTGCCACTGAGGGTTATTAATTTTTTAAAAGTACTCTTATTTTTGTTGATATACTAAAATGGGCATTCAAGCACTATTTGCTAACGAGCTTTCTGACATTTATAAAGACCTTTCCAGACTATGGGTGGGCTCGCTATTTTTTTTAAAAAAAGATTTTATTTATTTGAGAGAGACACAGCACAGAGGGAGAGGGAGAAGCAGACTCCCTGCTGAGCAGAGAGCCCGATGCAGGGCTCAATCCCAGAACCCTGAGATCAGGACCTGAGCCAAAGGCAAGTGCTTAACCAGCTGAGCCACCCAGGCACCCCAGATTCATTATTTTCAAAATGAAATGGTGTGTGACTCTTCTTTATGTTTTTCATATTTTACAAAAAAACAATTAAAAAAAAAAGAAGCCCTGTATACAAAGGATCTGTGAAGAAAAGAAAGGAGGGGAATTGTGAGACAGAAAGAAAACCTATCTAAACCAGATATGAAAATTGAATGGAGGTTTATATTCTAATATAAAGCTCTTTTTTTTCTGAGTGTCTTCCCATTTTTAAATTTATTTTCTGGAATAAAAGTTCTGACTTAACATTTTCTCTCTGAATGTATTTTGTCAGTAATCAAGTTGATTTGAATTGATTGCCCTGAATAAACTATATTCTGTTAATTTGGAATTAATTGTGAAAAGACATGAGATGCCATGAAACCATTCCCTCCTTTGATATAACTAGAAGAAAACAAGCAAATCACAGATAATTCAGTCTCTAATAGGCTGGCCGAATGCCCTAAAGGGCAATGTATTTATATATTCCAGCAAGTATTCCATATACTAAATTTCAAATCAGAAATAGTTGTGTTTTAGGAAAAATTACAGCTAAAAATAAGTAACTAAGAACTGTCAGAGAGAACATCTCTCTTTGTATTTTCCAATTCAACATTCTTTAAAAAAAATCAGCTTTTTAAAATTTCTCCATCATTACATCAGTTTTCAAATGCAATCAAGCTTCCATTACTTAAGGCCTGATTAGCAAATTCCATTATTCCTGTCCTCTGTTCCCTCCTCCACCTCATTCCTCATGAATCCCTATCATTTGATGAAAAAGGAGAGGAATATGAAGTTAAACATTAATCAGTTAATCTGCAATTTTAACAGTCCTGGAAAAATACGTGGTGTGGAGGACTTTGAAATTAATGACTCTTTAAAAAATAAAACAGTGGGTGCCTGGGTGGCTCAATGGGTTAAAGCCGCTGCCTTCGGCTCAGGTCATGATCCCAGGGTCCTGGGATCGAGGCCCACATCGGGCTCTCTGCTCAGCAGGGAGCCGGCTTCCTCCTCTCTCCTCTCTCTCTGCCTGCCTCTCTGCCTACTTGTAATCTCTCTCTCTGTGTGTCAAATGAATAAATAAAATCTTTAAAAAAGTAAAAATAAAAATAAAAAATAAAACAGTATGGAATTGTTGCATCACTATATTGCATACCTGAAACTATTATAACACCATATATTAACTATACATGAATTAAAATAAAAAGTTAACCTAAAATGTAAATAAATAAATAAACAGTTGAAGCTGCAAAATAAAACAAAACAACCCCCTTGTGTCTTAAATAAGAACTTTAATTAAATTTTGCCAACATATGTCAACAGCATAAATAATTGGCGAGTTAGCTTTAGATTCAGTATGAAATGGAAAAGTTTGGTTTTAATATGGGACTTTCTATTCAGTAGAAGCTATTGTCCTTTAATTTATCTTTTAACCTAACACATTAATACAAATTCATTATGAAAATTATGCACTGACCAAATAATGTAACTATTTAAAAATCTAGTAAAGGGGCTCCTGGGTGGCTCAGTTGGTTAAGCGACTGCCTTTGGCTCAGGTCATGATCCCGGAGTCCTGGGATTGAGTCCCACAAGAGGCTGCAGGCTCTTCAGGGAGTCTTCTTCTCCTTCTGACCTTCTCCTCTCTCATGCTCTCTCTCAAATAAATAAATAAAATCTTTTTTTAAAAATCTAGTAAATTATTTAGTTAGCACTTAATTTGTTCTCTTTCTATTCTACCTCTTCTTTTCCTCCTTCCTGTCTACTTGCTTTACTTTTTTTACAAAAAAATTGTGAAGATTATTTTTCCTTTAGTGAATTAATTAGCTAATTAATGTTTCCTTTATTTCCAGTAGATAAAGCTTATTCCATTCTAAGAATACAGTAAAAAAAAGAATACAGTAAAATACTACTTGATATTGTAAGCAATGCCAGTAAATTATGCTGTTGGTACAATTTCCAATTGTAACCAATCTAGACCTGTGATATTTTGGTGGGTTTAATTGACTGTAAAAGCATTGACACTTAGAGTTTTTATAGCAATGTATTACATATTTTTAATAGATTATAATACCAGAAATTATAAAATATAACTTAATTTACCATGTTTTTTATTCAGTGTAACCAAAAAGATATTTTTCTTATATTAGCTTGTTACCAAGATGCATTATAATTTCCCTAAATATTTTATAGTATATTATAGTTTACTAAATATGTTTTATATGTTATCATATACCTATTGAACATTATTTAAAACTGGACTTTTTCTAAAGTTAAAATAATCAACTCCAATTACATAAGACTATCTGGTATAAGTGATAAAGACCATATGGTATTAGCTAATTCAATATTATCAAGTGAAGAAAAGGGTGATAAAAGATAATAGCTTTTCTCAGAAAAGATTAATGAGAAAATGAGGTTACCCTGACAAAAGGATTTGGATTTTCTCACACCTTTCAACAACCAACATTTAATCATTCTTATCTGAGCATATGTAATTTATGAAAAGAAACTAATTATATTAGATATCTAAAATAATATCATTAATTCCTCAGTGTCCTTTGAATATAATTGAAGTCATATGAACATGTTTATGATATAGCCATCTGTTTCCAAAGATTTAAATACTGGAAGGATAAAGTTGTGTTTAGACTTGAAATCTGGCAAGCTAATTCAAGTTGAGAAGAAGACTGTGAGAAAAATTAAAAATGTGATAGTTTCTTGTAGATGTTGAAGAGAGAGGAATACTGACTAGAAAAAGCCCCCCCCACTGCAGCAGGACTTGGATATTGTACTGTGTTGAGAAAGAGTGCTAAATGAAGTGGGGAAAGACATGGGTTCATCTTTAGTCAAGGTACTTTCCTTGCTGTGGACCTTGGTTTCCTCCATTAAAAAATGAGAGAATGCATGAAATGATCTTAAATGCTTTCCAACTATTATTATAGTACCACCTGCTTTTTGGTTATAGGGCTAGCAAAAACCATGGATAAAATTTCTGGAAAAAAAAAACACTTGCTTTCTCTCTAAGACTTGATTGAAATGACAAGGAGAAATACAAATAGAAGAAAGTCTATGTCATCAGTAGAAGCCTTGTGCCATCTACATGCCACCAACTTTCAGGGACATCTGCTATAAATGATCCAGACAGGGCCTGACAACTGAGGTTCAGAAAGCAGTGTATGTCCTGGGGAGCCCGACGGGGGATTTTCACAGAAAATGTGTGACTTTTCTTAATTTGAGCGCTAAGGGGTAGGGGTAAACGAAGGCCAGGGGCTAGATGAGAGATACTAACCTCTAGGCCCGGAGTTACACAAAGCAAATAAAAACCCTGTGGGTGGCAAGCTTCTTTCTCCAGCATCTTCCCACTGAGCTGTGATTGGGAACTTGCCTTTGATACAGCAGGCATCACTTCCCAGTAGGAGGAGAGACAGGGCCCAGCTGCTCCCTGCATGGGATGGTGGAATAAACCCAACAGAAAGGGGCCTTTACTGTTTGCGCCTTCACCCAATTCAAGGGGGGAAAAAAGAACGTTTGTTTAAAAGAGACCTGAGACAAATCCACCGAGGCAATTACATGGACTTTGCTTGGATCTTGACTCTAATAACTACATTGTAAAAAATTAAACTATGAAAGTCTTGAAACAATCGGCCATGGCTAAGGCGATGACATCTAAATGGAGAGCTGAAGGGGGAGTTAAAGGGGGAGGCTTGGTTTATGAGATTTAAAAAACTATGTTTGCATTACTTTGGTGAGAGTGTCTACCAATTGGCAGCTGAAAACATTCCAACTGATTGGACTTTTAAAAAACCTTTCTAAAATAAATGTTCTCATACTTACAGAAAACTTATATAAATTGTTAAAAAAAATGCTTATATAACTTCACTCAGGTTCAAATGCTACCGTGTTACCACACTTTTTTCCCCATTCTCTCTCCTGTCTTGGTATGTGTGTATGTGTGTGTGTGAGTGTGTATGTGTGTGGTATACATGTATACATACGTATAAAGTGCATTTCTGTCCTTTTTGAGAGTAAATTGTACACACAATGCCTCTTACTATAATAAGACCATCTCAGATAATCTCAGTACAAGTGTCCAAAGTCAGGAAATTATTATTGACAGAGTACTATTATCTAATCCACAGACCCTATTCAGTTTTCACGATTGTTTCATGAATGTTTTATTAGCAAAGTAAAAAATAATTTTTTGGCCATATTCTGATCCAGGATCACAAATTTCCAAGTCTCTTTAGTCTCCTTCAATCTGAAACAGTCTCTCAGTCTTTCTTTGTCTCTCATGACATTGACACCTTTGAAGAATGAAGGGCAAGTATTCTGTGGAATATTCTTTAATTTGAGCTTGTCTAATGTTTACTTATAATTATATTCAGGTTATACATCTTTGAAAGAGTCCCAGAGAAGTTATATTATGTTTTTTCTCTGTACATGTCATTAGGAGATTCCTGATATCGGCCTTATTTCTGGTAAGGTTAACATTGATCATTTGATTTTAAGGTGTTGTCTCCCAAGTTTCTCTGTTGTAGTTGCTATTTTCCTATTTGTCATTGTTAATTTATAAAGGGATATTTTATGACCATGCAAATGTACTGTTTATCATCAAATTTTCCCTCACTAATTTAGCTGGCAATGATGATTCTTGCTGAAAGCAATTATTACCATGATGTTTGACCAATGATTATTTTCTAATTCTGTCATTACTTTTACATGTATTAGTTGGCATTTGTGTGGAAGAGCTTTTCCTTTTCCCCAAAATACATATTTATTTGTTTGTTTATATTTGTATGAATTCATAGTTTCCTATGTTGTTAAATGGTTATAATTTTCTATAATAATCTTTTTTTTATTTTTATTCTTTGCCCAAGGGGTACAGGTCTGTGAATCATCAGGCTTACATCTTTCACAGCA